>CAIGQQ010029502.1:104621-151422 GCA_903798035.1 Danio albolineatus
GTGTGTGTGTGTGTGTGTGTGTGTGTGTGTGTGTGTGTGTGTGTGTGCTATGAAAGACTGCAGGAGCTTTATGGCGTTTATAAACTATTTTGAAGGCTTCAAAGACACTTAATATTCAGGAATATCATTGACTGCACTTCGATTTCTGGTTTTGTTTCTTGTCCAAATATCTAAACACTTTTAAATTAAGAAGCGTTTTTTAGACAAGCAAAAATATTGTGTTGTTTTATGAAATAATATGCCAAAGTTAAGTGAGTTTTTCCATTTAAATGACCTGCTGATGTGATAAGCTAAATAATCTTGTGTTTCATTTTGACTTGCAATTATTTTCTTACCCCACTGGTATGATATTGAGCTTGTTTTACGCAAAAACAATCACTCAAATTTTGGCATATTATTTTATAAAACACGACAATATTTTTTGCTTGTCTTGAAGATGCTTCTTGATTTAAGAAGTTTGAGATATTTGGACTAGAAACAAGATGAAAATCTAAGTAAGGAAAGCATTTATTTGCAGTGTTGAGCTGAAAAATGACACTTTTGTCTTTGGTAGAGATGACTTATTATAATTTTACATTGTAAAAATCCAGCCTGATCTCACGAGAAAGTAAAGATATTTTATGTATTAGCAGAAAAGTGGCTAATTTGTACAAATTCATTCAATTAAATTTGTACAAAAATATGTGATATTTTAAACAACAACATTGTTAGTTTATCTTGCTATGAAAGACTGCGGGAGCTTTCTGATATGCTTATGTACTATTTAAAAGGGTTTAAAGACACTTAATATTCAGTAATATCATCGAATGCACTTTGATTTTTGGTCTTGTTTCTAGTCCAAATATCTAAAGATTCTTAAATCGAGAAACATTTTGTCTTATTTTATGAAATAATTAAGTGAGTTTTTCCTTAAAGCAAGCAAAATAATCTGTCAATGGGTGAAGCAAAATAATCTTACTTTCCATTTTGACTTGCAATTATTTTTCTTACCCCATTGGCAGATTATTGTGCTTGCTTTAAGGAAATATTCACTCAATTTTGGCATATTATTTCATAAAACACAACAATATTTTTTGCTTGTCTAGAAGTTGCTTCTTGATTTAAGAAGTTTAAGATATTTGGACTAGAAACAGACTGAAACTGAGTTGAGTTGAAAAATCACACTGTTGTCTTTGGTAGAGCTGACTAATTTTAAATTGTTAAAAGATCCAGCCTGATCTCACGAGAAAATAAAAATATTTTATGTATTAGCAGAAACGTGGCTATATGTACAAATTCTTACAATGAAATTTGTACAAAAATATTTGATATTTAAAACAGCAACAACTTTGTAAGTTTATCTTGCTATGAAAGACTGCGAGAGCTTTCTAATATGTTTATGTTCTATTTTAAAGCCTTTAAAGACACTTAATATTCAGTAATATCATCGACTGCACTGCACACTAATGCTTTTCTTACTTAGATTTCTGGTCTTGTTTCTTGTTTAAATATCTAAATACTTTTAAATCAAGAAGTATTTTCTAGACAAGCAAAAATATTGTGTTGTTTTATGAAATAAAATGCCAAAGTTAAGTGAGTTTTTCCATTTAAATGACCTGCTGATGTGATAAGCTAAATAATCTTGTGTGTAATTTTGACTTGCTATTTTTTTCTTACCCCATTGGTATGTTATTTAGCTTGTTTTAAGGAAACAATCACTCAATTTTGGCATATTATTTCATAAAACAAGACAATATTTTTTGCTTGTCTATAGAAGATGCTTCATGATTTAAGAAGTTTGAGATATTTGGAGTAGAAACAAGATGAACATATAAGTAAGGAAAGCATTTATTTGCAGTGTGATGGTGAAACTGTGTTGAGCTGAAAAATGACACTGTTGTCTTTTGTAGAGCTGACGTAATATCATTTTACATTTTAAAAGATCCAGCCTGATCTCACAAGAAACTAAAGATATTTTATGTATTAGCAGAAAAGTGACTATATGTACAAATATAATATATGTAAAAATATTTGATATTTAAAACAACAATAACATTGTAAGTTTATCTTGCTATGAAACACTGCGGGAGCTTTCTAATATGTTTATGTGCTATTTAAAACCTTTAAAGACACTTAATATTCAGTAATATCATCGACTCACTGCACACAAATGCTTTCGTACTTAGAGTTTCGGTTTTATTTCTTGTTTAAATATCGAAACACTTTTAAATCAAGAAGCATCTTCTAGACAAGCAAAAATATTGTGTTGTTTTATGAAATAATATGCCAAAGTTAAGTGAGTAAGTTTTTCCATTTAAATGACCTGCTGATGTGATAAGCTAAATAATCTTGTGTTTCATTTTGACTTGCTATTATTTTCTTACCCCATTGGTATGATAGTTAGCTTGTTTTAAGGAAAAATTCACTCAATTTTGGCATATTATTTCATAAAACAAGACAATATTTTTGCTTGTCTAGAAAATGCTTCTTGATTTAAGAAGTTTGAGATATTTGGACTAGAAACAAGATGAAAAACTAAGTAAGGAAAGCATTTATTTGCAGTGTGATGGTGAAAACTGTGTTGAGTTAAAAAATTATACTGTTGTCTTTGGTAGAGCTGAAATTTAATTTTACACATTAAACAATCCAGCCTGATCTCACGAGAAAATGTACAGTAGCTCTTTTATGTATTGGCAAGAAAAATGGCTAATACAAACTCATACAATTAAATTTATATGAAAATATACACCAATCTGAATTAGGCTCAATAATTGCACTTGCCTTTTTGGATCTGACTTCCTAATTTAAATTATTTTGGTTAAGTTTGTGTCATTGATTCTGTCATTTTGTCTGTTTATTACTGTAAATCCGCTTATGCTGTTCACCTTAGACTTGTCGTAGGAGCGGGCGCAGACATTTGAACCTTTTTGGCTTCCGGTCTCATTCACTTTCATTGATTTGCAGAGGTTAAAAACAGCTCGTTATGCTGCTTGACGTTGCACATTGATATTTCCTTTTTATATTATTCCACTTTTTATGTTTAGTCATGAACACACTTGTTTGTAGAGCGAGTAGTTGGACCGTTTACTGCTGTTTATTATTGCTAGTCATTTCTCCTGTAGGCGACTGAATCAGAATTTAGAGTAAGGTCAGTAGAATTAAAAGTGACTTGACGTTGATGTGATCTGCAGGTGGAGTGTAAAAAGGCTCAGCCGAAGGAAGTGATGTCGCCAACGGGCACGGCGCGGGGACGCTCAAGGGTGATGCCCTACGGCATGGATGCCTTCATGCTGGGGATCGGCATGCTGGGTGAGTTTAAAGCTGGCAAGTAAACCATAAATAATCTCAGTGAAGGGTGGCGTGGTGGCTCAGTGGTTAGCACTGTCGTCTCACACCATGAAGGTCGCTGGTTCGAGTCTCGGCTGGGTCAGTTGGCATTTCTGTGTGGAATTTGCATGTTCTCCCCATCTTGTGTGGGTTTTCTCCGGGTGCTCATGTTTCCTCCATAAGTCCAAAGACGTGCTATAGACCAGGGGTCACGAATCTCAGTCCTGGAGGGCCGGTGTCCTTGCAGGGTTTAGCTCCAACTTGCCTTGATTAGCTTGTTCAAGTGTGTTTGATTAGGGTTGGAGCTAAAATCTTCAAGACACCAGCCCTCCAAATTTGGTGACCCCTGCTGTTTATTGGCCATAGTGTATGAGTGTGTAAAAATGTGAGAGTGTATGGGTGTTTCCTAGTACTGGGTTGTGGCTGGAAGGGCATCCGCTGCATAAAACATATGCTGGATTAGTTGGCGGTTCATTCCGCTGTGGCGGCCCCAAAATGGAGACTAAGCTGAAGGAAAATGAATGAATGAATAATCTCTGTGAAGTCAGTCATGAATAAAGTCAGCAGGTCGAGTTGACTCTGATGAGAGTCTGGCGCCGCCTGCTGTTTACTACTGAGAACTGCACTCTAAAGGGTGTTTGCGTTTGATGTAAATTAGAGAAACAGATGTATCGGTTTAGCAAGAAAACATTTTATTTCAGTATAAAAATGTTAAAAGACTGAAACAAAAACTACAATACATGACATAGAAGCAAGATACAGACTCTAAATGGCGATAAATATTGTTATATTGTAAATGTTGGTATGTTGTATATTGAAAATACCTATTTACTCATTTAGACAAATTATAAACATGCCAAAATGACACTTGATTTGACACCAGACATTTTAAGGTTTTTTTTTCTTGACTGACTTAACATTTTCATTTTTATTTCTTATATTTTGATTATATTAAACTGATTATATTATTTATCACTTTTAAATAAAAACGATTTTGACTTTATGCATATTTCTTTTCTTTTCGGCTTAGTCCCTTTATTAATCTGGGGTCACCACAGCGGAATGAACCGCCAACTTATCCAGGATTTGTTTTACGCAGCGGATGCCCTTCCAGCTGCAACCCATCTCTGGGAAACATCCATACATTCTCATTCACACTCACACTACGGACAATTTAGCTTACCCAATTCACCTGTACCACATGTGTTCAGACTTGTGGGGGAAACCGGAGCACCCGGAGGAAACCCACGCAACCACAGGGGAGAACATGCAAACTCCACACAGAAATGCCAACTGACCCAGTCGAGGCTCGAACCAGTGACCTTCTTGCTGTGAGGCAATCGTGCTACCTACTACGCCACCGTGGTGCCCTATATGTTTGATTATATTAGACTGATTATATTACTTATCACTTTTAAATAAAAATGATTTAGATTTTATGCATGATATATAGTATACTATTAATTTTATGTGTATGACAAACTAACGGAAAATACATCTATCATTGATTATATTGAGTAGCTGGCTTTAGATGAAGTCAATTTAAAATAATAATAATATATATAGTAATTATTATAATAATAAAACAAATATAGAACACAATGCGGAGATAAAATTAATAATGAAACAATGTGCATTAATGAAAAAAAAAGTTTATTTATTTATAAAATTAAGGCAGATTTATACTTCAGCGTCAAGCGCATGCAGATTCTCCAGCGCAGCTTATGCGTGGTCGCATAGCCCTCATCGTGGCTGACGCGCACCTCTCAACAAATGTAACTACACGTCGCAACGATGCGTAGCACAAGCTCTGTGATTGGTTGGCTTGGTAGGACTGGCGAGTGTAGACTTTTTTTTTTATTATAACATTTTAACAGTGCAAAAATATACATGCCAGGGGATAAGTATAAATCAAATATACAGAATGTACATATGTAATAATCAAATGAATAATGTCATGGTTGCAGGCTGTGCGCACTTCCTGGTGTGTCTCTGTTATTGTCAAGTGGTTTTGTTTTGCTTCATTCATGTGCGTTGTAGTAACGTTCTGTTTTGATCCCGTGGTTGCCGATCAGCTGTGACCAATTTTCTCTCCTATATATGTGTGTGGTATTCTTTGTATCTTGTCAGTTCGTTATCGTTCCTTTGTGCTCGTCAGCACGCTCTGAGTTTTTTTGGGTCTGCCAGCTGTTTCCGAAGATCTACACAGATCTGGAGTCCACTGGACTCTCCTTACAGCTCCACTCTTATTTTTGCTATTTTGGAATCTGTCTGTCTTTCTCCCGGTCACTAAAAGATCTTGCATCTGGATCCCTTGTTATTGTTTTTTTCTTGAGAAGTGTGACAAATGCATTGTAGAATTTACAAAGTTTTAAAGTTCGTAGGGCTTTCTTATTAAGAGAGTCTCTGATACTACTAGTATAGACCATTTTGAGGGATGCAAACAAAAACAATGGTCCCAACTTATTTCCTGTTTTACATGATCAATTTCTAGAGCTTCCAAGAATACAAAAAGAGTGCCATATTAATAAATGATGTTATGATAGCTGTTTTAACATAACGTTATGATTGAATTGTCTCTTGTTATTGTTTTGATATAGTTTGATAACAAGCAGGAAATGGGCCAATAGCATGACCACATTGAAATGGTCTATATAAGCATAATTCAGTCATCAATACCTTAAAATTCGGGTTCTTATTGGTAAATTTACATGTATGAATGTGAAAGTTTGTTAGCAAAATAAGTAAATTAATTAAATAAAAACTATTTTCCTCTTGGCTAGGGTACATAGTGAAGCCAAAAGTATAAACACAACAATATAAGGTGTTTAGAACACTGAAAATTGTTATTAATAACTTTTTGCACCTCATTCCATAAGTTGACTGAGTATGCACAATGCCAAAATAAGTGTAATGCAGTCTCCTCACATTCGTTACAAAAAACACAATTCACATCAATTCCATTTAAAAAAAATTGTAAATAATGTTTTGCTGGATAAAACATGGAGAAGTTTATAGGATGTTTCCTTAATTTTATTTCTAACATGATATTTCTGTGGTAACAGCCACACTTTTTCCAGCAAATCAGTTGACCCTGAGTGTGGGCGTGGGTGAGAGCTGTGCGAGCCCGATAGAGCGAGTGTTTACAAGTGTGGAGTCCCGTGAAGAAGCTCTAGATCAGGGGTGCCCAATCCTGTTCCTGGAGATCTACCTTCCTGCACATTTGAGCTCCAACTCTGATCAAATACAACTAAAACAAACTAATATAATCTGAAGCAGCACTTGGTAATTAAAGACAGCTGTGTTTGATCAAGGTTGCAGCTGATCTCTGTAGGAAGGTAGATCTCCAGGAACAGGATTGGGCACCCCTGCTCTAGATGGAAACTTTGTTTTACGTTTACCTTATAACAGGGATCACCAATCTCGGTCCTGGAGGTTCGGTGTCCTGCAGGGTTTAGCTCCAACTTGTCTCCAAACACCTGCCTGGATGTTTCAAGTATACCTAGTGAGAGCTTGATTAGCTTGTTCAGGTGTGTTTGATTAGGGTTGGAGCTAAAATCTGCAGGACACAGGACCTCCAGGAACAAGTTTGGTGATCCCTGCCTTATAATAAAAGTTGTTAAACATCCTCAAAATGAGCGAGCTTGAGCTACTTGTACATTAAGGTAGCGTTCACAAAAAACAAAACACCAGTAAAGAAATTCGACACAGAGGAACATAAACACCTACTGCCAGCTAGCATTTCGGAAGTGTTATTGCAGAGCAACACAAACAGCATGCAGAAGTATAAATGCACGACTACGCACATTGATCTTCTGTTTTAAGCTGCCTTGACTCAATCTACATTGTAACCATACGTTCACACCAAAGGCGGTGAGAGCGGCAAAGTTCGCTCTGACTGCCCTGTCGCCAACGCTGTCTGCCTTCAGAGCTCCGGCGGCGAGAGCGTCAACATTCGCTACACTGATCTCGTATTTAAAGGAGCCGCTGCAGCATTATCAGCAAATCACTGACATTCCCGCATAAAACATGCTTTCTAGCGTAAAATGTTATCTATTATGTGTCCATATGTCTGAAATATTCAGAATATATATTACTGCATGAAATTCCCGCTTTTTTTAAAGAAAAAAAATATATAACATTAATGCACATCAGTAATTTGCCACTAACTTTTTTAATGTATGTCCCTGTATGAAAACATTGTAAATAACTGGAAATCCAGCAACCGTAATATTAAAACCCTTGGGAACAAGTGTGGTCTGAACCAAAGTTCACAGTGATTGTGTTCTCTGCACTCGTCTCAAGTGGTGGACTTCTACATTCTGACTGCTTGCCGCCGAACCGCATCATAGCTCATTACCATAAAGTTGACATGATTTCAACTCTCTTTGACGCCCTTCTTTGTAAGTTCCATATGCACAAATGCAAATTTACTAACACTAAACCATATTTTCCTGTTTTTTTGCAAGAATTTTGTCATTATTTAAATTTAATTTCATTATCTGAACATAAGAAAGCAAAGAGAACTGCTTCATTTTGTAAGGACTTTAATTTATATACTGTAATTGATTCTTAAATGTCTTACCCTCAAGTTTAGTTCATGTTCTTTATTATTTTTTCCCTCTTTCCTTCTTTCCCTCTATTGTATCTTTTTTCATTGACAATGTAATTCGTATACTGTATTGTATACAAATATTGATTCATACTTGTCATCTGCCTTTTTGCAAATAATAATAATAATTAAAAAAAAACTCCACACCGGCGAAGACGCACCGTGCTGCTCCTCGCCGCTTATCGCTGCCGGCTCCCATTGAAAATGAATGACTTCCGGCTACTTTGACGCTCTTTCGGTGTGAATGTACAGTAAAGCGCTTTAGAAATTAACATGAATTGAATTGAGTTGAATTGTATGCAACGTGGATCACACCAATTACTCGGCGTAGAAGTATAAACCAGGCTTGACACACCTGCCAAAATACCCCTTGATTAAACACCAGACGTTTAGCTGTTTTATTTCTTGACTTTTATTTCTTATATATCTGTTGATTATTTTATTTCTCCTTTTTTGAATGACTTTATGCATGATATATAGTATATAATCAAATGTGCATTGCGTTGAAAATAATATATATATCTACTAATTCTTAGGTTACCCAGGATTCCAGGCGGCGACGTATGCTAGTCGTGGCTACACAGGAATCACACCAGGATACACATACCAGTTCCCAGGTCAGTCACACTTCATTTTTAGTTCTCTAGAACTAAATGCTTTCTAATTTATATATTTTTTTTAGATATTTGGACTAGAAACAGTACAAAAAATCAAAAAATGACATTATTATTCATGTATTTGCAGTAAAAGCTTATTTATTTAGTTTTCAGATGATGTATAAGGCTCAATAAACAAAATATTTTTGCAATTGATGCCCCAGTAAACTACCGGGCTTCAGCTTGACTTGAGTCGCTTCTCTTTCTATGTCATAGCATTACTTTGTTTCTTAGACACTCTGGCATGTCTGACGGCAACCTGTGCTTTCAGTTCTACTTCAGCATTTCTAAATATGCATGATAGCGTCTGTCACCAGCACTAATACTAACCTCTGTGTGTTCCCTTTCAGTTTTAATACTAACCTGTGTGTGTTTCCCTTGAGTTTCAATACTAATCTCCATATGTGTTAACCTTGAGTGTTCGCTCCATGTTTAGGCTTCTGCCGGTATCAAATGTTCTTGATGCATTTAACTGCGGAAGCTTTTTTCACAGTTATACAGTATTATCATGATATTGACCTTTCAAAAACACTTAGTGTATTGCTTTATTGTATACTGAACTATTTAAATCGCAAAAGGATGATAAAGTAGCCAATAGATCTATAATAATAAGATATATAAAAGTATATTGGGTGGTTAGCACTGTCGCCTCACAGCAAGAAGGTTGCTGGTTTGAGTCCTGGCTGGGCCAGTTGGCATTTCTGTGCGGAGTTTGCATGTTCTGTCCGCGTTGGCGTGGGTTTCCTCTGGATGCTCCGCTTCCCCTACAGTCCAAACACATGTGCTATAGGTGAATTGGATTGAATTGAACTAGATTGACCGTAGTGTATGAGTGTGTGTGAATGTGAGAGTGTATGGGTGTTTCCTAGTACTGGGTTGCAGCTGGAATGGCATCTGCTGCGTAAAACATATGCTGGAATAGTTGGTGGTTCATTTCGCTGTGGTGACCCCTGATAAATCAGGGACTAAGCCGAAATGAATAAAAGAATGTGTATATTTGAATTAAATAAACAGATTATACAGCGCTATCTCCTGGCAATTTGTAACTTTTGATTTGGTGGCTAATTTGTATGAATTCGTACGATCTAATTCATACTATTTAGTACGATTTGCTCATCACCCAATGACGGTTGGGTTTAGGGGTGGGGTTGGGTGCCACGCCTCCTTTTTAAAATCGTACATTTTCGTACGACTGAACTCGAACGAATTCATACGAATTAGCCACTAAACTGGCAAAACATAAAATGCTTACATTTTCTCATGAGATCAGGCTGGATTATACACCTGACAACTAACTTTAAATTTGAATCAATTTTAAGTGGTTTTTTTTATTTATTTATTTTATTTATCATTTTTAATTACAAATTTTAATTAGATAAAATGTTTATTATATTATTTATCCTTTTTGAATTCAAATGAATTTGACTTGTGCATGATATATAGTATATAAATAAACGTACGTTGCTTTAAAAATACTATATAATTTAGTAATTTACTTTAAAACATTTAAATTGCAAAAGGATAATAAAATAGCCTGCAATAGATCTGTAGTAATGAATTTTTTTAAATCTACGTGATTTAGTACATTTCTTAAAGTTTTGGAATCCAATTAGTTATTATACATGTTTACGATTTAACAAATTTAACATCGGCTAAGATTATGATTTTGAAAATGTATTTATTTATTTACACAAGAATATAAATTCTGAAATGAAATAAAACAGAAAAGTAAGTCATAATGTGCATGGAGAGGCAGAAACCCTAAGGCAGGGATGTCAAACTCAATTCCTGGAGGGCCGCGGCTCTGCAAAGTTTAGTTCCAACTCTAATTAAACACACTTGATCAAACTAATTGAGAGGCTACATGTGCCGGTGAAGTTTAATGACACAGTTGAGAGCTCTGCACTGATTGTGGGCTATACTTCATGTTGTTTTTGAACCTAAATAAGGCATAAATGTCTGCTGTGTGTAGTTTTTCTGTAACTGGTAACATATCAGAGACTGTAAGGGGCTGGATGTGTTCATATATGCTGCATTTATTTATTTATTTTATATAATCGAGCACAGTAGGCTATTTCGCATCATTGATCTGCAGTTATAATCAGATCATGTTCATAGAGAGGTCAGTAATGAACATTTATACACCAGTGTTTATGTGTATAATAAAGCATCTGTTTTGTGAGAAGTGCTTCTCGTAAGATTTGTGAACGACCCGTACAGCTTTACTCTAGACATTTCCCTGAGTGAGAATGACGTCAACTGAAACTTTCTGTCGTACACCACGCACACCAAAAGAGTACCCTTTTAGCAGTGGAAACACAAGCCTGATAAAGGTGACCCGTACCAACCCGTACTCTACCACTCAGTGAAACGGGCCATAAGGTACCTTTTGACAGTGGAAACTGACATAAAAGCGTACCGAACCATACCATACCGTACCACTCAGTGGAAACGGGCCAATAGAATCAAAGCCTAAAAGAGTCACACATTATTTGTGTAATATTTTTAGCTAAAACCTCACACACACACACACTCAAACACACTATAGAGCAGGTTTGTGCAAACTCAGTCCTGCAGGGCCGGTGTCCTGCACAGTTTAGCTCCAACTCTAATCAAACACACCTGAACATGCTAATCAGTGTCTTCAAGATCACTAGAAATCTATAAGCAGGAGTGTTTGTTTAGAGCTATCCTGTGCAGGACACCGGACCTCCAGGATCGAGTTTGCCCACCCCAGCTCTAGAGGCATCAGAGACTTACTTTACGTCTTGTAAAAATGTGCATAATGGGTCCCCTTTAGAAACACGACTTTAACAATAATCTAGAATAATTCAACATATTTTGAAGCGCACACAATATTAGTATCATGTGTGGTCATTATTACCAACAATATAGTGAATTCTTGAATATCGGCACATGTCTATCCATGTCCAACCGCTTCAGATCAGCAATCTAACAGCGTCCTCCCGTTTCTCTCTCCTCTCCTGCTTTATATTCTTCGTGTGCTTCTGTTTCCTCTTTTCCTCCTGTGTAGCAGCTTCACCTGGCTGTAAGTCGAACCCTGTGCGTGTGTGTGTGTGTGTTTCTGTGAGCATAGACCTGTTATTCCTTTAAAAGCCACTTCATGGTGTTTGTCAGTGTGTGTGTGTGTGTGTATGTGTAGATAAAATGACGTGTTGAGAAAAGGCTGCAATAAAATGCACATCTACTCTGTTTTGTCTTGTTTTTTATAGTGCAAATATCAAAATGTTTTTTTTTAATCAAGTCACATTTACTTAAAAATACTTGCGGTTAAAAATAATGCTAGTTTTATTTTGAAAAGCTAAAACATTTATATCTTTTATATTTATATACATTTACTTTATAATAATGCGTTTATTAAGTATTATTACGCTGCTGTCTAGAATACTTGATTCTGATTGGTCAGTCGCGACATTATAAGGTATGTTAGGGATCCAGTAAGTACATCCAGGAGGTTGTTATCGCAGAATAAATCTTGACAGAATAATAATATTGTTTCCCCTTTTAAATTAATTTTGTTTTGCTTACCACATTTCATACATGCATAAAGTCATCAGATTTTGATACATTATTTAGAAAAAGACAATATACGCCCACCGGCCACTTTATAAGGTACACCTTATTAGTACCGGGTTGGACCCAATTTTGCCTTTTGACTGCCTTCAAGGCATAGATTTAACAAGGGACTGGAAATATTCCTCAGAGATTTTGGTCTGTATTGACATGATAGCATCACACAGTTGCTGCAGATTTGTCAGCTGCACATCCAGGATGTGAATCTCCCGTTCCACCACATCCCAAAGGTGCTCTATTGGATTGAAATCTGGTGACTGTGGAGGCCATTTGAGTACAGTGAACTCATTGTCATGATCAAGAAACCAGATGATTCGCGCTTTATCACATGGCACGTTATCCTGCTGTTAGTAGCCATCAGATGTTGGGGACACTGTGGGCATAATGGGATGCATATGGTCAGATACAATACTCAGGTAGGCTGTTGTGTTGACACAATGCTCAATTGGCACTAATGGGCCCAAAGTGTGCTAAGAAAATATCCTCCACACCATTACACCACCACCAGCCTGAACCGTTGATTCAAGGCAGGATAGATCCATACTTTCATGTTGTAGACACCAAATTCTGACCCGACCATCCGAATGTCGCAGCAGAAATGGAGACTCATCAGACCAGGCAACGTTTCTCCAATCTTCTATTGTCCAGTGTTGGTGAGCCTGTGTGAATTAAAGCCTCAGTTTCCTGTTCTTAGCTGACAGGAGTGGCACCCGGTGTGGTCTTCTGCTGCTGTAGCCCATCTGCCTCAAAGTTGGACGTGTTGTGTGTTCAGAGATGCTTTTCTGCATGTCTCGGTTGTAGCGAGTGGTTATTTGAGTTACTGTTGTCTTTCTATCAGCTGGAACCAGTCTGCCCATTCTCCTCTGACCTCTGGCATCAACAAGGCATTAGCGCCCACAGAACTGCCGCTCACTGGATATTTTCTCTTTTTCAGACCATTCTCTGTAAATCCTAGAGATGGTTGTGCGTGAAAATCCCAGTAGATCAGCAGTTTCTGAAAAACTCAGACGAGCGATCTGGATCAGATTAAAAAAAATGAATCTTAATTCACCTTTTTAAGTTTTTATTCATTATTAAAGTAGTTTGCTGGCCACATTTGAGAGAACTTAATTATAGTTTTAAACATAAGCATAAAATGATTTTTAGCAAATAAGTTTTTTTTAACCATTTTTTCAAGTAAAAGTATCTTGATGTAGGATTCAGATATTTCTACTAACAAACAGGACAAAAACACAGTGATGAAATCACATTTGCAGTGTGTGTGTTTGTGTGTGTGTTGGTGTTTTAGTTCTGAGATGTTATGCTGGATTTATTTACAAAATGCTTTTTTTCCCCCTATTTGTGTACTAGAATTCCATTTAGAACGGACACCGCTTCTGACCTCCACTCACCCTCCAGAGATCACAGGTTAGCGGCTCATCTGGCTTTACAAACAGCTCTGTGCATGTGTGTGCATATACAGTGAAGAAAAAAATTATTTGAACCCCAGCTGATTTTGTAAGTTTGCCCACTAACTTACTGATTTTGTAATTTCTAACTTTTTTTGAAACGCATTTTTCTAGATTTTTTTTTTATTGTTGTGTGTCTCACTGTTCAAATAAACCTACCATTGGCATTACAGACTGATCATTTCTTTGTTAGTGGGCAAACTTACAAAATCAGCTGGGGTTCAAATAATTTTTTATTTTTTTATGTATATATATATACAGGGAGTGCAGAATTATGAGTATTTTGACCACATCATCCTCTTTATGCATGTTGTCTTACTCCAAGCTGTATAGGCTGGAAAGCCTACTACCAATGAAGCATATTAGGGGATGTGCATCTCTGTAATGAGAAGGGGTGTGGTGTAATGACATCAACACCCTATATCAGGTGTGCAGAATTATTAGGCAGCTTCCTTTCCTTTGGCAAAATGGGTCAAAAGAAGGACTTAACAGGCTCTGAAAAGTCAAAAATAGTGAGATATCTTGCAGAGGGATGCAGCACTCTTAAAATTGCCAAGCTTCTGAAGCGTGATCATCCAACAATCAAGCGGTAATAGTCACCTGCACACACAGATATCCTCCTAAAATAGCTAAAACTAAAAACAAACTAAAAACTACTTCCAAAAATATTCAGCTTTGATATTATTGAGTTTTTTGGGTTCATTGAGAACATGGTTGTTGTTCAATAATAAAATTAATCCTCAAAAATACAACTTGCCTAATAATTCTGCACTCCCTGTATATATATATTGTTAGATAGAGACAAGATTAATTAAATATCACGTTTAACAACTATAGTGGGTTGCCAGCAGCCATCCAGCGGGACATCCTTGATAAACTATCTGACCTGCACTGCTCTCTGGGGTTTAGTGCTCAAAGCACCCCACTGACTACTTGGAGCTGGAGCTCAGACGAGTGCATGACAGTGTCTGTCTGTGTGTGTGGTCACATGACGTGCATTTTCAGCAGTATAGTGTGGACAGATGGCTGTTCAGAAATGGTAGAGGAAACGCCAAGGTGGATGTGGATTGTTTTCGTTCTAAAATACCATTATAAAACTTAGACATATTAGTGTAAACGGGGCCTCAGTGTGTGTTTTTCGCCAGCGGTTTTGCAATGGGTGGGGATCAGCAGAGGATCAGCATCGATGCTGGCTCAGCATCATGACATCTATCAGCCTTTCAACCCAACCCTAGTGCACACGCAAACAGCGGATTTGCGTGAACGGGTGTGCAGATATACAAATCTACATTTGCTGACAGACAGTTTGAGCTACTTATCAGAATTATTTGAATTGTCGGCCCGACAATATTTAATTGGATGAACATTTTTTTAGTTTTATGCCTCACCCAGAATATAAAAATACACATATATACATTCAGATAATTTACTTTAATCATTACTATTGGAATGTGAAGAGACTTTCAACCAGCACAACATACATGTTTCTGAAGACGATCACCTACTGCACCTTTAAATATATTTCAGATTGAGTCATTGGAGCGCTTTGTGTTCTGCTATTGTAAAATGTACTTTGTTTAACACCTTTCTTATGTATTTATTGAGTTTTTTTCTAAATATTTGTATGTTAAATAAATCTAAATCTCTCTCCGCAGCCATTCCACTGACAGCGTATGGACCAATGGCAGCGGCCGCAGCTGCAGCAGTGGTCAGAGGTACACAACACATATTTTAAAGGAGGGTTTTACTGAATGATTGCTGGTTAGGGCTAAATGTAATGTGAGCAATGCATCTAATGTGTGTTGTAGGCTCCACCCCCTCTCGCTTCCTGGGCACCAGCAGCCCTGGGCCGATGGCAGACCTGTATGCAGCAGCCAGTCAGGAAACAGCAGTCAGCAGCTACATCAGTGCAGCAAGCCCTGCCCCCAGCACAGGGTTTGGACATGGACTTGGGGTGAGGACAGTCACATACGCACAGACATTTACTTATAAAACTTAATTGTTAACTATCGCTAAGGCAAGTTTATTTCTATAGCATGTTCCATACACAATGATAATGCAATGTGCTTTACATAAACACGAATAAAAGAAACAAGTATAAGAAATAAAAACACAATAGATTAAAAAATGAACAAGTATCAAAGCGATTTTTAATGTATAAAAACAGTTTTAATAATATATGTTATTATTTATTATTATTTATTATTATTTATTATTATTAACTATTATTATAATAAAAATATTATTTTTAAAATTATTATTCATTATTATTAACTATTATTATATTAAAATATTATCATTATTATTATTATTAATTATTAATTATTACTAACTATTATTATAATAAAAAATATGATTATTATTATTAATTATTATTAACTATTATTATGATAATGAATAATAATAATAATTATTATTATTAATTGTTATTAATTATTATTATAATAAAATTAATAAATTTTGATATTTTTAATATTGATATATTTTTGATAAATTAAAATATAATAAATATTAATAAAATAAAATTATTATTATTCGTCCTTCGGTTAATTTTTTATTTCATTTTTCCAAATATTTCCCCAATTATGTTTAACAGAGCAAGAACTTATTTGTATTATTTTGGCTTCGGGTTTATTTTTATTTTTTAAACCATTATGAAAAGCTGTTTTAAATATTGTATTATTATTTATTTATTTAGTTTATTTGTTTACAGGGTCAATGCACATTAATAAACATTACTGTAAAATGTGCCAGATATAGCCAAGAATGGCTATTTTTACCTTACAGAATGTTAAAAAGTCACGCCTAAAATAGAAGCAAAGCATAATAATAACACATATATCCACATACATACACATATATACATATATAAACATATATCTTCTGTAGCCTCTGGCCTTCTTGTTGTCCCTCGACATCCCCTCGGTTCTATGTGGGGTAGATCATTCAGTGTTGCTGCTCCAGAGCTCTCTCCCACTCCTCTTCTTAAAGCTTATTTTCTGAATGTTTCAATCATTAAGTTCTGTTGATGTATTATTATTATTATTATTATTATTATTATTATTATTATTATTAAGTGAATGTCTAAGGTTTGCATTAAACCTGGAACATATAAAATATAAAAGAGTCATTGTAACTTATTAACCTATGCTGGCATGACTAATTGTGTGTGTATATATATATATATATATATATATATTATAAGTAATCATTATTATTATTATTATTATTATTATTATTATTATTATTATTATTAGCCTTGTGATATTTTTCTTTTTCAAATATTTTCCAATTGAATTATTAAAAAATAAATGATTAAAGCAGATTAAAAATGTGTTTTAATTAATAATCAGTATTATAATATAAATGAGTATTTGTTTTTAATTATTATTACTATTTCTAAAAATATTTTTGTCTTAATAATTATAATAAAATAATAATATTCAAGGTCATCTGAAGATATTTTAAAAGAACATACATTTCAATGTTTCATTCGTTTATGTGAATGAAATTCCACGTAATTTTTACTGCATTGTATTGTCTCTTAATATCATTGTTCTGATTAACAATAACACTAGGGTTTTATACAATTTAAGATAAGATCAAAAAATAAGTTGCTTTATAAATAAAATAAACATTAAAGAAACGCTCCACTTTTAAAAAGTAGTGTAAAAGAAAACCCTAGAGTTAAATAGTCACCCTTTTTGAATCCATTTAGCCGATTTCTGGGTCGGGCTGGAGCACTTTTAGCTTAGCTCAGCATAGGTCATTGAATCGGATTAGACCGTTAGCATCTCATTCAAAAGTGATCAAATAGTTTCGTTAATTTTCCTATTTAAAGCTTGACTCGTCTCTAGTTACATCTGTACTAGGACCTTCGGAAAAGTCTCAACATTTCAATCCGGTCATTGCGTTCTCACTCATTTTCTGAATGTTACAATCATTAAGTTGTGTAGTTGTTGTAATATTATTATTATTATTATTATCATTATTATTATTAATCATTTTTATTATTATTTATTATTATTTATTATTATTATTATTATTAATATTTATTATTGTTGTTGTTATTATTATTATTTATTATTATTTATTATTAGTATTATTTATTATTATTATTTATTATTATTTATCATTGTTATTATTATTTATTTTTTTAATTATTATTATTTATTGTTGTTAGTATTATTATTATTATAATTATTATTTATTTATTTATTAATTATTATTACCATTATTGTTGTTGTTGTTGTTGTTGTTGTTGTTATTTATTATTATTATTATTTTTATTATTTATTTATTATTATCACCATTATTATTTATCATTATTATTATTATTATTATTATATATTTTTATTATTATTATTATTGCTATTATTGTTATCATTTAGTTATTATTATCATCATTATTGTTGTTGTTGTTATTATTATTATTATCATCATTATTTTTATTATTATTGTTATTATTATTATTATTAAGTGAATATCTGAGGTTTGTATTGAACTTAAACTCATAAGTTCAACATAAACTCCTCTTTATCTCTTCCACAGGGTCCTTTGATTGCAACCGCCTTTACCAATGGCTACCACTGAGGGGAGAGACATGTGAAGCGTGATGATCACTGCTGATGGACGAAGCCCATCATCACTCCATTCAGGAGTTTACACCTTTTCTTTTCCTCTATTCTCTACTAACATCACTTTCCCTCATCCCGAGTCCTTTATAATACGCTGCCGTCTGTCTTTTAAAAAGAAAAATGAAGTATAAGAGATCGTGGAAACAATATTGTTTGATTGTACGCGCGGAAACACGCAAGGAGTTCTGTTTCCTTTTAGGTTTTTTTTTTCCTGTTGATGTTTTGCTGACTGTTTTTAAATGTTTTTACTGTACTCATGCTGTAACGGATGACGTCGAGAAGGACGGAGAGAGAGAAAGAGAGGGAGAAGGAGCGATAAACTGGAAAAAAAAGTTTGGTTTCAAACGAATATAAACGAACAAATATTGTGAGATCTGAAACAAAACGACAGGACGAAAATGTATATTTTGGTAGATTCCGTGTAAGCTGAATCGTCGATACTTTCGTAAAATTGGATTCAACGTGAGAAAGGATTCGTTTTCTTTGCGAGACGTTCATATATACGGTTTTCGGATTGACAATTTGCACAGAAAATGTCACCGTGCTCATGTTGAGGCTCTTGATTCGGCTGTTTTTGTGTAGATACTGTAAATACTGCATGGATTTGGGGAGGGTTCGGATTGAACGATGGATTGGGTGGCGAGGGAGGGTGAGGGTCTTTATGTTTTTTTTAACACGCAAACATCTTTCTTCACATTGAATCTTGTATTTCTGAGACTCATTTCACATCCAGGTTGGACCTTCGGTTGTGCTTCTCTCACTTTCTACTCCGTTTCTACTGAAAAAACGATTCATGTTTTGGACTTTCTACATTTTCGAATCGACTGATCTTTGTACAAAGTGCTTCAGTTTTTGTACGACTCCTCATGCTTGTGAGTTTGAAATGATTCGGAAACCACGTTTGGGATGTTTGCGGTCACAAAAAGAAGGCTGTGTTTTCCAAATTGAGTCCCATTTTTGGGAAGAAAAACACAATTTTAATTTGTTTAGTTGTCTCGGTTGGAAAGGTACGGCTGGTTAGGCTTCTCTTCATGCTGTTTTTGGAAATATATATTATATATATGCGTTTTTTGTTTTGCGCATTGTACTTCTATTGTAAATTCTTTTCCCTTTCTCATCTTCTTTTGTTGACGGTACGACGCTGTTTTTAAAGAAATGAAGGACAAATTTACAAAGCAAAAGGAGTCTGAGCGCTGTTACATCTCAGTTTCTGTCTTCACTGCGAAAAATCCATTTCTTCCACAGCGTTTCTGCCGTTTTCTGTCTTAAATCAAGGTACATTTTGTTGAGAAGCTAAATTATATACAGTTTATATTTTGCTTTAAGAATAATGTCTTGACTATTGCATTAAAACACACTAATATCTGGCAATCAGGCCAGAAATATAAGCGTACATTCACTTTGAATTAACTTTATTGTTCAGACCTTTATTGACATATTTTTAGGAAAAATTAAACCAAGAAAAATCTGCCAATTTTAGTTATTCTGGACTGACATGTATATTTCTTTCTTGCTATTAAGCAAAATCCTATGTCATTTTGATACATATTTGCTTAAAATACAACCAAAAAATTAAACATGTTTTACTTTTTCCTTTGACCCAATCTTAAGTGTATTTGGGAGATTTTAAAAAGATTAACTAATTTTTATTTATTGTTTCATTTTCATGTGACGTTTGCCGTCATACTGCTGGCTTTTTGTTCATAGACTTCAGAATATATTTTTCCAACTTGGAATACTTTAAAATGCATGCAGATAATAAACATTCAACACAAAGCCGAAATACACTGTAGAATATCCGAGACACCTGCTGTAAAGGCTCCGCCCACTGCTGAAAAGGAGGTGGGGTGGAGCACATCATTTGCATTTAAAGAGACAAAAAACAATTTAAATAAAAATGTTGCTTCCTAGGGGCGCCACAGTGGCGTAGTGAGTAGCACGTTCGCCTCACAGCAAGAAGCCTCGGCTGGGTCAGTTGGCATCTCTGTGTGGAGTTTGCATGTTCTCCCCGTGGTTGCGTGGGTTTCCTCCGGGTGCTCTGGTGTCCCCCACAAGTCCAAAGATATTCGGTATAGGTGAATTGGGTAAGCTAGATTGTCCGTAGTGTACGTGTGTGAATGAGAATGTATGGATGTTTCCCAGAGATGGGTTGCGGCTGAAAGGGCATCCGCTGCGTAGAACAAATGCTGGTTAAGTTGGGGGATCGTTCTGCTGTGGCGACCCCGGATTAATAAAGGGACTAAGCCGACAAGAAAATGAATGAATGAATGTTGCTTCCAATTGAAATATTGGCATCTAAAGTATATAAAAATTGTAAGTAGTCTAATGTATATTTTCAGCTGATAATTCACATTCGGAAAACACCTGCTTTATAAATTATGTCTTCAATAAAATGAACTAATATCTGGCAGTCGGGCCAGAAAGATAAACGTACATTCACTTTGAATCAAGTTTATTGTTCAGACCTTATTGACATGCTGTAAAGGCTCCACCCACTTCTGGAAAGGAGGTGGGGAGAAGCACCTCATTTGCATTTAAAGAGACAAAAAACGATTTATGTTCAAATTTTGCTTGCAATTGAAATATTGCCATCTAAAATATGGAATAGTAAGTAATGTATGGCTTATTTTGAGTTAAAAAATTCACAGATGCATTCTGAAAACAACTGAGACTTTTATTATGTAAAAATAGAGACAAAATAGTGCCCCTTTCAAGTGAAATCAAAACATTTTTTAGATGGAAAATCAGCACGTTAAAGGCTGGTTTATACTTCTGCGTCGAGTGATTATCGTGACTCACGGCGCCTGCCTTATAGTTGTGCAGTTATACTTCTGCATGCTGTTTGTGTTGCTCTGCAATAACACTTCCGAAACACTAGCTGGCAGTAAGGTTTTTCGCTGGTGTTTTGTTTTTTCTGAACGCTACCTTAATGTACAAGTAGCTCAGACTCAATCATTCAGAAATGAGAGACGGCGGATAGGCACTAACTTTAATCATAAGGTAAACGCAAAACAACAGTTTCCATCTGGAGCTCCTTCACAGGACTCCCCACTTGTAAACACTCGCTCCATCGGGCTCATGGCTCACAGCACCGTCCACACTCGTCACTGCTACCAAGCCGACCAATCACAGAGCTTGCACTGTACGTCGCTGCGACGTGTAGTTGCATTTTTCGAGAGGTGCACACTCGAAGGCTGGGCCGGATCATACGCGTGCACTTGACGCAGATATATAAATCCACCGCTATCTCACGGGCAATTCGTAACTTTTTAAAAAGTGGCTAATTCGTATGAATTCGTACGATGTAATTCGTACAATTCAGTACGATTTGCTCATCAACTAATGACGGTTGTGTTTAGGGGTGGGATTAGGTGCCACGCCTCCTTTTTTAAATCGTACATTTTCGTTCGCCTGAACTCGTACGAATTCGTACGAATTAGCCACTAAACTGCCAAAACGTAAAATACTTACGTTTTCTCGTGAGATCAGGCTCAAAAATCAGCCATATAGATAAATAAAAGCTAGCGTGCCCAAAAACAATTCACATTCAAAAAAATATAAACATTCATCTCTCTTTTTTTGACATCACCTCATACTTCAGTTTCTCATAAAATCTTCGACCAATCAACTGCTCTTTAGTATCTGATTTGCCCCGCCGCCTTCAATACTACTATTAATTTAATACGTTTGATCTCAATCACTCTTACTAGCAAAACTAATTAAAAATAAAATTCTAATGGCTATTTTTTTAAAGGGGAGGGGCTATTATATGTCCCGCCCTGTCTTCATGCTTCAGTTGAAATTACGTCACATTTCAAACAAGAATGCACATTTCAAAGCACTTCATGAAACATTTAGGCATAAACTTACTATTTTTGCTTCTCAACAAATGTGTCACTGATTTATAAGCGTTGAAATATTTGTACATAAATCCTGTGGAAGAGTGTGAATTTGGCGCAGTGTTGTGGTTGTTTGCTAATATGTGTGTTAGGGTTGTCACGATACTGGAATTCGATACCAATCGGTACTGAAATTTTAAAAACGTCCATTTGAAACGCTCCAGTATCCCCGATCTGCGTTTACACTCAATAAACAGCAGTGAGTTCGGTGAAGCGATGACCTTCACGGCCAATCACAGTCAACAGCGCTCAAATGTTAGCAGGAAATGGACGTTTTTAAAATTTCGGTATTGATCGGTATCGAATTCAAGTATCGTGTCGACCCTAATGTGTGTTTGTGTGTGTGTGAGTGTAAGTTTGCTGCGACTGCTTCATGTAAACTGAAGTACGGATGTACACATTGCTAGTTTACATGCATTCAACTGCCACCTTTGAAACTGTCCGGTCTCCGTCGGTAATCGAGCTCGTTTGGGACATCATCGCTTCTCCGTGGAGGCTCTTCTGGATAAATTACGATTCATTAATCTGCGCAAAAATGATTTATACTTCTTTACATAAATAACAAGTCTTCCGTTTGACACGTAGCCTCTTTTTTTGGAGCGGTTTTGTTCATCGCGATGATCGAAAAACCGATGGAGACGCCTCACAAGAACTACTGCACGGCACACACTGTAACTATTTAACCAACGAAAAATAAGCAATAAGTTATTTTTTTGAACTCGAGTAATAATGAAAGCCGGTACCGGTGGTGCGGTTTACGTGGCATTAAGAATTATTTTTCAGAAGAAAAAAAATGCTAATAAAAGAAGCTATATTTTTCAAGATCCGTTCGAAGCCCTTGTAAGTGTGTGAGATTTCTACAGTACGTGTTGGCTGTTTGTTTCGGATGAAAGGGGATCAGCGGTGGTTTTGGTGTAAGCATCAGAAGGCTGGCGCTCCGTCCCGCTGCTGTGGAGCCGCACGCCGACACTGTGACCTGATGCGCCGCTCGCGCCCTTTACTGTATTTTTTTATTTTTCACCTCTGGAAATTTTTCAAATAAAAAGATCCTAATAAATTATTTTAAAACATTCCATTTGATGCCTTCGGTATTTGAGTTTTTCTTCTTGTGGATAGTCGGGATTAGTCTTTGTGATATATAGAAAATATGCTAATTTCATGTATGCCCTACAAGATCATGTTTGGATTCATTTGGAATACAGTGAGGGAAATGATTTGAACCCCAGCTGATTTTTTAAGTTTGCCCACTAACAAAGAAATGATTAGTCTATAATTTCAATGGTAGGTTTATTTCAACAGTGAGAGACACAACAATAACAAAACAATCCAGAAAAATGTGTTTCAAAAAAGTTAGAAATTAATTTGCATTTCTATGAATGAAATAAGTATTTGATCCCTTTGAAAAGCGCTTTAGTACTTGTTGGCAAAACATTTGTTGGCAATCACAGAGGTCAAACATTTGTTATACTTGGCCACAAGGTTTGCACACATCTCAGGGGGATTTTGGCCCACTCCTCTTTGCAGATCCTCTCCTTGTCGTTAATGTTTCATGGCTGATGTTTGGCAACTCGAACCTTCAGCTCCTTCCACAGATTTTCTATGGGATTAAGGTCTGGAGACTGACTAGGCCACTCCATGACCTCTTCTTGAGCCAATCCTTTGTTGTCTTGGCCATGTGTTTTGGATCATTATCATGCTGGAGTACCCAAACACGACCCATTTTCAATGCCCTGACTGAGGGAAGGAGGTTCTCACCCAACATTTGACGGTACATGGCCCCATCCATCCTCCCTTTGATGCGGTGCAATTGTCCTGTTCCCATGGCAGAAATACAACCCTAAAGCATAATGTTCCCATCCCATATTTGACGGTGGGGATGGTGTTTTTGGAGTCATAGACAGCGTTCGTCCTCCTCCAAACATGGCGAGTTGAGTTGATGCCAAAGAGCTGGATTTTGGTGTCATCTGACCACAACACTTTCACCCAGTCCTCCTCTGAATCAGTCAGATGTTCAGTGCCAAACCTCAAACGGGCTTTTAGATGGGCTTTCTTGAGCTGCGGGCACAGCAGGATTTCAGTCCTTCACGGCCAGAGGTGAGTAAGTACTTGTGTAGATTTTTACTCAAGTAAAAGTAAAAGTAGCAATTTTAAAAGTTACTAGAGTAAGAGTAAAAAAGTATCTGATGAAAAAATTACTCAAGTAAATAGTTACTAGTTACTCTTAATCATATATATATAAATGCAACATGTAGTTCAAAATGGCCGTTTATGTATATTATTTTCAACCAATGGGATTACAATTAATTACATATACAGTACAGCGGGGGAAATATATACTTGGTTAAAATACTCATCCTCGTATCGTACTTGAAACGCCATGAATGATACCACTCAACAGTATTTCACTACATGAATTTGATTTGTTGTCCTACCTGACTTCGTTGTCTTAATGTATTAATGTATTATATATTAATAGTTCAGTCCTTAAAAGCAATCTGTTTATAAATTACATTATAAACGAATCTATAAGCTACTGAAGAATAAACCGAATATGCCATACGATCCTTGATTATGGAATGTATGAAGTCCTGGATGTGTGTCAGCGCAAGGATAACTGATCCTTTAAATGTCCATGCTTAATCAGTAAGTTGATACAGGGGTATCAACAATGTGTGTATATTTTGGCTTGGAATAGCCTTCTGTTTAAGATTTTTGTGTTCATCCTTGCAACAGGCAAAACATAAAACCTTTCAAATAAATTGCACTTTCATTGAAACCAAATCTAAAAAGTATCGGAATCGGTACTCTGTATCGGCGAGTACACAAATTAAAATACTTTTCAAGAGTTCACATTTAGCTGATGATTGATTATAAAGCTTGTTTGGCATGCTGTCCCGGGAGAGAGCCCTGAGCTCATATGATCCTTGAGCCCGGGGCTCCCTCCCGTTTGCAAGGCGAGAGGAGAGTTTGAGCTCAGGTAGATCTCGAGAACACCCCTGCAGGTAGCTAATGAACAGATAGTGATTTCTCTTAAGAGATAACTACTTCCTAGGAGCATTTCTATGGTGCCTATTTGGATTAGTCAATTAACTTATGTTGCATGTTTTTGGACGGTGGGAGGAACCCGGGGGAAACCCACATGAGCACGGGGAGAACGTGTAAACTCCACACAGAAATATCAGCTGGCTTGGTAAGGACTAGAACTAGTGACGTTCTTGCTGTAAGGCAACAGTGCTAACCACTGGGCCACCGTGCCACCCATCTAGGAAAGGAGGAGGAGTAGGGGTGGAGGGGGGATTCTTCAAAACAAAGATGGCTGTGATATAGTACTTAGGGTATATATAGTAGCTTAGGAATCGTCTGATTGGTGAATCATAAATTGAATAATGCGGGACCAGCTGCAAACAATCATCTGCATGTGATCCTCTCGAAATTAGTTTATAAATAAACTTCACATACTCATATCGGTTTGTAAAAAAGTGGTATCGGTTCATCTTATACAAAAAAAATCCTGACACCTGAGCACTTCATGTGACTTCATTCTCCATATGAGAGGCGTCTTTAAACTGCCATCACCAAAAAAGCCTTTAATATAAAGTATTAAATACGTTTCAGTAGTTCAGTGCTTTCTCCTTGTGTCATTTCATTGTTTTTACACACAACAATTGTTCAGATTTTTTGTTTTGTTTTATGTTTATGTTTGTAATAATTGGGTTTTTAGCAAAATCTTAACTCCTTTAAAAGTATTATTCCCAGAAAATAACACAACGTGTTCAACACTTATTGTCCCCTCCGTATGTTCAAATATATTATCTTTTATATATATGGCTGGTAATAGAGAGTATGGTGAATTGATTGTGTTCTTAGACAATACATGAATGTGATTATATTTAAGTAACTCAGAAATCGAAAGCAAAATCTAAAACAATGTTTAAAGTGAAAAGGCATAAATATTTTTTGTTTTAAGAATATATATTTGTTATATAATATTTGTTGTATGAATGTTGTAAACTTTGGATATTTCAATATTTTGCTAATAAAGAGTATATAGATTGTTTCCGTAATATATACTTAGAAAGGATATATAATTAGAAGTTCAATATATACTTAGACGTTTCATATCTACATGTGTACAAAAATTAAATTCAAAAGTCAGAATACACAAAAGTTAAATGGCATAAAATATAATATTTACTGTAGTACTATGGCATCATGTTTTGTCAAAAAAAAAAAAACTATTATATGCGATTATATAGAGTGGTGTCCCTTGCTGATTTCGTATTTTCTTTGTATGTTTATCACACTTTAATGCTTCGGATCATCAAACAAATTCAAATATCAGTCAAAGATAACACAAGTAAACACATCATGCAGTTTTTAAATGAAGGGAAAACAAAATCTGATTAAAACAAGTGGCTGAATGGCTAAAGAAAACCAAATTGAAGACTTTGGAGTGGCCTAATCAAAGTCCTGAGCTAAATCCAATTGAGATGCTGTGGCATGACCTTAAAAAGGAGGTTCATGCTCAAACAATTCTCCAATGTAACTGAATTACAACAATTCTGCAAAGAAGAGTGGGCCAAAATGAGTCTGTATGGCTGAAGAAAACCAAAATGAAGACTTTGGAGTGGCCTAGTCAAAGTCCTGAACTAAATCCAATTGAGATGCTGTGGCATAACCTTAAAAAGGAGGTTCATGCTCAAAAAATTCTCCAATGTAACTGAATACCAACAATTCTGCAAAAATGTGTCCGAATGGCTGAAGAAAACCAAAATGAAGACTTTGGAGTGGCCTTGTCAAAGTCCTGACTTAAATCCAACTGAGATGCTCTGGCATGACCTTAAAAAGGAGGTTCATCCTCGAAAATTCTTAAATATAACTGAATCACAACAATTCTGCAAAGATGAGGGGGCCAAAATGAGTCTGAATGGCTGAAGAAAACCAAAATGAAGACTTTGGAGTGGCCTAGTCAAAGTCCTGAACTAAATCCAATTGAGATTCTGTGGCATGACCTTAAAAAGGAGGTTCATGCTCAAATTCTCCAATGTAGCTGAATTACAACAATTCTGCAAAGATGAGTGGTCCAAAATGTGTCTGAATTGCTGAAAAAACCCAAATTGAAGACTTTGGAGTGGCCTAGTCAAAGTCCTGAACTAAATCCAATTGAGATGCTGTGGCATAACCTTAAAAAGAAGGTTCATGCTCGAAAATTTTCCAATGTAACTGAATTACAACAATTTTGAAAGAAGAGTGGGCCAAAATGTGTCTGAATCGCTGAAGAACACCAAAATGAAGATTTTGGAGTGGCCTAGTCAAAGTCCTGATCTAAATCCAATTGAGATGCTCTGGCATGACCTTAAAAAGGAGGTTCATGCTCAAAAATTCTCCAATGTAGCTGAATTACAACAATTGTGCAAAGGTGAGTGAGCAAAAATGTGTCTGAATGGCTGAAGAACACCAAAATGAAGACCTTGGAGTGGCCTAGTCAGAGTCCTAACCTGAATCCAATTGAGATGCTCTGGCATGACCTTAAAAATGAGGTTCATGCTCAAATTCTCAAATGTAGCTGAATTACAACAATTCTGTAAAGGTGAGTGGGCCAAAATTCCTCCACAGCGCTGTAACAGACTCGTTCCAAGTTAGCGAAAACGATTAATTGCATGTGCGTGTGTGTGTTAATAAAAATACCCATACATATTTTCCCATATTAATTGAATGTATTGTAAATAGATGTATTATTAATTAATAAAGCTTCATTTTAATACATTATTATAACATTATTTTGTTACTGTTATTAAATTATAATAAGCATTAGTGTTATAAAAGCATTAAATAATATCTCTAATATCTGACTTGAGTGTATAACATATCATTTGAAAAGTATATATTAGATTGTCAGTATAGACAGTGCACTCTGCTCATGCTCAAATATCCAGTTAAATTCCAGCGTATAGTTAATATTAATAAGTTAATACTATTTAGTCACATAATCCAGAATAAACTTCTGAATTATCGCACACACTCAGGATTGTCAGTTTAAGTTGTTCATGAAACTACAGCACAATTCCAGCTTGCCGAGTAAACAAACAAGCGAACGGCCTTCCATAATCAAACCATCCGACACATGGAGACATGGGAAAAGACGAGCCCCAAAACATACATCTGATACCCTGTGACCCCAATACCACACACACACACATACAGATGATTCTGGACGTTTCTGGTCTCACACTATTATTAGTCTAGTTTGATTCAGTCCATTTTGGAGTCGATTTACAGTTGCATACATTTGTCAAACTATTAAAGAGAAGCACCAGTTAAAAGCTTACACATACAAACACACACACACACACACACACACACACTGGATATCTGGAATCCGTCCATTGGAAAGTGTCACCCATATTTTAGTCTCTGATCCCATTACTCACAGTCTCAAACACCCTCCCACCCAGATCCCTCTACATCTGCTTTTCGGACTCTCCAACAGCTCTCATTGACCTCCAGTGGATGTATTCACCTGTCTCGAAATCTGTACCGTGCTTTTAGGGATTTTCATCTGACTTCAGCTGGGTTTGTGTTTGCCATCATGGAGAAAGAGAAGGGCTCTCTGAGCGGCAGTGTGGATCTGTATCGCAGCTGGTTCGGTCCTACAACTCCAAGACCTCCTCTGCAAAACTACCTGCTGCTGACCATCCTCACCTGCTTCTGTCCGGCTTACCCCGTCAACATTTTAGCCCTCGTCTTCTCTGTGATGGTGAGCGAACTATTCTGAACGCATTCACTTTAAAGTGCGCATCCAATCAAAACTAAGCATTTTGATTTGGTTAGCTCACATTCTAGACTTGTGGTGAACAATTCGTCAGTGCATGTCATTAGGGAAAAACAAGTAATCTTTAATCTGAAAATGCACTTCCTGCTTGTTTTCAGTTAAATTCTCAGATTAGGTCTGTCTGAGGTTTTGGGCGTGGCTAACATACTTAACCACGCCTCTCCAGCTGTTAGTTTCATCAATATACAGAAATGGTGAGGAGGAGGAGGAGTCTGTTAGGTTGTGATGACTCCCTCCACACCCTTTTCCAGATCTTTCTGAATGAAATGCATACTTCACTACATCCAATCAGCATGCAGTAGTAAAAGTACAAGCCACGCCTACTGTTTTCTAATTTAATATAGGGTTGGAACTGCATCACAATATGAAAAAACAGCAGTCGCAGGTTCTAGTTCATGTGAACTTTAAGGGCTAGTTCACACAACAATTTCAATTCATTCATTCATTTTCTTTTTTCGGCTTAATCCCTTAATTATTCTGGGGTCACCACAGCGGAATGAACCGCCAACTTATCTAGCATATGTTTTACGCAGCAGATGCCCTTCCAGCTGCAACCCATCTCTGGGAAACACCCAAACACACTCAATCACACTTACACACTACGGACAATTTAGCCTACTCAGTTCACCTATACCACATGTCTTTGGACTGTGGGGGAAACTGGAGCACCTGGAGAAAACCCTCGCAAATGCAGGGAGAACATGCAAACTCCACACAGAAATGCCAATCGACCCAGTCGAGGCTCAAACCAGCGACCTTCTTGCTGTAAGGTGACAGCACTACCTACTGCGCCACTGTGTCGCCACAATTTAAATTCTGTTATTAATTTCTCGCCCTCATGTGGTTTCAATCATCTGAGACCTTCGTTCCTTTTCAGAACACAAATTAAGATATTTTAGATGAAATCCTGGAGCTCTCTGATCCTCCTTAGGCAGCAATGGATTTGAGGTGTTCAAAGTACACTAAAGAAACATTGTCAAAACATTCAATGTGACTTTTATGGTTCAACTGTAATCATACGAAGCCTCAAGAACAGTTTTGTGCACAAAAAAAACATTTACAAAAAACTATAACAATGACTTTGTTCTATGTTATGTCTTCCATGTCAGATTAGGGTGCAGAATTACTATGGGTAAATAGACTTTGGAGTGGCCAAGTCAGAGTCCTGATCTGAATCCAATTGAGATGCTGTGGCATGACCTTAAAAAGGAGGTTCATGCTCGAAAATCCTTCAATGTGACTGAGTTACAACAATTCTGCAAAGATGAGTGTGTGAAACACAAATATGTGTTTACTTGTGTTATTTTTGACTAATATTTTAATTATTTTGATGATTTGAAACATTAAATGGTTACAAATAAGAAAACAGCAAAAGGACAAACACTTTTTCATTGAAAATAAGAACTGATTTCTTATTTATTTACATGTTTGTTACACTTAATGCTTCCAGGTCATCAAACTAACTTAAATATTAGTCAAATAAAGCACAAGTAAATGCATCAGCAGTTTTTGAAATGAAGGTTTTTATTATTAAGTGAAAACAAAATCCAAAACTACATTGTCCTGTGTGGAAAAAAGTGTCTGAATGGCTGAAGAGAAACAAAATGAAGACTTTGGAGTGGCCTAGTCAAAGTCCTGACCTAAATCCAATTGAGATGCTGTGGCATGACCTTAAAAAGTCGGTTCAAAAACCCTCCAATGTGGCTGAATTACAACAATTTTGCAAAGATGAGTGGGCCAAAATTCCTCCACAGTGCTGTAACAGACTCATTGTGAAGCATTGCTTATTATCAAAAACGCTTGATTGCAGTTGTTGCTAATGGTGACCCAATCTTATTAGGTTTAGGGGCAAACACTTTTTCACATAGAGCTATGTAGTTTTGTCATTTGTTTTCCCTTAATAATGAAAACATTTATTTTAAAACAGCATGATGTGTTTACTTGTGTTATTTTTGACTAATGTTTAAATGTGTTTGATGATTTGAAACATTAAAGGGTTACTAATAAGAAATCAGCAAAAGGACAAACACCTTTTCATTGAAAATAAAAACTGATTTCTTATTTATTTACATGTATGTCACACTTAATGCTTCCAGATCATCAAACTAACTGAAACATTAGTGAAAAATAGCACAAATAGATGCGTCAACGGTTTTTAAAATGAAGGTTTTTATTATTAAGTGAAAACAAAATCCAAAACTTAATTGCCCTGTGTGGAAAAAGTGTCTGAATGGCTGAAGAGACACAAAATAAAGACTTTGGAGTGGCCTAGTCAAAGTCCTGACCTGAATCCAATTGAGATGCTCTGGCTTGACCTTAAAAAGGAGGTTCATGCTTGAAAATCCTCCAATGTGACCGAATTACAACAATTCTGCAAAGATGAGTGGGCCAAAATTCCTCCACATCGCTGTAACAGACTCACTGCGAGTTATAGAAAACGCTTGATCGCAGTTGTTGCTACTAATGGTGGCCCAATCTTATTAGGTTTAGGGGCAAACACTTTTTCAAACAGAGCTATATAGTTTTGGAATTTGTTTTCCCTTAATAATGAAAACCTTCATTTTAAAACAGCATGATTTGTTTACTTGTGTAATTTTTGAATAATATTTAAATTAGTTTGATGATTTGAAACATTAAAGGGTTACAAATAAGAAATCAGCAAAAGGACAAACACCTTTTTTATTGAAAATAAGAATTGATTTCTTATTTATTTACACGTTTGTCACACTTAATGCTTCCAGATCATCAAACTAACTTAAATATTAGACAAATATAGCACAAATAAATGCATCAGCAGTTTTTGAAATGAAGGTTTTTATTATTTAGTGAAAACAAAATCAAAAACTACGTTGTCCTGTGTGGAAAAAGTGTCTGAATGGCTGAGGAGAAACAAAATTAAGAGTTTGGAGTGGCCTAGTCAAAGTCCTGACCTAAATCCAATTGAGATGCTGTGGTATGACCTTAAAAAGACGGTTGACAGATCCTCCAATGTGACTGAATTACAAAAATTCTGCAAAGATGAGTGAGATCTTTAACTCATGGTTAAATTTGTTTGAGGATTTGATATATTAAAGTGTTTTAAGAAATTAGTACAGAAGAAAACGCTTTTTCACACAACTGCATATATATTAAAATTGAAAAGAAGCGTGTTGCACTGCTGACTCTATTTATTTATTGTTATAATTTAAATAAAAAAAATGTGTTTCACAACATGAAACCCAAACTGACTGTCTGTTTTCTTTTCTACAGTCCAGGAACAGTTATGATCAGGGAGATTATGATGGTTCGAGGCGTTTAGGGAAGATGGCGCTTTATGTGTCCATCGCCTCCATCATCATCGGCATCCTCATCATCACCATCTTCTGCGCTGTGCACTTCAGCTCGGTAACAGTTTTGCTACTCTTCAATGCTGAAGTTGGTTTCTAAAAGAGTTTTTAATATTAGAGAACAAAATTTAATAATGATGTAGACTGCAATTTTGGAGTATGTATGTTTATTTGGATAAAGGAGTGCATAGAAGAGCTAAAAAGGAAATATGGGTCAGAATAAAATGAGTTGCTGACTTATTATTATTATTATTATTATTATTATTATTATTATTATTATTATTATTGTTATTATTGTTATTATTATTATTATTATTATTATTATTCATTCATTCATTTTCTTTTCGGCTTAGTCCCTTTATTAATCCGGGGTCGCCACAGCGGAATGAACCACCAACTTATCCGGCATTTGTTTTACGCAGCGGATGCCCTTCCAGCCACAACCCATCTCTGGGAAACACATTCATACATTCTCATTCGCACACATACACTATGGACAATTTAGCTTACCCAATTCACCTGTACTGCATGTCTTTGGACTGTGGGGGAAACCGGAGTACCCGGAGGAAACCCACGCAACCACGGGGAGAACATGCAAACTCCACACAGAAATGCCAACTGGACCAACCGGGACCTGCCCCAACCGGGGATCGAACCAGCGACCTTCTTGCTGTGAGGCGAACGTGCTACTCACGCGCCACCGTGGCGCCCTATTGTTATTATTATTATTATTATTATTATTTTGGTAATCCAAATCAACGTTACAATTTATTTCAATTTAAATGGACATTACACTGACTTAATGATGTTAAAACTTAGTTAACTTAAGTTAAAACTACATAAAAATGTGTTGTCATGAGTGTTGTTGATCATATTTGTTGTATATATGCATCAAATAAATAAATTTTTTATACAGTGGGTGGAAAAGCATTGAACTCGTCATGTTTTTGTCCTGGGAATAATACTTCTAAAGGAGCTGTTGACATGGAATTGAACCAGATTTTGGTAAAAATCCAAACAATACAAACATAAAAATAGAACAAACAAAAATAGATCTGAAAAGATGTGTAATAAGAATAGAATGATACAGGGAGAGAGTGCTGAACTACTGAAACGTGCTTAACAACTTTATATAAAAGGCTTTTTTGGTGACAGCAGCCTAAAGACGCCACTCATATGGAGAATGAAGTCACATGCATTGCTCAGGTGTGAGATCATCACAGACTTTAACAGAGTGTCAAAATCTTGATGGTTCTGTGGGTCTCGTCTATCAAATCTGAGCTTTGACTTGTATTTTCTATTGGGTTCAGTTCAGGTAATTGGCTGGGCCATTCTACAGCTTGATTTTCTTTCTCTGGAAGAGTTTCTTTGGCTGTGTTTTGGATCATTGTCTTGCTGAAATGTCCACTCTGGTTTCATCTTCATCCTCCTGCTAATGCAGATGTTAGACTGAAGCAGCTGATATTCATTTATAGTGAGGAAGGGCAGAGGGTTGCTGAACTACTGAGAGATATCAGCTGCTGTCTGGGCTTTCACTGCCTTTCCACACCTCCCTTTCTTCATGTGCTCACTACTTTTCCCATGTGTCGTTTCATTTTATTACACCTTACTTAATATTGTTTTCTTTTCTTATATGGATTTCTTTGGTTTTTACAAACATTCGGGGACAATTTTAAGTCAACGGCACCTTTAGACATGATTTCGGAGAAAAATGGTGACATGTTCAATACTTCTTTACCTCACTGTACATAGAAAACAATGCAAATAACTATTAAAATAAAATATTAGGGTGAGGTTACTCATTAAAATAACTAAATAAAATATGTTCCAATGTTCAGTGTATTATTATTATTATTTATTATTATTATTATTATTATTATTATTATTATTATTGTTATTATTATTATTATTATTATTATTATTATTATTATTATTATTATTATTATTATATCACTTTCTGCATCAAATTAAGCGTACAAATGTAATGTTAAATACATAAAAAATATTAAATAAAAAAATTAAATGTTACAAATAACTTGTGAAAATATTTTCTGATGTTCTAACAAATTTACTGACAAGATGATTTTTTGGTATAAAACTATCGTTACTACATTTTTGCATCAAATTAAATTTTCAATTGTGATTTTATATACATAGAAAATGTTAAATGACTACTTTGACAAATTTCAATCTATGGGAGAAAACTGTATTACCGTGGATCCTTGAAAACCCTTTTGATGACTTTACCCACATCCTTAAAAACACATAACCATCAGTCAAATAATGATTAGTTTTTCATTTCATAACAAATGATGTAGGTGTAATTATTATTTTTTTTGTGTCAAAACTGTTTAATATAATAAATAATTGGCATATTTCTTTATTCTACGAATGAGGACATCCAAATTAGTTGATCAATTATCAAAAGTCTGTTGAGAACGAGACAGATTCGGTCACACTTTATTTTGATGGTCCGTTTGTTGAATTTAAGTTACATTTCAACTAATTCTCATTAGATTATAAGTAGACTGTTGGATTGGGGTGAGGGTTGGGGTTAGTGTAAGTTGACATGTACTTGCAAAGTTTCTTATAGTCAGTTAAATGTCTGTTGAATGTCAGTATCAACAGATATTAAGCAGACAGTCTACTAATACTCAAATGGACCATCGAAATAAAGTGCTACCAATTTTTCTTTTCAGATATTTTTCTGACATATGCTTTGCTTTTGGATTTAGCAGAACGAATAAGGACGTGGAGTTTTTGTCCTGCTGTCCTCTGGAGGAAGATGAACGCCGATTTTTAGTATGAAACCAAAAGCAGGACTGATCCAGCACAGGACAAGGTCTGCTCTCCTAATACTGTAGAAAATAGAGAAGAGATAGAAATGTTGCCGTTTTTCACTTTCATTGTATGCACTTTTAAATCAGTCATTTTGTACATTTAATATATTTTGATTTATGCTAAAATACCGAATATGTAAATAACTGTGTAACCTGTGCATGTTCTGTGGCACTTAAAATATATCAATTCAGGTTTGAGTTTCACTGCAAAATATAATGACCTAAACAGTTGATGTGACTACAGCACAGCACACTGTTTACAGTCCTCAAGTCTTAAAGGGGATGTCTCTGATGTCTCTAGAGCAGGGGTGTCCAAACTCGGTCCTGGAGGGCCGGTGTCCTGCAGGGTTTAGCTCCAACCTGCTTCAACACACTGTCCCGATCACCACCGATCTACATCCAGAGATCGCTGGTACACACACAATTCGCACAAGAACTACAAATCCAACATGTTTATGAACTACATCCCCAGTCATGCAACACACACACTCACCTACTCCAAGTCACCACTGATTAGAGCTTCACAGCTGAAGCCACTTACCACCGATTCAGCGACTATGTAAACTGCACAGAAACACTCACTGGTGCTGAGTATTGTTATCTGTAAAGTGGCACTACAACGCGTTTTCCTTTGTCTTGTTGTTCCAGTGTGTTCTGATCCTTGCCTTGGTTATTTGTATATCCCTGTCTGCTGCCTGCCACTGACCATCTGCCTGCCCTCTGACTACGATTCTGGACCGTCTGTATATATCTGTTTGCACCTGTTGACCATTGCTTTTATGACTTTGCTAATTAACCTGCATTTGGATCCGCATCTCAGTTCTCTGTTGTCACATCCCCGCGTTACACACACCTGCCAGGAAGTTTCTAGTATATTTAGTTAGAGCTTGATTAGCTGGTTCAGGTGTGTTTGATTAAGGTTGGAGCTAAACTCTCCAGGACACCGGCCCTCCAGGACTCAGTGTGAACACCGCTGCTCGATAGTGTGTATGTGAAGTAAAATAATGTTTTATAACTCTTTGAAATTGCCCCTTTTAGGTTTTGATCCTAATTGGGATGTTTCGGTGACTGTCGCTTTAAATTTAAATGAGATTGGGCTCTTTTTAAAAGGGGGCGGAGCTACAAATGCCTGTGTGTCAGTATAGTGGCAGATTCAAAAACAAGACTAACGTCGTATGTTAATGAGGAAGACATGGTCACTAGTGGGCGGGGCTTTCCCCCTCTGATGACACGTACAAAAGGAGAATGTCAATCAAAGTGTTTCTGCAGACTGTTATTATCAAGTGTGATTATGAACAAATTAAATGTATATTATTTTCTAAGCATCAGAAGCTGGTTATATTCACAGAACGTTGCCACACAACCGAGTTTAAACCTCTTAGAAATGTGATTTTTGCATAATAGGTGCCCTTTAACAGGTTTTTAAATTGAATAATAAACTAGTCACTACATGTGGAGATGCTGAATATGTAAATATGAAATATTTTTTGTTCCTTAATGTTTTTATCTGCCAGCAATTCAGGAAAATGATGAAAAACGTCTTAATTTTATAAAGATTTTAGATTTATTTTGATTGTGTTTGAGTCTGGACAGGTTTGGCTCATTTAGTAGTCTAGAAAGAGCACACTTTTTGGATTAAATGTTTTGATGAATTTGTCATATTTAAATAAAATTCATGTATGAAGCACAGTTTATATGAGTAGTTGTGTGCATTAAAAACCCACAACAACATGGGGAGAACATGCAAACTCCACACAGAAATGCCAAATAACCCAGCCGAGGCTCGAACCAGCGACCTTCTTGCTGTGAGGCAACAGTGCTACCCTCTGCACCACCGCATCGCCCGTCTTATTCATTCATTCATTTTCTTTTCGGCTTAGTCCCTTTATTAATCTGTGGTTGCCACAGCGGAATGAGCCACCAACTTATCCAGCATATGTTTTACGCAGCAGATGCTACGGACAATTTAGCTTACCCAATTCACCTATTCCACATGTCTGGACTTGTGGGGGAAACCGGATCACCTGGAGGAAACCCACGCGAACTTGGGGAGAACATGCAAACTCCACACAGAAATGCCAACTGATCCAGCCGAGGCTCGAACCAGCGACCTTCTTGCTTTGAGGCAACAGTGCTACCCACTGCGCCAACAATCTTATATATAACTAAATCTTTAAAAATCTGCATATTTCTGCAAGCGCATATTCCACACAGGCCTACTTATATACTTAATTGTACGCTTTAATAAAAGTGTTTTAGTGCTACACTGTAAAAAATCCAACTTACAAATTGTGAACTCAGTTTAAAATTGTAAGTTAGGTGGACATATTTTTGAGCTCAGAGTTGAATTTACTCATAAAAATGATTCAACTGCATATTTGGAACTGTTCATTCAATGAAAGTAAAAAATTCAGTTGAGGAGACTTTAAATTTTGATTTCTGCATATCTTCAAATAATAAAAAGTTGAGTTAACTTTAAATTTTAAAGCAACCGGCTGCAAAGAAATTTTCAGTTTATTAAGCTTCAGTGTTTGAAGTTGTGCCAAATTATTCCGTAAAGTATCATTGACTTGTCGGCACCAGTGGTGTAGTGGTTAGTGTGTCGACACTTGCACTGCGGTGTCCACGGCGACCCGAGTTTGATTCCCGCCTTGTGGTCCTATGCCGATCCTCCCCCTCTCTCTGCAGTGTTTAAAACTATTGATTCATCTATAAAAGAGTCGACTCAAAGGTCCTCAAACGAATCGCCGTGCTTACGAGTCTTTAGCCGTTTCGGCATGACGTAAACACGAAACATAAGCCCCGTCCATCTGTGCGCGCGCAGCCCTGGGAGATTCGAAACCCCAAACAACACAACAACCCCCAAACAACCCCAAACCACAAACAACAGCGGTGAGAAAAAGTTGCCAGATTGGGCGGTTTTGAGTTTGATTGTGCAGGTAAAAACCTTTTGGAATGGGTTTGGACTGGAGTCAGTCAGCTACATCTGGCAACACAGAGAAGAGCACTGTGCTCGGCTGGATATTATTGGAAGTATGCAGATGAACCAGACATGAGATTTTGAAGAGTCAGTAGTTGAGGTTTATTTCTGCAGAAATACCTCAGCATTAAACCCAGCCATGTGCTGTGTTCCCTCTGAGGAGTGCTTACAACGGAGGATTCGGAGCACCGGGACATTTCCTGGTCTGCTATCCAACAAGTGTGAGTGCGTGCGATTAAAGCGGTTGCCTCATTGTTTTCTCTAGCTTGTAAATGATGCATTTAACTGTGTTTTGTAACTTGTAACCGCTTGTAGTGTCTCTGGTTAACTTGTATTCTCATATCGCATATGTTTGTCGTTGCTATGGCCACATCAGCTCTCCTACACACGTAATGGTTCAGCTGTTGTCGCTGTATGCACTAATACTGAATGTATGTCGCTGTTTTTACTTATGGTTAAGAATAGAGCTGGGAATATGCTGGGAGACCGGGGGGTTAGTTTTGGGGGGTGAGGTGTCTGAAATACGGGCGACTCCCGATAAAAATGAGTGTTAGCAGATTAGCTTACGCACACACTATGACTACTTCAATATTGATAAGCCGTGGTGGGCATTCTCTCACGCTAAGCGCTGTCGACCAATCGCAACAGACTGGGTCATCGGTCCAATCAGCGCAGTTTAGCATCGCGCTAAGGAGGAGTTTTGGAACAAATGAACCGCTGAACGATTCATATGGCTGGGATAATTAGGTAAAAATAAATACAGATAATAAGACAATGAAAGTGTTTTTTGACCATGCATGCAGATCAGCCTGCTGTTGGAGACCCCCAAAACCAAAATATGACCCTTTTTAATGTATAATATGGGCTCTTTAAGTTAACTCAACTTTTTATTTTTTACAGTGTGTATACATACGCAGCGCTAAAAAAAATGCTAGGTTCCACACACTTGATTTGTGTTGGGACAACATGAACGAGATAAGTTAACTTACTAGTTTAAAAAAAAATATGTGGATTGAACATAAAACAATTAAGTTGTCCCCAAACAACTCCAGAATTGTGTTGTTTCAGCACATTTTAAATAAGTAGTCTGAACAAACAGCAAACGTCATTTTCATCGCTAATAGAGAAATGGCATGAATCCATTTCCCCTGATTTCATTTCCCTCCCGCCGCCATTGGAACGAACCTCCATGTCAGAGAGCCAGTGTATTTGGAGATGTGTTTTCTGTGCTATATTTAGGTGTCAGGGGCCTCCTGTTATCCAGCGGCGTCACAGGATAGCAGCTTCAGCACTGCCTGTCCTGAAAACATGAGTGTTTGACACGCTCCAGCAGCACATCTACATCTGCACGCACACTCCAGCAGAACATGTCTAATGCGCTTGATCAAAAGTACACACGGGGGTGTTCATCAGGGGTCTCCACAGCAGAGTACACCGCTAACTTATCCAGCGTATGTTTTACTCAGTGGATGCTCTTCCAGCTGCAACCCAGTACTGGGAAAGACCTATACACGCTCACACACTGAGGCCAATTTTTGTTTATCCAATTCACCTATAGCGAATGTGTTTGGACTGTGGGGGAAACCGGGGGAAACCCACGCCAACACGGGGAGAACATGCAAACTCCACACAGAAATGCCAACTGACCCAGCCGGGACTCGAACCAGAGACCTTCTTGCTGTGAGACGACAGTGCTAACCACTGGGCCGCCATGCCGCCCCTGTTAAACACACACAAAAAAAGATATTTTGAAAAATGTTGGACACCTGTAACCATTGACTTCCATAGCATTTGTTTTCAATGGTTACAGGTTTTCAGCTTTCTTCAAAATATCTTCTTTTTTGTTCAGCAGAATAAAGAAACTCTTGAGGGAGAGGAAATAGTGAGTGTACTATCCCTTTAAACTCCAAGTTTTGCATGCAATGTAACAAAATGACCTCTTGGTAGACACTGCATTATGAATATTCATGTTTTGCAGTGGTCAAGGTATAAAAACAAAGAGAGGGGTCTGGATGCAGAGCAGTGCAATCTGTGCTGCATCCAATGCTTTTTAAATGGGCTCACTTAACCCCACCCCTAACCCTACCCCTCACAGTGACTTCACTCGCTCAATTTGAGCGCATTGTGTCTGCTATTGCATCGCTGAGGGATGCACTCTCAGCTTGCATCATAAAGGCTGCATCCAGATACTATTGAAAACTAAATACAATCTAGAATCTAGATGAAGTTTCCATCGAGTCCATCATGGCGTGTCCACAAGGCTTTGTCTCCCCCTGGTGGCGATGTGTTAAACATCCCAAACAATCAATTAAATAACAAGTGTGTTGAAAATCTCTTCGCTTAAAAGTGATGTAAGACATTAATAATAATAATAATAATAATAACAAATCCACGTATTTTTTATGAGATATTTTATTGTAATATTTGAATTAGTTTTTTATTTTATTTCCTTTATTTATTTAAATACATTTTTGCAATCCTTTTTACTATGAGTGGCATGGTGGCTCAATGGTTAGCACTGTCGCCTCACAGCAAGAAGGTCACTGGTTCAAGTCCTAGCTGGGTCAGTTGGCATTTCTGTGTGGAGTTTGCATGTTTTCCCCTTGTTGGTGTGGGTTTTACTGTTTTTACTGTTATGAATGGTGTTGTGGCATCTTGATCTCCGCTCCATAGATTTTTAATGTAAAAAATTCTACTTAAAGCTCGAACCAGCGACCTTCTTGCTGTGAGGCAATCGTGCTACCCACTATGCCACCGTGGCATCCTAATCTACTATTCTAATTTATTTATTTATTTATTATTCTGGGGCGTCACGGTGGCGCAGTGGGTAGCACAATCGCCTCACAATAAGATGGTTCGAGGATGGGTCTGTGTGGAGTTTGTATGTTCTCTCTGTGTTGGCGTGGGTTTCCTCCGGGTGCTCCGATTTTGCCCACAAGTCCAAAGACATGTGGTATAGGTGAATTGGTCCCAGTTTATATTAAGTGGTCTTACCTAAAATGTACTTAAACGGAAAATAATAATGTGTTACAATGTACTTATTGTGTAAATGCATGTTTTTACATTGTACGTATGCTTGATTAAATACCTGCATGTAGTTACATCTGTAATTAATTTCTGTAATGACATTTGTAGTTACACTTTTGACCCTCCCTTACACCTTAACCCACTCTTAAACCTACCCATCCCACCAAACTCATCCCTAACCCTACCTGTATCCCTCCTCAAGAGCACCAGTAGTGATCTGCAATACATTATGAACACAGTACATTGTATTAATTTTTTGATGCAAGTACATAGTAGTTAATGACACCTAATATAAAGTGGGAGCGGTGAATTGGGTAAGCTAATGTCTGTAGTGTATGTGTGTGAATGAGTGTGTATGGATGTTTCCAATGATGGGCATCCGCTGCGTAAAACATATGCTGGATAAGTCTTTTATTTCATCAAGAAAATGAATGAATGAGTGAATTGATTATTTTACTAATTTGCAACTCAATCAGAGACAATATAGTACTTCAAACTATTAAAAAGGTCAATAAAAGTCACTTTTTCAAACTCGTCAACGTCAAAAGTTGTCAGAGGAAATATCAGGTTACCAGAATACAATTCAAAAGCACAAATAAATGAAAAAAAGCATTAAAACAACATATAACAACCCAGTAAACAATAAACTGCATGTAAAGAAAACACTAGCACGCCATCATGGTGTTTTGCTGGTGAATGACAGATTAGGTAATGTGTGTGGTGTATGTGTAGTGTGTGTGTGTGTGTGTGTGTGTGTGTGTGTGTGTGTGGTGATCAGCAGAGATTATCTGCCTGTGTTATGTTATTAAAAGTTTATTTCAGGTCAGGTGACAGTAAACACATGCTGGATGTTTTTGTGTAGCAAGTTATTTTAAGACTTAAGTATTGCATCACTTGTTGTGATCAAATCAAGAACAGTCTTTCTAATACTGACCCTTTATAATAACTGACTACATGTCATATTTGCACATGGATGACAGACATCATGAATATAACATTACCCAAAATACAAATTAGCTGGGTTTCTATTTTAGTTCTATTTATGGAGAAGAAGGGAATGATGTCAATATTTACCTGCTGATGAAACACGTGGGGATCAAGAGAGATTACTGTACTTACGTCATTAAAAACAGAACAAATCGGCGAGAACCGCAATACAGGGAGATACGAAAGGCGGGGCGTAAAAAGGCAAGGCAAGTTTATTTCTATAGCACATTTCATACACAGTGGCAATTTAAAGTGCTTTACATAAACAGGAATAAAATTAAAGGATAGGAAAATAAAAACAAATAATATAAAAACAGATTAAAATGAGTTAAGACAAGTTATAAAAGATTGAAAAAGAAAAAGAAAGACACAATAGTGCTCTCTGTACGGATGTAGCATAGTGCTCATTCAGTAAAGGCACAGCTAAACAGATGTGTTTCCAGTCTTAATTTGAATGTGCCTAATGTTGGAGCACATCTGATCATTTCTGGAAGCTGATTCCAGCAGCGGGGGGCGTAATAGCTGAATGCAGATTCACCCTGCTTTGACTGAACTCTTGGATTTTCTAGTTTATATGATCCTAAACATCTGAGTGATCTGTTAGGTTTGTATTCAGTGAGCATATCTGTAATGTATTGAGGTCCTTAGCAATGAAACTTGTCTCTGATTGGTCAACAGCATGGACCAGACACTACGATGTTTTTTTATTTTTATTTATTTAATTTTTTTTTTTTTTTATTGTGATGCAGTTTCTAGAGAAATTAAATATTAATGAAAAAATTATAGGCGTGGCTTGTTTTTTTCTGCTGCGAGCTGATTGGATATAGTAAAGTAGGCGTTTCATTCAGAAAGATTGGAAAAAGGGTTTGGGAAGAGTTGTTACAGCCTAACACAGTGTTTCTTAACTGGTGAACGTTTTTAGTGGGTCGCGGAGTCTGTGGTCAAAAAAACAAACAAACATAGATTTTTTATTTATTTTGCTTATACTGGACTTTTATTTTAAAATGCGCATGCGACAACCGTTCAGTTTAGCTCATGGGAACGGAACATTTCTTTACCCTAACCGCTGTTTACAGTATTTGTCGTTTTTACTTTGTAATATTTCTATAATTTGATGCATTTTGTTAAATGACAGCAATAAAATATTGTGTATTTGTAAGTCTTTGTGATTTTCTTATAATTCATCTGTCACTCCTTGTGTATGTTAACAAATAAATACAAATTAACTACAATTCCTACAATTATATTATAGTACCTAAAAATTTGGGTCGCGGCTTGATGACCATGCAAAAATGTGGGTCCCGTGGCCAAACCAGTTGAGAACCACTGACCTAACAGACTCCTCCTGCTCACCATTTCTGTTTGTTGTCAAAACTGGCAGCTGGAGGGGCGTGGTTACGTATGTTAGCCACGCCCAATACCTCAGTCAGACGTAATCAGAAACTTTAACTGAAAACAGTCAGGAAATGCATTGTCTGATTTAAATTTTAGATTACAAGGGTAAATATAAATATTTTTCTAAATGACATGCACAGTTCACCACAAAACTAGCAACATGAGCTAACAAAATCAATATGGTTAGTTTTGATTTCGTTTGTTCATTCATTCATTTTCTTTTCGGCTTAGTCCCTTTATTAATCTGGGGTCGCCACAGGGGAATGAACCGCCAACTTATCCAGCATTTGTTTCACGCAGCGGATGCCCTTCCAGCTGCAACCCATCTCTGGGTAACATCCAAACACATTCATACACTACGAACGATTTAGCTTACCCAATTCACCTATACCACATGGAGTTTGCATAGAACATGCAAACTACACACAGAAATGCCAACTGACCCAGCCGAGGCTCGAACCAGCGACCGTGCTACTCACTACGCCACCGTGGCGCCTGATTTCATTTGTACTTTAACTTTACTATTCATTTTAATTAAAGAGTCCATCAAGCATGTTCAGTGTCATTCGCTTACATTTGTGACCCTGCACCACAAAACCGATCATAATAAATGTCATAATTTTTATTTATTATTTTTTTTTACAAACAGATTGACAGTATATCACCTGAAAGCTGAATAAACACCTGCTCCATTGATGTAGGCAAAACAATATTAGGCTGAAAAAGCAACAAAAAAAACAACAGCTAAATACTGCGAAATCTGCCTTTAAGTTCGTCTAAATTTTTTAGCTCTTATCAATGCACATTTCTAATAAAACAAAACAAAACAAAACGAGTTTTGTTATGTTCTACAGTTGAAAATTTACAACATATGTTCATGAAACTTAATATTTTCTTAATATTCCAATGACTGTTTGGCATCGAAGAAAAATTGTTGTATCTTGAGTTAGTAAATGGAACTCAGACACATACCATGTGGTTAGGCTTTAAACTGGTTTACAGTTTAAATACAGTTTACATACGTCACAGCGGAATGAACCGCCAACTAATTCAGCATCTGTTTTACGCAGCGGATGCCCTTCCAGCTGCAACCCATCTCCGGGAATCGTTTTTGTTGTCACATTTATTTAAATAATGGGCTATATGCACACGGACGTTTCATTTTCAGCCAGGCAGCTTCCGGTGACCTGTCTTTCCATTATAAAATTGTCATGTTTAAGATCTAACTTCTTTAAAAATCAGTGATCTTCACTGCCTGTTAGATATACGATAAGAAGTGGGTCTCGGATCACACAAGAAGCATTGCATTAAATTTCATTTCCCCCTGTCATATCTAACATGACAGTTTATTTTACCTCAGTATTTTCAATGGAATTTCTGCGCTAGCTGTTACAGCGGTATTTCATCTCGTTTTATGCTTGAACAACTAAATGAACGCTTACGTCTATTTAACTGAATGCAGTGTAATTACATTACAACATCAATGCTGTAAAAACAACCTTGTAAAATTGAATATATTCACATTAAGCTTTCACCGGAAGTTTATTGTCTGCCTTAAACTCTGTGCAGAGCCCATTACTGAAAATATCCATGAGCCACTGAGCGCCCTCTGGAGGAATGAAAGTTAATTACTTCAATGTCTTAACAGTGATGGTAAGCAGCGAGCATTAGCCACCCAAACACACTCACAACAGTCACTGAACACACACTGATAAACACGGACAAAGAGAGTCGAAAGAGTCTGAAATAAGTGCATCTCCTCCTGAACTCCTTTTTTCCCGCCATGGCTCTGTCAGGATCTCAGTCACCGGAGGATGCTTTACACGGTAAGACAACCGCACGCTTCTACATCTTTACATAATAACACTGCTTAACTGTTATAACTCGTGACATATTCACATAATACACGTTTTTAAGTGTGTAAAGTCGATTTCATGTTCATAGTTTTGTTACAGTGGACCACAAAACCATAAGAGTCCATTTTGTCTATATTGACATTTATACGTCATCTAAAAAGTGAATAAAAAAGCTTTCTATTGATGTATACTTTGTTATGATAGGTCAGTATTTGACCCAGATACGAATATTTAAGTATATGGGAAGTCTGAAAGGGCAAAAATAATCACAATATTGAGAAAATCACCTTTAAAGTTGTCAAAATGAAGTGCTTAGCAATGCACATTACTACTCAGTTAAGTTTTGATATATTTACAATAGGAAATGGACTAATTGTTGTAATGGAACATGATATTTACTTAATATCCTAAGGATTTTTGGTCATAAAAGAAAAAAATATTATTTTGACCCTTACTATGCATTTTTGACTATTGCAAACAATCTGCCTGTGTAACATAAGATGTACAATATTGATGGACGCATACTTATTTATAGTAAAATAAAATTAGTTTAAATTTAAATACATGCAATCATAAATATAAGTGCATTAATATACATAAATAAATATAAAAACAATAATGCATTAGATTTAAATTAAGTGTTAAGATAACCCAGCCTACTTTATAATTGTATTTATAGTTAAAGTATATTGAAGTTGCCTTATTCATTATTGTATATGTGCACTTTTATTCATCCGTGCCATTGTTTGGTCTGTATTGTTATGTAAATACATTCCATGACTCGTCTGTTCTAAGCCAATTACAGTGAAGAGGGTTAACAGCTCTCATAATTTGATCAGTGGCTTAAACTGTCCGCTGGGGGAAAATGTGAGAACAACAGTGTTTGCAGAACAGAAGAAGAAATAAAAACCTCTCAGGGGAAAACATCATTCATAAAACAAACAAATGCATGCTCGTCCTCTCATTCACTCACTATTACACATGTGCACACACACACTCGCAGCTTGATATAATATGCTCTGTATACGTAACGCTCTGCCCTCGTGTGTGGTTATGTCACAATTCCACATGCTGGAGAATCTGGGGCAATGGCACAACACTTCCTCTACAGCAAACCCCTGCTGGCTGATGAAGTAAAGCCAAGATGACTAGGAAGGACAGAATGAGAAGATGCTTGAGACACACCGGGAAAGATGATGACAAAGGTCGGGATTAGGGAGAAAACAGGGAGGTGGATAAATGGATGGAGAGAGGGAGAGAAAGAGAGGGGTGACCCGTTAATCTCTGACTGAAATAAAATGCTTATGTAAGCAAGCTCTTGTTTGGACAACATTGCTGTATCCTCGTGTTCATGTCAACAGATAGATAGATAGATAGATAGATAGATAGATAGATAGATAGATAGA
>CAIGQQ010029502.1:152545-168660 GCA_903798035.1 Danio albolineatus
ACACACACACACACACACACACACACACACACACACACACACACACATACACTATGGCAGGGCTATTCAATTAGTTTGTCATGGGGGCCGGTTTATGAAGAGCATCCCAAACGAAGGGCCGGAGAGGTATGACTTGCAATATGAGTGAGGACGCAACTACATATGTTGCATTTTTGCTCCTTAAGACACCCACGTTGGCTTTTTCTACATTAAAATGTATGTATGTTGTACATAATATCAGTGCATTTTACAATTTGGCTTTATTAACAAACCTTCAAATGTTTTATTTCAAAGCACAACAAAAGCAGTGTAATGTTTAAGCAGGCTTCTTCTACATTCAAACACATTCATGTGTTTTGAACTGCATAACAATTATGGATGCAGCAATTATAGATTTTGGTTGTACGATTATAGTCTGATGAATAATTATGGTTTCACGGTAATTGCGTCTAATGTAAATTTAAGCTTTATGTTACAGTAGGTAAGTCTAAGTATTTAGATTAACTGGTGTTATCACCTGCGTTCACACACTCTCAGAAATAAAGGTACAGGATCTGTCACTGGGGCAGTACCTTTTCAAAAGGTACATATTTGTATCTGAATGGTCTATAATGGTACCTCAAAGGTACTTTTTATGTACATTTGTGTACGAATATGCACCTGTGAGGTTCCACTGTGGACTCTTTGGGTACAACCTTTTGAAAAGGTATACTGCCCCAGTGACAGGCCCTGTACTTTAATTTCTGAGAGTGTACATACATAATCATTTTAATAATAATTCGTCTAACATATCTTTTGTTTACATTGCACTCAAAGCCACGCACAACCTCACCGCAATGTTTTCTAATGCGTGCGCCCGGATAGCCGCGAGCGCGTTGTTCCGCTTGCGCACACACACATTGGCGTCTTCTAGAAATAACAAACATGCGCGCGGAAAGGATGTAATAGTGGAACGGCGCGCCGCTATAGTTAATCCAGTGTGCTTGCATTGGCATCGGCGTACAAGCTCGGGACTTTAAACTAGCGCACAGGTGGCATAACTGTTTAATTGCAGCAGTTTCGTTCTGTGCAACAGAAACGCGCAATTGAGAAGCCTTAACGAATAATTAACCGTGACGAATAAAAGCGCAGTGAAATCGGCGAATCGTTGCATCCCTAACAAAGATATCAGTGCATTGTACAAAAGGCAGTCTCTACAAAAATATCCAAGTGTTTCCGGCTGCCAGCTCCACTCACCTAATGTCAGGTGACTCACGCTCTGCGCAGCCTTCAACTGCAGCTCGTGCATATTGAACAGACGCACGTCACTTCATAACTATAGCGGCTGTTTTTCGACTGAACTAAATTTATTTCTGATGTCTTGTTCAAACTAATTGGAGGGCCAGAAAAAATGGTCTTGGGGGCCGGGTTCGGCCCGCGGGCCGCAAATTGAATAGCCCTGCACTATGGCCTAGTTAGTTAATTTAATTCACCTATACCACGTGTTAATACTGTGGGGAAAACCAACTGACCCAGCCGAGGCTCGAACCAGCGACCTTCTTGCTGTAAGGCGACAGTGCCAACCACTGAGCCACCGTGCCACTGGGTTTTGAAAATTTCATTTAAGCTTGACTCTCCTGTAGCCAATGATGAACTTCCGGTGAGAGCTTTATACGACTATTTTCAATTTGGTACGGTTCCTGTTACAGCATCGATGTTGTAATTAATTCAAATATAACCAGTTAAATAGACTTAAGCATCCATTTAGTTGTTTTAACGTAAAAAGAGACGAAAGACCATATAAACGCTGGCGCCGTCATTAGCGGCAGGCTAGTGCAGAAACTCCATTGAAGATGCTGAGGTAAAATTAATTTCCATATTTTAAAGACATGACGGAAAAAAAATTATTTAACACAGTGCTTTTTGTTTGGTCTGAGACCCACTTTATATCGTATCTCAGTCAGGCAGTGATGATTGCTGTTTTTTAAAGAAATCAGATCTTAATATACAGATTTTGTATGGGATGACCATTAACCGGAAGCACTGGGGTGGCTGACTGAATTTAAAAGTCTGTGTGCATATACCCCATTCTGACTTCAACTGTATATCCGTCAGGCTCGTGGGTGGAGCTGGAGGGTCTGGTCGCTTCAGCGAATCAAACAGAAGGAGAATCAGAAGCTCAAGGCACAACGACCTCAGTCCTGCAGGGGGAGCTGGAGCGCATCCTCCTGGAGGCCCAGCTGGAGTGCGAGAGGAGCGCTCAAACTGACAGGTCAGCTTTTATACATTTCTGGTAAAAGGTTAATGTTCATTCATTCAATCATTAATTTTCCTTCAGCTTAGTCTCTGATTTATCAGGGGTCGTGACAGTAAAATTGGACAAACTAAATTGGCCATGGGTGCCGCGGTGGCGTAGTGGGTAGCACTTCGTCTCTTTCCAACGCAACCTAAAAACAACCAAATATCATTGTCTAATGATGTTACAGCTTGACGTGTGGATGTTACCACTATGACGTCTATCAGACATTGGATTTTGGTTGCCATGCCTGATCAATAAATGTCAGTGTTTGACATCAGTATTTTGTTGGTTTAAGATGTTGGCTCAACGTCAGAAAAAGGTCATTGACTTTTTTCTAACACAACCCAAAAACAGCCAAATATCAATGTCATTTGACAACATTATTGGACATTAAAGTAACGTTGTCCTTAGATGCTGGCTAGACATTGAATTTTGGTCACCTAACGTCACAACCTAAATCTAACCTAATATTAACGTCTTATGATGTTGTGTGCCTGCTGGGATAGCTGAAAGCTGAATTTCATCTGGTTCTAAACCTTTATGAGTTTCTTTATTTTGTCAAACACAAAAGAAAATATTTTGAAGAATAAAACCGGCAACCATTGACTTCCATAGTAAGGAAAACTAATACTATGGAGGTCAATGGTTACAGGTTTCCAGCATTCTTCAAAATATCTTCTTTTGTGTTCAGCTGAAGAATAAAACTCAAACAGGTTTTGAACAACTGGAGGGTGATTAAACAATGACAGAATATTAATTTTTGGGTGAACTATCCCTTTAAATAAGAAACATCCCAGCAGACACAGGATATTAACATGACGTCAGATTGACGTTGTACCTCAATGTCATGGGTTGTTGAGTTTTGGGTAGAAATGAAAATCAGGTTGACGTCAGAGCACAACGTCAGACCGACGACAGTATTCAATGTCGGACAGATGTTGGATCTTGGTTACTTTCCAACGCAACCTAAAAATAATCCTATATCAACGTCTAATCATGTTACAGCTTGATGTGTGGACGTTACCACTATGACTTCTATCAGACGTTGGATTATTTTTTGCCATATCTGACGAATAAATGTCAGTTTTTGACGTCAATATGACGCTGGTTTAAGACAGGGGTCACCAATCTCTGTCCTGGAGGGCCGGTGTCCTTGCAGGGTTTAGCTCCAGCTTGCCTCAACATACCTGCCCGATTGATTCAACTATACCTACAGTAGTACCCCTTAAGTAGCTTGTTCAGGTGTGTTTCATTAGGATTGGAGCTAAAATCTGCAGGCCACGGCCCTCCAGGAACAAGTTTGGTGACCCCTGCTTTAAGATGTTGGCTCAACGTAAAATTTTGGTCACTTTTTTCTAACACAACCTTAAAACAAACCAAATATCAACATCATTTGAAGTTGTTATTGGACATCAAAATAACATTGTTCTTAGATGCTTAGAACACAAAAGAAGATATTTTGAAGATCAAAACCAGTAACCATTGACTTCCATAGTAGAAAAACTAATACTATGGATGGTCGATGGTTTCTGGTTTCCAGCATTCTTCAAAATATCTTCTTTTGTGTTCAACTGAAGAATAAAACTCAAACATGTTTTGAACAAGTAAAGGGTTAATAAATACATAACAGAACAATAACAGAATTGTCATTTTTAGGTAAACTGTAAGTGAGAAACATCTGTGTGAGTGTGTAATTGTGTATGAGAAATGATTAAGCATCCTGTCTGTGTCTATTAATTGCCCTTTATATTGATTTTCCTCTCTGATTTCAGTCCTCCGCAGGTCGTGACCCCCAGAACATCCGGATCTCCTAAACCAGGCAGCGAAGGCAGCAGCAGCAGCACAGATTGTGTTACTATACAGGTATTTCTTTTTCTAAAATGATGGTTTTAATAGTGTAATAAACACTTATGGTTGCAATCATAACAGTAGTGTTATGACAGATTGAGAACCTGATTCATTCAACGTGTTTCATAGTTTTAATGTCATTTAATGTCATTTTAATGACAAATTGAGCTTGTACCACTCTAGTTGTGATCCAAAAAAATATTCATGTTTATGACAGATTTATGACAAGCGTTGTTGTCTTGGTAATGTCAAGTTGTCATGACAAAGATAAAGTCTGGTCGTGATGTATTTGTTTATCTTAAGTTGTCAATGACAAACAATGTCTACTTCGCCTTAAAAATGTCATAGCTGAGCAAATGACACTTAATGACGGTCGCTATAAGCATGAATAAAACTGCATTCACGTTTATGTCATGTCATGATGATAAATGTTTCAGGAAAGACTTTCAAACACCCCCTTCAAGGAAACTGTTACCAAAGTAACTTTACCAAACACTGCTTTCAGGGTTGGGGCGATTGACGATGCCATCGTCCATCGCTGATGGTCGATAGACATCAGGATGCTGAGCTGACATCGTGATCCTCCGCCCCGCCCTTGTTGCAGCAGCAACCCACTCGCAAAAAACACACACTCAGGCCATTTACACTAATACGTCTTAGTTTTAAAATGGCATTTTAGAACGAAAACGATCCACATCCACACTGGAGTTTCATCTAGCACAGTCGTTTCCAACCTTTTTTTTTGCCTGAAACCCCCTTTTCCCCCCGGAAAATACTGTAAGGTCCCCTGTGCTGCCGGCTCCCAGCATGGTGGAGCACACAGATTTCGCCATCATGGCGGATCGCGGTGACTCACCCCAGGCTCTCTGGGATGGCTTCTTCAGCTCTTTCCCTTCCGGTGAGGAGCCCCGCGTCCCCTGCTCCTCCCCATGCTGGGAGCCGGCAGCAGGCAGATCCTTTCCTCACCAGCCTCAGGCCGCCCTGGCCCTCTGTGCAGACGAACGGGTTTCTCCCCCACTCGGGTTAACTCCAAGGGCAACTGGACAATGTGTCCCTCCTTCTCCCGCAAGAAGAAGGCAGAGAACCGACACAGTTTTAAATAATTTTTAATGATATTATAAAACAAACGGACGGCAGCTCCTCACAGATACTGCCATCAAACTGAAATCAAAAGTAAAACAATACATTTGGGCCCCGTCCTCTCTCCTCCTTCTCTGCCATCGTTCCTCCTCTTATAGTCCAAAGCTCCTTCCATGGGGCTCCAGGCAGCTGTGCACCACAGGTATTTCTCATCAGTGGCGGGCCTCGTTTCGTTCCCATGGCTTTCGGCCACGCCCCTTGCCACACCCCCCTCCACATTTAATGATATTATGGCTCATATAAGTTTGCAGTAGGTCTGACAAAAGAAGGTTGTTTTCAAACAAACGGCATGTTTATTACCATATCTAGATGTGTTTATGCAGAAATAATAGCCTAATGTAAAATATAAAAGCAAAACATCAGTAGGCCATTTGTATTGGGTACACCTTGCGGTATTGGGGATGAGTCGTCTGCAAGCATCTTATTAATTTGGACGGCCTCATGCATTCGTTAGCAAGAACTCTGGCGCAGATTATGAACTGTGGCTGGGTCAGGGACTCTTTGCTAAAAGAAAATTATATAAAATCATAGTTAACCATCTTAATATTTCCTGCATTTCGTGTTTCCAGTATTGCTAGCGCTGTGACTCGAAATGTTTGGAGCTTCCTCACCTGAGTTTAGTATGCTTAGGTCATTCTATTACCTGCTGAATGCGAATTAGTGAGACATTTTGTGTGGAAGACAAATTACAAAATTCTCCATTTTTTTTGGGTCAGCCAGGGGATAAAATAAACTAAGGCAGCATAATCGTTCTCCTAATTGTCCACTGCTAAAAAATACGAAAAATATGACGCAACAACCCAGAGCTCGCTGAGGCCCCCTTGTGGGCCAGGACCCCCTTTTGGAAAACGTTAATCTAGCATTTCTGAATAGCCCTCCGTCCACACTATATCGCTGAAAACGCACATCATGTGACCACACACACACACACACACAGACACACACTCTGTCATGCGCTCTAGCATACGCACACGTCTCCAGGCAGTCAGTAGGTGCTTTGAGCACAAAACCCCAGAGAGCAGCGCACATCGGACAGGATGTACTGCTGGAACGCGTCACACTATAGTGGTTAAACGTGATATTTAATTAATCTTGTCTCCATCTGATGACTCTTTATCCTTTTGAATATAACATGTCACAGTGTCAGTACACTGCTTCAATCTTTCGCTTTCACGCTTGTACTTTGTAATGTTAGTGTAAACCTCAGATGCTGTTGGTTGGTTCCTGTTGGTTGTGCACCATTTTTACCAACCAAGTTTGTCGACGCCATTATAACGACACAGATCCCTCTGCCTATTCATGCCAGAGTTCTGCGGAAACAGTGATTGACAGGTGGTCATTTGAGTGTAACTTATCTTTATTTATTTATGATTTGGTTATGGGTAAAACAAAGATCATGTGGGTCAGGTAGTTAAAATTGTAGGCTACAAATAATTAATTAGTTATTAATTAATTCATTATTCACAAATAATTAATTCACCACCACCTACGATGACAATGCCATCGTCCATCAAGATATTTCACATTAGACATCATACAATGCCAAATTGGTCAACGGTTTTGTTTAATTTATGCAAATGTATAATCAAGTATCAAGTATCCTCAATCAAGCGTAATAGACTAGAAAGCTTCTTTTTAAAGAAACTTTTCTAAAAACTGCTTTTTTAACCGTTTTGATTAGATTTATGCAAATTTAAGTATCATCAATCAAGCATAATAGGATAGAAAGCTTCAAAATGACTATTCAAAATGACTATTGAACGAGATTTGTGTGATAAAAGAAAACACGAGTCAGGCTACATTAAATACAGTTTCGCTTCGAGTAAGTTTTGGTTAATCATGTACTTTAAATAATTTAGCATATTAGTTTCGCCATTGGAGTTTATTCTAGCACTAATTAATCAGCTCTCGGTTTTAAGGACAAGCTCTTGGAATCATTATTTTTGATCAAACATGGTTGCTTCCACTTGAAGTCCATGCAGTGTAACATCTGGCTCCTGAAGCATGTGATTAAAGCATGTAAATGAAGTGCTGTGTTTGTCTTTCAGTCAGATGAGAATGACCGGCGGGTGAGTGCTGAATGGGTGTGGGATTGGTCCAGTCGGCCGGAAAACCTCCCGCCCAAGTAAGATTTACCTTTCATTCATTTCATTCAGTCTATTCATTTATTAGGGATGCAGATGGTTGATGGAGACAAAAGGAATTAATAATTGTGACTCTAAAAAACACCATTTTTGGAAATTAGAATTTATACAACACATGAAAACTGAAGAAATATACTTGGTGTTAGGTTTGTTATGATAGGACCATATTTGGCTGAGATACAGCTATTTGAATATGCGAAAACTGAGGGTTAAATAAAATCTAAATATTAAATAAAATCGCTTCTAAAGTTGTCCATATGAAGTGCTTAGCAGTGCATATTACTAGACAGAAGCATCTCCCGTTTTTTCCTGGGATTCTCCTAAATTTTACAATTGTATCCCACTATCATCCCTTAAAGGTATTTTCCCGTATTTCTCTTGTATTTTTAACCTTTCTATGAAGGGTGGCAATAAACATTAAAGAGCCGATCCTCCCTATATGCAACTCATACCGCTGTACAGAGGTGGGTAGTAACGAGTTACATTTACTTTGTTACATTTACTTGAGTAAAATTGTTGGGTAACGTGCACTTTTTGAGTAAATAAAAAAATGTGTACTCTTACTCAAGTAAATTATTAGAGAAAATCATTACTCTTACTCTGCTATATTTGGCGGCGTTCCTCCATTACTGTCAAATGATAATAAATATGATTTCTATTACTTGTTCGCAAAAATCGCGAGGCGCCACATTGGAGATCGTATCGCGAGAGGTTGCTATAGAGACGTGTGTCCCGCTTTTGGTTCGAGCGCGCGCGCCAATGTTGGAATGATGGCTGAAGTCAAGGTAACGTTTGAGTTTATACTGCGGTCACACCACGGCCATCTGTGCTTCCGAGGACAGTCACGCTGTCAGTGCAGTGAGTTTATCAGACCAGGTTACCAGTGGCCTCAAGTTCAGTTTCAGTGGTGGAAAGAGTACAAAAAATTTGTACTCAATTACAAGTACTGTTACATTGCTGAAATTTTACTCAATTACAAGTAAAAGTACTGGTGTTAGTACAAATTACTCATCATAAAAACTTTTTATTCAAATTACTTTTTTCTAAACATATATATACATATATACACACACACAGTATATGACAGTGGTTCTCAACTGGTCTGGTCATGGGACCCACATTTTTACATGGTCATCAAGCCGCGACCCAAATTTTTAGGAACTGTAATATAATTTTAGGAATTATAATTAATTTGTATTTATTTGTTAACATACACAAGTAGTGACAGAAAAATCATGAGAAAATCAGAAACACTTACAAATAAACAATATTTAATTGCTGACATTTAACAAAATGTATCAAATTATAGAAATATTACAAAGTGAAAACGACAAACACTGTAAACAGTGGTTAGGGTAAGGAAAGGTTGTTACCATAAACAAAACTGAACTGTTAATAAAACATTAACACTGATCCTGTTGAACAGAACAAACCAGCCAATTGTAAAATGATTAAAATATTCATAACCATTTTTACATCTAATATGACAGCAATTATAAACATCTGTTTCACTTAACAGTAATTTGGGAAGATAATGAGATAACTGATAACTGCTTTACTGATAAGAGTTTCAAAGTCAGGAGTGATGGTAGACAGTGCTACCCGAAGATCGTGCTCTATGTACAACCTGTTCCTTTGCTTTGACTCAAGCTGCACCAAGGAAGAGAAGCCACTTTCATACAGATATGTAGTTCTGAATGGGATGGGTTTGATCGTACTCTCAGATCACGAAAACTGGGAGAGGCTTACTTCAATGAATTTCTTTATCAGCGTCTTATCACATGAAAGCTCCACCAGCTGACTCTCTGTGTTGCTCGGCAAAGTGACGCTTTCCACGTCGATTCCAAAGGGATCGGTTGTCGTGCGCGCATTTCAAAATAAAAGTCCGGTATACGCAAAACAAGTTAAAAATGTAACTTTTGTTGTTGTTTTTTGACCACACACTCCGCGACCCACTGAAAATGTTCCTGCGACCCACCAGTTGAGAAGCACTGGTATATGATATATATGCTAAAAAGTAACTAGTAACTATTTACTTGAGTAATTTTTCCATCAGCTGCTTTTTTACTCTTACTCAAAGATTGCTACTTTTACTTTTACTTGAGTAAAAATTTCTGCAAGTACTTGTACTTTTACTTGAGTATAGATTTTGGAAACTCTACCCGCCTCTGCCACTGAACCACCAGGGGCCGCTCCTTGCTTTTAATTGTAAATCTTTTCTATGCTTTTCTATGAAAACACTTTGAAATAAATATAAAAACAATGGGATTCCCTTCCTTTCCATTACAGGTGCCATTGCAACTCCTATGCAATCCTCAAAACAGTCAGGTTATGTAGCGGTGAGTGACTGTCAGACGTGCTCCATAGTGAAAAATAGATGTTTCCCAAATGGAGTCTGTACACGTGACTTGAAGCAAAGCAAAAGCGGACACTGGGTTTTGGGTGCGTGTTTGAACAGACATACACATAATAATAATAATAATAATAATAATAATAATAATAATAATAATAATAATTAATAACAATAATAATAACAACAACAACAACAACATCTAAACATGTCGATCTTTGTGGGTTTTCTTTTAAACACAACAAATTTGGTCTTAAACGAGCATATAAATGAGTGAATGAGTCTTAACAGATTTCAATTTACAATGTACACACAGATCTTAAGTGAAAAATAAGGTGGATTGGTCATGGAAAGTCAGCTCTTTAGTGATTGTTGTTTTAAGTGACATAAGCAATGTCATCTTTGCATTTAAAATGTCATAACTTAGCAAAGGACACTTCATGACAGTTGTCATAAGCATGCATAAAATCTCATTCACATTCATGACATGTGCCATGTCATAATTATAAAAGTTTTATGCCTTACGCAGTTGGTTGTGCTGTTCCCCCACAAGTCCAAAGACATGTGGTATAGGTGAATTGGGTAGGCTAAATTGTCCGTAGTGTATGAGCGTGAATGAGTGTGTATGGGGATGTTTCCCAGAGATGGGTTGCAGCTAGAAGGGCATCTGCTGTGTAAAACATGTGCTGGATAAGTTGGCGGTTCATTCTGCTGTGGCGACCCCAGATTAATAAAGGGACTAAGCCGAAAAGAAGTAAAGCATTACAGTAAAAAAATTACCACCACTATTTTGAATAAAGCTCCTCAAAGAATCATAAAAATCTCAAAGAATCATAAAAAACTTAATCAGTTTAGTTTTTTTGATAATTGTTTTTTGTCACAACCAGGGCTTAATATGTGCCGGAATAGGCCGGCACCTCATTTTACCGATCCCCTCCTCAACCCCCCCACACACACTCTGTTCACTTTCTTTTGCGATTCCCCAACCCTCTTCACCTTTGTCCCTGAGAAAAATTTGAGAGAAACCAGTCTACGTTGTGCATAACCATTTCTTCTATGGCCAAACTTCCGGAGCTGCAATCTAGGCGCCGGAGGCTGGGCATTGATGTGCATAAGAGATTTCTTTTAATAACACCTATTTTTTTTTAGAAACTATTGAATGCTAAAATTTGTGTTACTAATTTGAGTTATTTAGGGTTAGTAGGCCAAAAAACATATATGTAAAACCCTGGAAAAGCAAGTAATAGGGACGTTGTTCTTAAAATGAGTTTGCACAAGTTGCCAGTTTACAGTCTTATGTTTAAAGGGGACCTGTTATGCCCTTTTTTATAAGATGTATACATCTCTTATGAGTGTGTGTGTGTGTGTGTGTGTGTGTGTGTGTGTGTGTGTGTGTGTGTGTGTGTGTGTGTGTGTGAAGTTTCAGCTCAAATTATCACACAAATAATGTTTTATAACTATTTGAATCTGCCCCTTTCAGGATTTGATCCTAATTGTGCCATTTCTGTGGCTGTCACTTTAAATTCAAATGAGATTGTGCTCTTTTTAAAAGAGGGCGGAGCTACAAATGCCTGTGTGTCAGCATAGTGGCAGATTTAAAAACAACACTAACAACATATGCTAATAAGGGAGAGATGGTAACTAGTGGACGGGGCTTTCCCCCCTTCTGATGACACATACAAAGGAAGAATGTCAATCAAAGTGTTTCTGCAGACTGTTTTTATCAACTGTGATTATAAACAAATAAAATTAATAATTCTTTACCATTAGAGGCTAGCTATATTCACACACTTTTGCCACAGAATAGAGTTTAAATCCCTTATAAAAGTGATTTTTGCATAATAGGCCCCCTTAATATGATGTCATGACTACCAAAGAGCATCATAAAATCACATCAAATCAAATAAAGAGGCGTTCGCATATACTGCGATGTCCTTTCAGAATGACACAGCGCTTCACTGATTGTTGCTGTGCTTTTGACCTCTGTTAGCCACACAAACAGCTCTGCTTAATTCTCATCGAGGATCATTTAGTCAACACACAAAAATAGCTCGAGCGCCACACCATGAGTCAGCCAATCTGAGCCTTTAACGGCTGGATGAGTTTGCTCTCTGGAGGAGAAACGTCTTTATGCACCTATCCTTCATTACAGCTAAAGCCTTAGCAAACTCTCTGAACTGCAGTATTTAATGAAGTAGGTTTGCAGTTTTTTGCAACAGAGACTGATATCGTGATGCTATTAAAAGCAAAAACCTTTGAGAAAGCACTAAAAGCTTCACTTGGTCAGTGTCAGATTTCATGACGGTGCATGCAGTTGAAGTCAGAATTATTAGGCCTCCTGAGTTTTGAGTTTACTCGCTTGGTTCATTCATTCATTCATTTTCTTTTCGGCTCAAACCCTTCATTTATCTGGGGTCGCCACAGCGGAATGAACCGCCAACTTATCCAGCATATGTTTTACGCAGCGGATGTCCTTCCAGCTGTAACCCATCACTGGGAAACACCCATACACACTCATTCACACACATACACTATGAACAACTTAGCTTACCCAATTCACCTACACCACATGTCTTTGGACTTTGTAGGGGAAACCAGAAATGCCAACTGACCCAGCTGAGGCTCAAACCAGTGACCTTCTTGTTATGAGGCGAATGTGCTACCCACTGCACTATTTTATTCACGCGTGAAACTGGCTTTACAATAGATGGTGATTTGCATCATGAGCCCTGTTTGATGAGCTGTTGTCTGGTGTCGGCAGGACCATTTATTGTAAATCTCTGTTCATAACTAAGGCAACCTGTATATAATGTTCATAGCACATCCATCTGTAAATATCACCATAGTTTTGTCTATATGTAACCCATCAGATAATGAGTAATAAATCACTAGTCACAAAACGAAATCAGGAACCTGTTACTTTTACAACCAGCTTTATTACAAAATACCAACTCGACTTCTAGTTAAAATATCTCATATAATGGCCAACCTCAGTCTAAAAATGAAAAGAAAGAAAATAAATACAAATAAAACAAAACATTGGTGACAAACCACAGGCCTCCAACGGGACAAGAACACCTACAAAATCCATTTTATTTTAAATAATCAAATTATCAATCATCATCAATATTTAAGAGTAAGTAACATTTTAAATTCCTTTTACCTTAGAGCACAATTGACACAAGTACCACTTAAGTCCTGACGACCGTGTCACCAGGCCCAATCACCATTAACATGGATGAAATTCTGAAACACTACACAATAAAATAATTTACCCCGCCTCTTTTCACGCATTTCTTACCTCGCAATAAAGTCCATGCGTGAGGGTACTTTTATGTCCTCAGTTACACAGGGATGACCTAACGGCACGTTCTAAAAGCATGTAATCAAACTTGACATGATGACATCAATTTAAACAGCTCTTATGATAAAATAAAGAATAATCATGGTAAATGTAGTAGCTAAAAGCTAATGACCTGAACCTAGTACCCGCTTGTTTGTAGCCTCACTGAATGAAAACCGAAAAAAGCACGCTATGCTATTGTGTCTATATTTATAGCACAAAATGTGTGTAATCAAGCTTTACACAATGGCATCAGATTAAACTGAAACAGCTCTCACGATAAAATAAATGAACATAGTCACACTTAACGTAGTGGGTAAAGAAAACAAATTAGCTGAGCTGGGTACCTGCTTATTTGTAGCCTCACTGAATGAAACCAAAAGCACGCTTATGCTATTGCCTGTCTATTTATAGCAGGCACCGGCACCTATTACTCTACGCTGCAGACTTTTGGGAAACGTAGTTCCAAGCCCATACGTCACTCCATCACACAGGGGCGCCGCTAGCAATTTTGGGCCCCATGAAAAAATATGAGGATGGGCCCCCTACTACCAAGCTAGCTATCCAAACTCTTTGTCCGCGATGTAGTTATACTGAACTATGCAGTTTATTATTGATTTTGTCCACTACTTATCAGTATTTAGTAAGAGAACGACCAAGACTGCAGCTAGCAGATGATTTATTGTTCAAATGTAAACGTAGTACAAAAAAAGGAACAGTAATCAAATATTCACTGAAAATTTTACATTTTTATGTGCATATATACATACAGTTGAAGTCAGAATTATTAGCCCCCCCGTTTATTTTTTCCCCAATTTCTCTTTAACGGAGTGAAGATTTTTTTAACACATTTCTAAACATAATAGTTTTTATAACTCATCTCTAATCACTGATTTCTTTTATCTTTGTCATGATGACAGTAAATAATATTTTAATAGATATTTTTCAAGACACTTCTATACAGCTTAAAGTGACATTTAAAGGCTTAACTAGGTTAATTAGGTTAACTAGACAAGTTAGGGTAATTAGGCAAGTTATTGTATAACAGTGGTTTGTTCTGTAGACTATCGAGAAAAAAAATTGCTTAAAGGGGCTTATAATTTTGACTTTAAAATGGTTTTTAAAAAATTTAAAACTGCTTTTATTCTAGCCAAAATACAACAAATAAGACTTTCTCCAGAAGAAAGAATATATCAGACATACTGTGAAAATTTGCTCTGTTAAACATCATTTGGGAAATATTTAAAAAAGAAAAAAAAAAATTAAAAGGGGGGGGCAAATATCTGTATGTGTGTATATCTGTATGTGTGTTTACACACGTGCTTGTGTAACTGAGTACATGCAGTAAAGTAATACAGACAGAATTCTGCAGATTTATTTCATTTAAATTACGCCATTCACTATGGGCTCTACTTTAACAATCTAGGCTCAAAAGACTGGCTTGAGGAGCGTCCTGGTTAATATCAAAAGTTATCATTAAGTTAATATCATAGTGAAATTAATACTTAAACGCAGACTGCAATGCACATGCTATTTTAAAAGCAGCTGCTTCTTCAACTAGGAGATGAGTTTGGGGAACTTCGTAGTGAAGAGCGGGTGAGGGCGTATATATATAGAGCTCATCATTAGCAAAGTAAATTAAACTAGCGGAGCTGTCATTACCGCAAAAAGAAAGCTCTGTGAATAGACATAACGTTACCTTTCTTTTCAAAAAACTGTGATAGCAACTGCCGTTACCTTTTCACCCTCTATGCTTTTTGTAGCCTCTCTTTTCGTTTTTGATGACCGGATTTAATCTTTGTTAACCTCGACTTGAGTTTACCTGACGAACTCAACAAAGCATCACTCAACAAAGCATCATTTTCCCCCCCTTAGCGGCGCCCCTGCCATCACATATAACTGCACTTTATAATTTATACCTGTATTCTGCACTTGCTGCTATTGCACTCCTGGTTAGACCTAAACTGCATTTCGTTGCCTTGTACTTGTACATGTGTAATGACAATAATGTTGAATATAATCTAATCTAAATCTAATCTAATCTAATCTAATCTAATACAAATATGTAAACAAAAATGGAAGCTAATTAAAATATTAGTTAAAACTGTAATCTATTTCAGTTTTTTTTAAGAAATCAAAAAGAAATTAAGAAGAAAAAGCTAAACAAACACTGATTTCTGCCTTCCTGCGTTTGCTTGTTTTTAAAGTCCAGTGTGATTAGAAACGAGCTTTATATGACAGGATTGGCAAGATTTACACTGAGATTAAAATCCTTAATCTGTTTCAGAGAAATTTAGCTTAAAACACCTTTCAGATTCACGTGGCGCATGCATGTTCAACTCAGCTGCATGGCTTTGGTTTCATAAGCATCTTATTTATAGTATCCGCAAATCTGAGACGATAGAAATCTGTGAAAGAAAATTGTGAAAGGGGAATCTGTATTTTCCACAATAAAATAACGTTTTACATAAATTAAAGAATGGCGGCGCGGTGGCTTAGTGGTTAGCACTGTCGCCTCACAGCCAAAAGGTTGCTGGTTCGAGTGCCGACTGAGCTACTTGGTGTTTCTGTATGGAGTTTGTAAATTCTCCCCGTGTTGGCGTGGGTTTCCTCTGGGTGCTCCGGTTTCCCCCATAGTTCAAAGACGTGGTATAGGTGAATTGAATAAGCTAAATTGGGCGTAGTGTTTATGTGTAAATGTGAGAGTGTATGGGTTTTTCCAAGTACTGGGTTGCGGCTAGAAGAGCATCCACTGTGTTCATTTATTCATTCATTCATATTTGTACAAATCAAATTATAAAAATAAATACATCGTCGTTCAACACGCATATATTTATGCAAAAAATTAACACCATACTTATTCTGACTTTAAAAAAATGTATTTACATGTGTGTATAATATTATATTACTATTACTAAATATCATCACATTTTAAATAATTAAAAATCAGTTGCTGATGAATGAGTAATGGTTTGATGGATAGTGTCATAATATAAAAATAAATTATCTAAA
>CAIGQQ010029502.1:169060-180373 GCA_903798035.1 Danio albolineatus
TTCCTCAGATAGAGTTGAAGTCAAAGTTATTAGCCCTCCTGTGAATTATAATTATTATTTTTTTCCAAATATTTCCCCAAAAGATGTTTAACAGAGCAAGGAATTTTTCCACAGTATATCCTAGAATATTTCTTTCTTCTGGAGAAAGTCTTATTTGTTTTATCTTGGCTACAATAAAAAAACCAAAAACATTTTAAGTTCAATATTATCAATCCCCTTAAGCAATATCTACAGAACAAAAAATTGTTATACAATGACTTGACAAATTACTCTAACTTGCCTAATTAACTTAGTTAAAGGTGCAGTATGTAAGTTTGACACCCAGTGGATGAATTAGGTATTGCACTCCTGGATCAAAACAAACGCAAGCGCAGGTTGCCAGATTGAGGACAGGAGCGAGTGATTTAAACCCTGCTCTAAATAAAAGCAACAACACCCGATAGGAGGAATATTCTCCATATTAAAAGGAGTTTTTGTCCTAATCAACACCTCGAATTGATATATTAGAAACGGCTTCTATTTCTCACAGCTGAACAACAGAAAACTGACGATGATCACCTCAGGTACACCTCATGTGCTTTATTCAGTGTTAAATGCTAACAATGTGAGTTTGAATGCCATTTTACATGACATTTATTACCATATACTGAAAGCAGCAGCACATAGTTCACCTCAGATGTTGACAATAAAATTAAACTAAACATTAAACACATATGAGTGATTCAGCATCTACATTTAATAATGTTAAAGAGGGTTAATATGTATTAAACAGATTGTAAACCTTACCATTTTATGAGTGAGTGCATATTCTGTGCTTCTGAATGGCTGTATTTAAATTTCTGTCATGTTTCGTCTGGTGCAAACAGCCAAATTGCTCATCACTGCGTATCTCGCCACGTAGCTTATTCTTAGGACACGCGGTTAAAATGTAACCTGCTTACCTAATGTTACCGCTCGTAATATTTATATCATATGCTATTTAATAACCTCATGCAGAACTCTCATTTCGGAGTCTGCTACTGTCCACCAGAGGTTGCATTTCGGTTATGGGCGCATGCTTTTAGAGCCTTTCTGAATGAATGAATGAATGAATGAATGAATGAAATACTAAACTAAACGGCTAAATGGCTAAACTGGCATTGGGCAGGTTAAAATTACCAAAACAAAGACAGCGTTCCGGCACGGAAAACACATTTTGAAAGCAGAATATCTGACTTCAGCATTGTTTTTTAGATAAACAAGAATGCTCACTCAGCATGTTTCTGAAATATCTGCAAACATATTTTGGTATTTTTATGCTTTAGAAGAGTCAAAAACTTACATACAGCACATTTAAGCCTTTAAATGTCACTTTAAGCTGAATAGTACCTTGAAAAATATCTAGTAAATTATTACGTACTGTCATCATGGCAAAGATAAAAGAAATCAGTTATTAGAGATGAGTTATTAAAACTACTATGTTTAGAAATGTGTTGAAAAAACAAAAATCTAAAAATATACAGAAGGGCTAATAGTTCTGACTTCAAATGTACATACAGTGAAAAAGTGTTTGCCCCCTTACTGATTTCATATTTTTTTTGCATGTTTGTCACACTTTGTTTCAGATCATTAAACTAATTCAAATATTAATCAAATATAACACAAGTAAAAACATCATGCCGTTTTGAATGAAGGTTTTAATTATTAAGGGAACAAATTAAAAACTACATAGCCCAGTCGGTGAAAAGTGTTTTCCCCCTGTTAAAACATACTGTAACTTAACTCTGGCTTATCACACCGGAGTTCAGTTTCTCTCACACCTTTTCACAATCAAGAAATCTCTTAAATAGGACCTGCATGACAATGTGAAGTAGACCAAAAGATCCTCAAAAACTAGACATCATGCCGAGAGGAATTCAAAAACAAATGAGGAAGAAAATAATTGGGATCAAATAATTGGAAAAAAAAAAGTTAAAAAGTCAGATCTAAAGCTTTGGGATTGCAGCAAATCACAGTGTGAACCATTATCTACAAATAGCAAAAACATGGAACAGTGGAGAACCTTTCCAGGAGTGGCTGGATGACCAAAATGGCTCAAAGTGCAGAGCGACAACTCATCCAGGAGGTCACAAAAGACCCCAAAACAACAGAAGTGCAGGCCCCGCTTGCCTTAGTTGAGGAGAGTGTTCATGACTTCACCATAAGAAAGTGACTGGGCAAATATGGTTTGCATGTCAGAGTACCAAAACGAAAACCACTGCTGAGCAAAAACAACATAAAGGATCATCTCAGTTTTGCCAGAAACATCTTGAATGATCTGCAAGATTTTTGGTAGAATACTCTGTGGACTGTTGAGAAAATAGCTAAACTTTTTGGAAGGATGTGTCCCATTATGTGTGGCTTGAAGGGCACCTATGAAGAAAATCAACTTGTCTCATTTTTTCTCATTCAGTCTCATTTGCATTAAAGGCACAGGCAACAAAAACAGCTACAGTGTCCCAATAGTTCAAAATTCCCAGATTCAGAAATGGATAACAAATTATCTGATGGGTATTTTTAGTTGAAACTTTACAGGCACATTCTAGAGACACAAAAGACTTATCTTAAATCATAAAAAAGGGGTAAAATAGGTGAATAATAAAAATATATAAAATAAAAATAACCTAAATGCTTGGATGTGCACCAGCTCTGCGATGCACATCCACAACTTATGCATTGGGTTAAATTAGGCTGTGCAGTCTCTGTGTTCAGTCCGTAAACCCATGTACCCAGACAGGCAGTCATGCAGCGTAATGCAGACAGTGAATCAAAAGCGCATCAAATGATCGGTAATTAAAAGGGGAAAAAAGAAAAAAAAGAATAAATATATGTACTTTTATATCACACACATGTCTGATGCTTGTATTTGCAGCAGCTCCACGTCCACAGCTTCACGCATTAGGTTAAATTAGGCTTTACAGTCTCCATTTTTAGCCTATTACTTCCACTGTATCTGTTCAGCTGAAGGAACAGAACCAACCCCGTGACGTCAGACACAGCGACAGTCCAAGATGGCAGCGCTCTAGGTCTAAAATCTATAGTAAAACATGCCGTTTTCTGATAAATGGTCACATTAATCAAGTTTGTTTAATAGGTTTTCATTAAAGTGGAATCCAATGTACAAAATAATGCAAACTTGACTGAGTGCTTCATTTCCCCTTTAAAAGTAACACAGCATTTCAGAAAAAGAGCAGCACACCAACAATAGAATGTGGTGGCAGTGGGATGGTCTTGCGCTGTTTTGCTGCTTTAGGTCTCGGAAGACTTGCTGTAATAAATAAAACCCTGAATTCTTTGACTTCAACTATACGTTACTGTCATGATCACCAGCGATCCAGCCTGTGCAGATTGCTGGTTTACACACAGATTGCTAACGGACTACAAATCTGCCATGTCTAGAACTACAAGTTCCAGTCATGCACCACGCACACACACACACACACACACACACACACACACACACACACACACACAAACACACACACCAGGTTACTGATCTCGTTTGGTTACACTCACACAGCTGATGCTGCTCAAAGACTGATTAGTTGGACTATTTATACGCAAACACACAGACTTTGCTGAGTCTTGTTATACTGAATTGTGAACATTACGATGCATTTTACTTGCCTTGCCGATTTTGACCCTCGCCTTGTTTGTTTGTTTGTTTGTTTACATAGTGTGCTGCCTGCCTTTTTGGCCTTTTGGAATTGCCCGTATACATCTGTTAGCTTCTGTGTTGACTGTCGTTTGCCTGACCATTCTGTTTAATTAACCTGCGTTTGGATCGGCACCTCCGTTGTCAGCGTCTGATTCACATCACAGTTAAATAACAACAGTGGCAGATAATCTTTTTCTGCCTGTTTCTTTTTGTTTACTTACTTTCTCAGAATCTACATAGGAAAACGACTGGCGTCCTCATCCACCAGCACACTGTGACATGGAACACTTTGCAGCTTACTGATTGGCTGAGGCTGCTGCCACTGATGCTGTTAGCCAATCACAACTCTTCTTCCTCCTTCTGTGATGGACAGCATCCTCGTCTGAAATCGTCTGTTTTTTGTCCTGTTTTACCACCAAACAAGTTTGTCTTTTTCTCTCTCCATGTGCGTTTAAAGGGGTCAAATTGTTCTTAATGCTTTTAGAAAAAGCCTGGCGTCTTTGATAATGGAACATTTCTGAATAACATACAACATACATACTGAAATCTTTGTTCAGAAATGGAGCGCTAATTGAAACTAAATAACATCTGTGAACTTCTCAACAACAACAACAACAAAAATATAAGTAATAAATGTAAAATGTATGTATTTGAATTGCATAAAACATTTTCATACACTGTTTGGTGTTAAACTCAATGTGTTTACACTGGTTGATGTTAAACTTAATGGGCTCTAATTTAACAATCTAAGTGAAAAGTCTAAAGTGCATGGCGCAAAAGGCATTTATGAATTCACTTTTGCTATTTAAAGGACAGAAAAATATGGCTTGCACCCTGGCGTATGGTCTAACAGGGTTGTGCTTATTCTGTTAATGAGTTATGAGTGTATTTTGAGCATAATGTGCATTAAACCAATCAGAGTCTCCTATTCCCTTTAAGATACAGTTGTGTCACACCATGGAGCATTTGCTGTTTACATGGCGGACTTTGTAAGTGGAAAAACCAAATGCTTTACTTGTGAGAAAACAGTTAAACAGAGCATCTGCAGCGCGAGGATAAAGAACAAGCCTCCTCCATTCGGCCTTTTTACTTTCTCTTTACTCTTACTCTTTACTCCTTTACTTTGGTGGAGTAAGGAAACGGTGGAAACTCACTCCAATGAAGACATGCATTAGCCTACATATTTAATTTAGTTGGTTAAGCACAGAGAATTGTTTCAAAACTGTTTCTAAATTCAGTTCTATTCTCCAGCAAACAAGTAAATGAACAATAATAATGAAGCGTGGTCAATCGTGGTTATATCCAAACACACGTCCTGTTCTCATGCCCCATATGCTCATGCAGACATCTCCAAAACCCGACAGCTTGTTTTTATTAAAACAAATATAGATATGAATATAATAAATAATACTGATAATAATAATAACATTATACAAATACAGATTGTCATGAATAAACTGAAAAAATCCCGCCTGATGTGAAGAAGGCATGGAGGCAGTGGAGGCAAATTTATGAAGAAAATTATAATTTTTGTAATATTTTATTCCTTTAATTGTTTTCATCTGTAAAGATATTTGTGTATTGCTGCACACCATGTGTGTATTTAGCAACTTGTAAGTGTTTGGACCCGTATAGGCTCATAATTAACGCGTTCTCCGCTGGACTTTAGACCAGCTTTCAGTTGGTCAATGGTGCGGTCTATTTCAATTCCTTAAAATAGCAACGTGCCAACAATGCGTCTTAACACACCAGACCAGTACACCCATGAGTCCACAAAGTTTGTGATTTAAACAACGTGGTGCAAAACATGAAAATTACTGTTGCGCTGGTCTGAAAATACCAACACCAAATGCACCCTACACCATTGCGCCTAATTGTGCCACGTGTATGATAGGGCCTAATGTGTTTACACTGGTTGGTGTTAAACTTAACGTGTATACACTGGTTGGTGTTAAACAAATGGTGGTTGGCGCGGTATGGCGGAGGGGTGTGGTGGACAAAAGTGAAGAGGGGCGGGGAATGGGGAGTCGTGGAAAAATGTGAAAGTAAACAGTGAACGGGGGAGGAGGGCGGTTTAGGAGGGGGATCTGTAAAATAAGGTGCCGGATACAAATGAAGCCCTGAACTTAAAATGTTGCATATTTTACATTTATAAACTGATAGTTTTCCAGTCTAAAAAGAAAAGTATGGCTAAGTTTATGCAAAAAAATAAATAAAAATAAAATAATTGACAGTATTTTTAAAATGCCTTTATTCAAATTTAATTTAATCCGTGTTGATTTATTACTTAATAAATTAATAATAATAATAATAATAAAATGTGTTCAGTCAAAAAGTGTATAGTAAAAAAATATGGCTATGATATGCTAAAATGAGAGGTGCCACTGTGGCGTAGAGAGTGGCACGTTCGTCTCACAGCAAGAAGGTCGCTGGTTCGAGCCCCGACTGGGTCAGTTGGCATTTCTGTGTGGAGTTTGCATGTTCTCCCCGTGTTCACGTGGGTTTCCTCCGGGTGGTCCGGTTTCCCCCACAGTCCAAAGACATGGTATAGGTGAATTGGGTTGGCTAAATTGTTTGTAGTGTATGAGTGCGAATGAGTGTGTATGGATGTTTCCCAGAGATGGGTTGCAGCTGGAAGGCCATCCACTGCGTAAAACAAATGCAGGAAAAGTTGGCGGTTCATTCCACTGTGGCGACCCCAGATTAATAAAAGGACTAAGCCGAAAAGAAAATGAATGAATGCTAAAATGAAACAATCAATAGCTAAAATGTGTGAGATTGAAACCCTGGCTTTATTGATTGTTATGGTTTTTAATGTCAGCTATTGATTTTTAATGTCATACAGTATTGCTGTACATAAATGTCACTGTTTCATTTATATATATCAAATATACACAGTGTAGAAGTTGGAAATGCAATTCAAATAGATACATTTAATATCTAAATATCTCCAATATGAAACTCAATTGTATGTTTGTGCGTGACTGACCAAATTTAAATATGATTTCCTCATAAATTCAGAATTAAAGAGTCAGTCAAAAGCGTTCATGCAAAATAAATAAGTATTCCTGAGGGGAAAAAAACATAAGAATGCAATAAATGACCCCTTTAACGTCCTCTGTGTCTTTTCAACACTAAAATGTCTCTCTGTATTGTTTTGTAGTCCTCTCTTGATTTTGTCCACATGTGTCTCTGGTCTAATTCACTATAATGGAAACACAGAAACAGTAATGCACTGAAATATGGCTGACAGTGTATATGAGATGAGAAAAATGGCTAAGGGGGAAGCACAAACTGTACTATTTTACATTTAAATCAATTGCAAGTCATGAAGTAAGTTTAAAAGAGTTTTTTTGGTGTGAAAATAAGTGATAGATGTTTCGCAGCATCTTGTTTGTGATTTAGACCCATTTTCATATTGTAATGTGACGGTGACTGGAGTTCATCAGGGTATCTGGTCTGATTAAACTTGTTTGTAACTGATTGACCACAATAAATGTCACTCTTAACAATTTCTGCTTGGTCTGGTATGTAAATTTATCAATATGTCCGATGCTTAAAAATAACATTACAACTTCTTTTATTGAGCATGTGCTATAGTAATCCTTTAATGTAAATGGATATGTCAGTTATAGGTAGCTGACTTACATTTTTGGTTAAATTAATGCTCACTGTTACTTGTATTTTGCCTATTTTTATGTGGTCATTTATTTTTACTTTAGGGTCATTTGAGTTCAAGTTGATGTATTTCTTTTTATTAAAGATTGATAGTATTTTCTATCTGAAGCTTTTACCATTCATAAAACAGTGAAACAAAACAAAATCTTCTTTACATGCAGTGTACATGCAAATATGCTTCTCAGAAAAGTTGGTGATGGCAGCCTCATGTGGAGAATGAAGTCACTTGCATTGCTCAGGTGTGAGTATATCACCAACTTCAACAGAGTGTCAAAATCTTGATGGTCCTGTAGGTCTCGTCTATCAAATCTGAGCTTTATTTTGTATTTTACATTGGGTTCGGATCAGGTGATTGGCTGGGCCATTCCACAGCTTGATTTTCTTTCTCTGAAAGCATTTGAGAGTTTCCTTGGCTGTGTTTCATTGTCATCATTGTCTTGCTGAAATGTCCACCCTGGTTTCATCTTCATCATCCTGCTAATGTAGATGTTGGACTGAAGAAGCTAATGTATACACTGACGAAACGCAGAGGGTTGCTGAAGAACTACTGAGAGATTTCAGCTGCTGTCTGGGCCTTCACTGGCTTTCTACACCTCCCTTTCTTCATGTGTTCAATACTTTTTTCTGCGTTATTTCATTTTATTACACATAATTTGTAAACTAATTAGATCTGTTTTCTTTGCATATATGGATTTGTTTGGTTGTTACCAACATCCGGTGAACATTTCAAGTCAACGGCAATATATACATATACATATATACATATACAAATATATTTATATATAATACAAGTATCTCCTTGAAAGTGACAGAATGTTTAATTCCTCCTGAGGACTTGAAACCCACAATTACTTCATACATAAATGAAACATGGCAGTGAGAATGGGACAATTGCACAAATAATAAACTACATGAAATTAACCCCAAAATAAATGAAAGACAAATCATAATTTTGAGACCAGGCATTAACAGACTGTCTACACTAGATGTTGAATTGGACATTCTAGGTTGACACATTTGTATTTACTTAATAACGAAGACCCACCCAAATGTGGTAACTGCCAGGATGCTCTTACTATCAAACATATTTTGTTGGAATGTGAAAGTTTTAATACAATTAGACAACATTTTTATAAGGAGACTATTTGATGGACATTTTTTTTAAAAGTACCACCAGGAAGAGTCTTAAATTATTTATCAAACATTGAGCTGAAAAATCATATTTAACTTTGAATATATTTTATGTGTATTTTATTTATTTATATTTTATGTATTTATCTAAGTAACTTTTTATTGTAATACGAATTTGTTTTAATCATGTAATATTTTTATGTATAACCATCTTGCCATGAAATAGCCATAAATTGCTGACTTGGCAATAAATAAATAAATAAATAAATAAGTAATAAATACAAGTATATATTCATTTGTAGTCAAAAGTAAATGTAAATGTATATATGTAAATGTAAATAAATGTATATAAAATTTAAAAATAATAAATACACATACAGTAACGTATTTCTAAAAATATTATGTATTACAAAACAATGGAAATTTAAAAATCATAAAATGAAATGCTATTCAAGAATTATAATTAATTGTATTAGAAATTTGATTGTGTTTTTGTCTTTATTTGAGCGCTACAGTTCGATGTTTGTGCATTTTTCGTGTATCAAAAAGATCCAAGATACAAAGATCCAGATTTTAAGCTGAATGAGGGTGAGTAAATGATGTTAAAGTTCATTTTTTATTGGTAATAGCAGTGATTATTAATAAATGTAGCATTTATTGACATGAGCAGATTACTCTCCTCCTTAACATTTACCCGTCGTAAAAAAACAAAAACGTTTACAAGAGGCTCATAGAAAAAATGTTCATGACATGTAGAAGAATATTGCAGACTAATACAGAAAAATGGAAATGGAGTGATCAGTGTGATACTCTCAATGCACACTAGAGGCCAGAAGTGCACTGCAGTACATGCAAAGACACCTGCTGTTAGTATGAGAGTTTCACAAAGATCTACTCTTGTATCTTTCTTTGGGACCTCTTGTGCTCCGAATGAATTATTAAATAAATATATACTGCTCAGTGATAGAACTCTGACCTCTTTCCCATCACATGGTACACAAACCAATTGACAGCTTAGCCTAAGTGCTTCTTGTTTTAAGCCAAATTCATAGTTAAATGTGCAGTTTATTTGACATATTATAACATTAATTTATTCATTCATTTATTTTATTTTCGGCTTAGCCCCTTTATTAATCTGGGGTAACCACAGCAGAATGAACCGCCAACTTATCCAGCATATACTTTACACAGCGCACGCCCTTCCAGCTGCTGCCCACTGGGAAACATCCATACACACTCATTACACACATACACTACAAACAATTTAGCTTACCCAATTCACCTTTATCCACGCCAACATGCAAACTCCACACAGAAATGCCAATTGACCCAGCCGAGCGAGGCTCGAACCAGCGACCTTCTTGACGTGAAGCCGTCGTGCTACTCACTGCACCACCATGACGCCAATTTAATAACATAAATTCAAATAAATTAATAAGATACAATTGTTATATTACAAATTTTAATGTTAAATCTGAATGAACAAGTCCCTGTGGAGGTGCAACAGAATCTCCTTAATGCACTTAATGCTATTCAGAAGGGAAGCCTGCTTGCGTTTCCTCTGCAATTACAGATTATATTTAATATTCAATGATTCAAAACTGAAATTATATTGTAAATACGAAACTTAGACTATCAACAAACAGGTGGCAGAAAGTAACTGCAGCCATTGAATCAGTTTGTATTGAATCGCCGACTCTTCTGATTCGTTTGAAAGGCTGATTCACTGATTCACTTGGGAAAGAGAAACAAACACGGCTGGCTTGTAATCAATGGAGCCAAGCGTCACTGGCTTCGTTGGACTGTTTTTGATGGCAAAATGAAGCAAAACGAACAATGTCGTGTCTAAAAAGTGAGTATTTTAATATTATCTGACTATTGGGGTATTGTTATTGTAAGTCATTTTCGGCTTTGTTTTCAGGCGATATACGTTTCTTTTGACGCTTGCTCTAGAGCAGGGGTGCTCAAACGTTTTGTTACGAAGGGCCAACAAACAAACTTCATTGAGGCTTGTGGGTCAAAGGTAAACATAGAAGACACGGCTAATTTTCTTATTTATTTAATAATATTCAAAAATGACTGGAAAACAGGCGCCACGGTGGTGAGTAGCACGTTCGCCTCACAGCAAGAAGGTCGCTGGTTCGAGCCTTGGCTGGGTCAGTTGGCATTTCTGTGTGGAGTTTGCATGTTCTTGCGTGGGTTTCTTCCGGGTGCTCCGGTTTCCCCCAAAGTCCTAAAATGTGCGGTATAGGTGAATTGGGTAGGCTAAATTGTCCGTAGTGTGTGAGTGCGAATGAGTATGTGTGGATGTTTCCTGGAGATGGGTTGCAGCTGAAAGGGCATCCGCTGCGTAAAACAAATGCTGGATAAGTTGGTGGTTCATTCCGCTGTGGCGACCCCGGATTAATAAAGGGACTAAGCCGAAAAGAAAATGAATGGATGAATGACTAGAAAACATTGTGTTATATTAACTAATACAGCATTTTTTACATTTTATAATAAACTTATTACAATAAAAACAAAACAATCTCATTTATAACAGAAGTACACTAGTTGTTGCCTTGATTTGCTCGCCGATGACTTCTGCATTGTCCTCTATTCGTCGAGTGACACTATTTACATTTTTTAAAAATCTGATTGATTTACAACATTAATTGAAACATTTAGCCTAATTTGAGTTTGCTTTTTTGTAGCTCAGCAATAAAATACATAAAAATGTTACATCAAATTAGAACCGATAAGCTCTGTGTTAAAGGAATTTGCCTCCATCTTTCTTGCCCCAATTCTCACTGTCCTCTCAGATGGTATGGTGGGCCAAATCAAAGGTG
>CAIGQQ010029504.1:71507-84576 GCA_903798035.1 Danio albolineatus
TTATTATTATTATTATTATTATTATTATTATTATTATTATTATTATTTACACGTTCGCCAGGTGGACTCTACTTCCAATATTAAATCTCAGATAAAAACGTTTTGGTTTAGGATAGCTTTTAATATTATGCTGGTTTAATATTATGTTGATTGTTATTTTTACTGCTTGTATTTTTATGATGTGCTTGTGATCTGCTGTAACGGTGTCCTTGAGTGTCTTGAAACACGTCTATAAATAAAAGGTATTATTATTACTGCCAATTTAGTTCATCAATTCCCCTATAGCGCATGTGTTTGGACTGTGGGGGAAACCGGAGCACCTGGAGGAAACCTATAGAGCTCATAGAGAAACATTTAAAGTTCTCTCTTTCTCTCTCTCAGGTGAGATCCGCATGGCGTTCGTCCTGTATAAGCACCTGGGCTCATACCTGTCCACTGAAAACGCCAGCATGAAGTTCAGCAGCGAGACGTTAAACACCAACTACTCCGTCATCGTCAACTCTCCCATCATAACGGCGGCCATCAACAAAGACAGCAATAAAGTCTACCTGTCGGACCCCGTCATATTCACAGTGCGGCATATTCAGGTACAGAACCCTACTGCACTGGGCAAATGAAAAGTCCTTTGTCGATGGACATTCCCGGCATTCTTTAATCATGCTGGACTGTGTGCATGTGTGTGTGGGAATGGTTGGGTAACTCGGATGAAGAGGTGATGAATAAACGGTCTCTTTAGCGGTGAGTTCCTCAGTCACACCACCAGCGTTTACGCCTGAATTATTATTTTTTCTCCAAGCACATTATTGAAACGCATCCAGAGGAATCACACACACATAAACTCTGCCTCCAGCCGTGATTAGACAGGTTGAAAGACCTGGGAACTTGATTTGGCTGTGTACGTGCATGTGCGTATGTGTGTGTGTGTGTGGGTGGAAGTTCACCAGTGAGGGATATCAGCACACCACACATAAACTCCACAGATTTGCAGAGAGTCCCAGCAGCCAGAGCTCTGCACGTTCTGCCACCCCGTGTGTCTGTTTACTGTAGATTTTGGCTAATTTCATTACGCTTTCAGCCACCAGGAATAGTCTTTAACTATTTGCTGCCCATTTTAACACATTTTGCTGAGAGTGATTTCTATAGATTACTCAATTATATTCTGTAGAATTCCCTGTATTGTCTCCACAAATTCTCAATAATGATAAATTGACCATAGAATGTTAAAGATCCCGACCCAGAATTCTATAGAACTGAGTTAATTTACCTTCACAGACTGCCACCCTAATTTCCACAAAATTCCATTGGTCATATCCCATAGAATTCCATCAAATTGTAAAGAACTCCTTTCCCTCAATTAGCACTAAACATTCCGTCTCTCCAAACAGAGAAGAATTTAACTAAACCCCCTCTTAAATTCCATTGAACTCCATAGAACCCCCTAAATTCCATAGAATTCCATTAATTCTCTGCCCTATATTATCTCCACAAGTTCCATAGAATTCCATAAACACCCCCTCCACAAAATCCCATAGAATTTCGTTAATCCACAACTTTAGATTGTCACATCAAATTCCATTAGATTTCACAGATCTCCTCCTACCGAAAACCATTATTCTATAGATCCTCCCAAAATTCCACAGAATTCCATTAATTCTATGCCCTATTTAGTCACTCCAATTTCTATACAATTCCATAGACACCCCTTTACCAAATACTATAGAAATCCATTAATCTACAGCTTTAGATTGTCACCATAAATTCAGTAGTAGTCCATAGACCCCCTGAATCCAAATACCATAGAATATCATAGAATTCCATATACACCTCCTCTATCAAATTCAATAGAATTCCATAGACGCCGTCTCTTCAAATACAATTGAATTCCATAGATCCCTCTCCCCAAATTCCATAAACTACCATTAAATTCCATAGAATTCCATAAATTCACTGCCCTATATTGCCACCCATAGTTCCATCAATTCCATAAACACCCCCTCAACCAAATTCCATAGAATTCCATCAATGCACAGCTTTTGATTGTCATCCCGAATTCCATACAATTCCGTAGACCCCCTCCACCAAATCCCGTAGAATTCCATAGGACCCTTTTCTCCAAATATCATAGAATTCCATTGAATTGCATAGATTCCCTTCGCACAAATTCCTTAGAATCCCAATAAATTCCATAGAACTCCACTAATCCACAGGTTTAGATTGTCACCCCATATTCCATACAATTCCATAGTCCTCCTCCACCAAATCTCATAGAATTCCATAGACCCCCTTCCTTCAAATACTATTGAATTCAATAGATCCCCACACCCCAAATTCCATAGACTTCTATTAAATTTCATAGAATTCCATTAATTTACTGCCATATATCGGTACCCTTAGTTCCATCAGTTCTATAGACACCCCTTCTCCAAATTCCATAGAATTCCATTAATCCACAGCTTTAGATTGTCACCCCGAATTCTATACAATTCCATAGACCCCTTCACCAAATCCCATATAATTGCAAAGACCTCCTACCTTCAAATACATTTTGATTTCCACAGATTTCACCCCACAAATTCCATAGAATTCCATTACTTCATTGCCCTATATCGTTACCCAAAATTCCATCAATTCCATAGACCCTCTCCCCAATTTCCAAAGAATTCCAAGACCTCTTTACCCAAAAGTTCATAGAATTGCATTGAATTATAGTTTCCCCTAAATAAATAAACATTAAATTAAATTATATTAAATAATATAGAATTTCATAGACCAACTTCGCCTAAATATACTAGAATTCCTCCGATTCCCTTCAAATTCCAGTAGAATTCCATTGACCAATAAATATTAATTATAAATTCTGTATACCACAGGTTAACCCCCCTCCACATTTTGCAGAATGTCAAAAATTCCCCCAAATTCTCTATATTTCCACACATTTATCCCTAGACTCTATCAAACTCCATTGACATTACTCCCAAATTCCATTCAATTCCACAGATTTTCAGCCAACATTTGGTATAATGTCAGATATTGTGTGTGTATTTGTGTGTGTGTGTGTGGGTGTGTGTGTGTGTGTGTGTGTGTGTGCTTAAATGACTTTGTGATATTAAAATCCCCTTGCTCTCTGCGTCTGATGACCTCATCTAGTTTAGTGTAATTTGAGGATCAGTGAGCTCAAATAATAATGAAGACACATCCCGTTTCTCTCAATCCTGCCCGTCTTTGAGCATTTCTGAGCAGATTGAGAAATGAGGAGCGTTTCTCTCTTGGGTTAACCTCGTCTTACTGCGAGCGATGATTTATTTATGAGATAAATCCAGCCGTGTCCAGGGTGCGGAAATTAATGCTTGTCATGCGCCAAATACCACTGGTGAAATTGGTGTAAGGAAATAAATATCAGCCAGTTACCTTTTTTCCCCCCACAAATTTCATACAACACATCAATTATTTGACAGAAACAACTTTACCAAGTCCAGTAGATTAAATCTGGATGCTTAAGCTCAATGCTAATTGGTAAAGTCTAGAAGAGATACAGCTGTGGATATGCACATCAATATGGCATCATTATCCTGACACAGTACAACAATAATTAATATGAGAGTTGGGGTTGGGGTAGACGTTAATAAAATACAATGAATGGGTAATTTAATATATAATATGAATAATAATTGATGTAATTACTGTTTTTACATTACTGGTATGGTTGGGGTAGGGTTAGATGATAATAAAATACAATTAATGGGGTAATTTATTTAGTAGTATGAATAATAATTGCTGTAATTATGATTTTTACATTACTGGTATGGTTGGGGTAGGGTTAGACATTAATAAATACAACTAATGGTGTATTTTATTTAGTAATATGAAAAATAACTGATGCAATTACTGTTTTTACATTACTGGTATGGTTGCGGTAAGGTTAGACATTAATAAATACAATTAATGGCGTATTTTATTTAGTAATATGAAAAATAATTGATGTAATTACTGTTTTTACATTACTGTGAAGTAATTATAGGGTAAATTACTAAATAATACGAATAATAATCTATATAATTGCTGTTTTTACATAATTGTGATGGTTGGGGTTGGGGTAGATAAATACAACAAAATACAATGCAGTTAATAAAATACAAATAATGGGATAATTTCATAAATAATGTGAATAATAATTGATGTAATTACTGTTTTTGCATTACTGTAAGGGTTGGAAGTAGGGATAGATGTTAATAAAGTGCAATTAATGGGTAGTTTAATCAATAATATGATTAATAATTGATATGATTACTGTTTTTACATTACTGTGATGGTTGAGGTTGGGGTAGACATTAATAAAATGCATTTAATTGAGTAAATTAATATATATTATGAATAATAATTGATGCAACTACTGTTTTTACATTACTGGTATGGTTGCGGTAGGGTTAGACATTAATAAATACAACCAATGGGGTAATTTATTTAGTAATATGAATAATAATTGATGTAATTACTGTTTTTACATTACTTTGAAGTAATTATAGTGTAAATTACTAAATTATACGAATAATAATCTATATAATTGCTGTTTTTACATAATTGTGATGGTTGGGGTTGGGGTAGATGTTAATAAAATACAAATAATGGGGTAATTTAATAAATAATGTGAATAATAATTGATGTAATTACTGTTTTTGCATTACTGTAAGGGTTGGAAGTAGGGGTAGATGTTAAACTACAATTAATGGGGTAATTTAATCAATAATATGAATAATAATTGATATAATTACTGGTTTTACATTACTGTGATGGTTGAGTTTAGGGTAGACATTAATAATATGCATTTAATTGGGTAAATTAATATATATTATGAATAATAATTCATGTAATTACTGTTTTTACATTACTGGTATGGTTGGGGTAGGGGTAGATGTTAATAAAGTACAATTAATGGGGTAAATTCCAAATAATATTTGATGTAATTACTGTTTTTGCATTACTGTGATGGTTTGGATAGGGGTAGACATTAATAAAATACATTTAATTGGGTAAATTAATATATATTATGAATAATAATTGGTTGGGGAAGGGTTAGACATTACTAAATACAACTAATGTGGTCATTTATTTAGTAATATGAATAATAATTGATGTAATTACTGTTTTTACATTACTTTGAAGTAATTATATTGTAAATTACTAAATTATACGAATAATAATTTATATAATTGCTGTTTTTACATGATTGTGATGGTTGTGGTTGGGGTAGATGTTAATAAAATACAATTAATAGGGTAATTTAATCAATAATATGAATAATAATTTATATAATTACTGTTTTTACATTACTGTGAGGGTTGGGGTAGGGTTAGACATCATTTAGGTACAATTATTGGATAATTTAATCAATAATATGAGTAATAATTGATATGATTACTGTTTTTACATTACTGTGATGGTTGGAGTAGGAGTCGACATAAATAACGTACAATTAATGGGGTAATTTCATAAATAATATGAACAATACTCTGCATAATTACTATTTTTACATTACTGTGATGGTTGTGTTTAGGGTTGGAGTAGGGTTCGACATTAATAAAACACAATTAATGGGTAAATCACTAAATAATACGAATAATAATCTATATAATTGCTGTTTTAACATGCTTTTGATGGTTGGGGCAAGGGCTGGCGTTGATAAAATACAATTAATTTGGTAAATTAATAAATTATATGAGTAATAATCTATATAATTACCGTTTTTACATTGCTGGTATGGTTGGGGTGGGGGTAGATGTTAATGAAGTACAATTAAAGGGGTAATTTAATCAATATTATTAATAATAATCTATATAATTACTGTTTTTACATTACTGTGATGGTTGGGGTAGGAGTAGACATTAATAAAACACAATTAATGGGTCATTTAATATATAATAAAACTTCGTGCCGCAGCTTTATCCCTTCTATTATCAACCATGCTAAAACCACATATGCTGCAATCTGTCAATGCGCATGTTTATCATACTTGTGCATTGTGATGACCGTATCGGAAATGTTGAGTTTGTTTTCAGATTATGACATAAAAATATAAGGAATAAATCATTGGAGTGATTATTGAGGATTTGCAAAGAGTACAGTTTCATCATCATCACTGCGTTCAGAAATCATCCTAATACATGGATTTGATTATCAATAATCATTATGGATTATTGTCAGTGTTGAAAAGCTTCATCATTTTGTGGAAACTGTAATGCATTTCACTTGTTCAATATTTTGATAGATATTACACGGCGTTTATTTGCTATATAAATCTCCACCGTCGTATTTAATGAATGTAATGCGTCCTCGCTGTGTGAGAGCATTAATGTGTGTGTTATTATCGCCCACACTGTGTGTTTTTCTGACGCAGCGAGTGTGTGTTTGTCTTCCAGCAGTCAGAGGAGAATTTCAACCCCAACTGTTCGTTCTGGAGCTACTCGAAGCGCAGTATGACGGGTTTCTGGTCCACGCAGGACTGCCGGCTGCTCGGGACCAACCGGACACACACCACCTGCTCCTGCACACACCTCACCAACTTCGCTGTGCTAATGGCACACGTGGACGTCAAGGTAGAAACACTGCACGCTAGGCAGAATCAGTTATGCGTATGTCTCTGGTTTAGCCTGTGCTCTGCAAACATTAGCTGATCTCTGCATCTTTGGGATTGGGAAGCCAGTGAAGGACCTGTAATGTGTCCCATTACGCCATTAAGAGGTCACACTCCGTCTAACTCCATCTCTACAGTCACGGTTTATCCATCTGCTCTGCTGATATGAATGCGATGGGTTTTTAGGTGCACATTGCCGAAGCTATGCACATTACAAACTCCCCCAATTGTCTATACACATTCACACACTGCAAAATAAAGGACACAATTCATAGACAAGCAACAAATACTGTCTTGTTTTCAGAAATAATGAGTCAAAATGAAGCGAGTGTGTCTCAAAATTCTTCAATCAAGAGTAGGGGTGTGACGAGATCTCGTGAAATTTAATCGCGGGGAGATTTCTCGTCGAGGTGAAAAGTTGTCTCGGGAGTTGTGATGTTATGATAGAGCATGAGGGTGAAATTAGCATTGACAATTGGAGGCAGGATTCAAGTGTTTTTTAGACACCTGGCAACCCAGCCTGGCCTCGGAGTTGCTCTTGTCACTCAGTTGGGTGGGCGGGTGTGACGTAACTGCTTTTTTCACCGGAGTTCAGCAGGTGTCGCATCCAACACTGGCTACAGCTACAGCCTCACACAATATGGTTCGCATCCATGCAGTGAAATATCACTTCATATATGCTGAAAGTCATAATCGTCGTAAACACCAATGGAATTAAGACGTTCAGTGTTCCTATTTTAGTCGCATTATTGAAGTGCGGATATGTAAACAAACACACACACTCACTGAATGAACTCCTGGAGACTCATCGTCACATCATCATCATCATCATCACGGAGCACGTTTATGCTGTGTGGGGAAAATGTTTTTCACGTTTTTTTTGTCATTCACGTGCGGTATCAAGCTCAGTTAAAACAACTCTCTCCTATCAGTCCTTACTTCATATTCACATGATCGCATCCAGTCGCTCAGAGTGAGTCACGGTGCCTTCAAAGTGTTGTTGAAACAAGACACTTAGGCCCCATTTACACTAGTGCGTTTTAGTTTTAGCATGAAAACGATCCGCGTCCACACTAGCGTTTCACCCAGAGTTTCTGAACACATCTCCGTCCACACTACTCCACCAAAAGCGTATATCACGTGACCATTGGCGCACTCTAGGCATGCGCGTTCAAGTATAAACAGGAAGCATGTGTCTCGCTCGGCGTTCTAAATAGGGCTTACGCCGCTTGAAACGCGAGCGATTAGCGAGTGCTGGAACAGTAGCTTGCCTCTTGTGAATATCTGCAGCTGTTGTAGTAAAGGCAGAGTTTAACTGCACAATGGCGCCTAAAACGGACAATAGTGCAAACAACGCTCCCATTTCTGTGTCCATGTTGTTGTTTACAGTGAAGGCTGGTCTGCCGTCTTCCGGTGGTGTTATAGTCATGTGATAGGGGCTTGACGAATAAGGGAAGGATACGCAATGACCCAAAAGCCCCAATCGAGTAGCGAATCTCTGCAGCCACGCCTCTGTTTTCAGACGTCTCCGTTTCCCCCATCCACACTGAGACGGAGCAGCAGCGCTTTAGAATGAACACGGCCTCTCCAGCGTTTCCAAAACGCTCCGTTATTGGGGCTCGAAAACTCCGACGTAGTGTGGACGGATGGCGCAACCGTAGCAAAACTTATGCGTTTTAAAACCAAAACACATTAGTGTAAATGGGGCCTTAAAATCACTTATTAAACAGTTCACTTTCAGAAAAGGTCTTTTTTTGTGGTGGTGTTGGTGAAATCCATCAGTCTGCTGTAAGAGAAAGTGAACTGAATGTGTTTATGAGTGAGAAATGAGCAGACAGACGTGCAGTGTGTGTGTGTGTGTGTTTGAGGCAGGTGGATGTGGAGCAGATCTCTGCGGAGAATCTTTATTGTTTGTTGATGACTCCGGGCTGTGAGGTGCATTGTGGGAGATCAGCAGGTGGGCGGTCTTTATCTCGCCATATGATCCATGATCAACCACCGTTCCCAGCTGCGCCACTTCATACACGCTGAACAAACACACACACACACACACACACACGGGTGTATTTTTGAAGACTGTATTCTTTCTGTTGCTTTTTTTATTCATTTGTGTGTGTGTGTTTGTGTATAGTGTGTGTTATTAAAGCCAGTGTGCTTCTTCTGACACACAGCTTGCTGAGTTTTTGTGAGTTTCTGACATGCGTTACTTTCCAAACGTCTCTTATTAGAGCAGAGCAGCAACTATACTATATTACTATGCAAATATGTTAAAGAAAGCTATTTGATTTGATCAGGGGTGGCCAACATGGTCCTGGAGGTCTGGTGTCCTGCAGATTTTAGCTCCAACTTTCCTCAGCATGCATGCACGAATGTTTCTAGAAAGCCTAGCAAGAGCTTGAATAGCTAGTCCAGGTGTGACTGATTGGGGTTTGCAGGACACCGGCCCTCCAGGACCGAGTCTGGGCACCCCTGGAGATATAGAGACACTAGTATTCAGCATAAAGTGAGATTTAAAGGCTTAACTAGGTTAGTTAGTGTAATTAGGCAAGCGTTTAAAAACAAATGATGAGAAGGCAGACCAGGAGACTCGTTTCAAGCAGAATTTCTTTATTTAGTCGTGTTGGTTAGTCTGCAGTCCAACAGCGTCTTCAAGAAGATCTCCAAAATGAGTCTGCAACAGGTCTGCAGGTTTATCAAGCTGTCCTGTCTATCTTATATGTTTAGGAGGGATAGAAATCGGGTTCCACCTGCCCTGACCAGCTTGAAAGTTTCAACCAAAGACAAAGGCACAGTCATTGGGACCCTGCCTTTAGCATTTGCATCACTTGCTCAGGAAGCGAGAGGTTTTTATGTGTCTCACACCCTAGCTAGAGTTTTGAATGAAACAAGATCATTAAAAGCAAAGAATATAACTTTTCAGCTGTATATGAATATCACCGTTAGCTTGAAACTAGATTGTATAAATGTATATTTTCACACAAGTGACAATATAAGCAGATGAAGACACGCCTACTTCTGAGAGAGACACTCCCCCTTTTGGACAAACACGCCCGCGTTTAGACATAAACACATCCTTTTTAGTCATAAACGCACACCCATTTGGACATAAACACGCCTACTTTTGGACGTAAACACGCCTCCATTTGGACACAAACACACCCTCTTTTAGACATACACACACATTTAGACATAAACACATACCTTTTTAGTCATAAACATATACCATTTGGACACAAACACACCCCCATTTGGACACTAGCACATCCTCTTTTAGATATAAACACACCCACATTTAGACATAAACAAATCCCCTTTTAGATGTAAAGATGCCCCCATTTAGAAATGAACACGCCCCTTTTGGACACAAACACATCTCCTTTTTAGACAGAAACATGCCCCAGGTTGGACACAAATATGCCCTTTTTTTATACATGAGCACACTGCTGTTAAGACACAAACACGCCCACATTTAGAAATAAACACATACCCTTCTGGGCATAAAGACACCCCCATTTAGAAATAAACATGCTCACTTTTGGACATAAACATATCCCCTTTTAGACATAAACACACTCCCATTTGGACACAAACATGCCCCCTTTTGGACATAAACATGCTCACATTTAGACATAAACACACTTGGACAAAGACGCCTCCTTTTAGACAAACACGTCCCCTTTAGGACATAAAGACGCCCTCTTTTGGACATGGAAGACAACCCTTTTTAGACACAAACACACCCCCATTTGGACAAAGACGCCTCCTTTTAGACTCCTTTTAGACATAAACACATCACAATTTGGACATAAACATGCCCCCTTTAGACATAAACACATTCCCATTTGGACACAAACATGCCCCTTTTTAGACATAAACATGCCCCCTTTAGACATAAACACGTCCCCATTTGGACACAAACATGCCCCCTTTTAGAAATTAACACCCCCTCTTTTGGACATAAACACGGCCCTTTTTAGACACAAACACACCCCCATTTGGACAAAGACGCCTCCTTTTAGACATAAACACGTCCCCATTTGGACACAAACACGCCCCCTTTAAGACACAAACATGCCCCTTTTAGAAATAAACACTCCCCCTTTTGGACATAAACACGCCCCTTTTTAGACACAAACACACCCCTATATGGACAAAGACGCCTCCTTTTAGATATATATATATATGTATATATATATATATATATGTGTGTGTGTGTGTGTGTTTGTGTGTGTATTATGCATATATGTTAGTTTGAAACTAGATTATATAAATGTATGTTCTCACACAAGTCATTGTATAACAGTGGTTTGTTCTGTAGGCGATCCACAACAAATATTGCTTAAGGGGGTTAATAATATTGACCTTATTGTGGTTTTAAACAAATAGCTGTTTTTATTCTAGCCAAAAATAAAAAAACAAATAAGAGTTTCTCCAGAAGAAAAAATAAATACTGTGAAAAATTCCTGATGAATGGCTGCACGTCCGGCTGTTAAACATCATTTAGGAAATACTAGCGAACAGAAATCACGAGAGGGGGAATAATTCTGACTTTAACTGTATATTTAAAAGCTTAAATCTCTACCGTCATACCTAACATTTGTAAAAACAAAGCTTTTTTTAATAAAAGTATTTCAAATAAATCTGAAATAAAAGTTTAAGAAGCCTAAGTAATCACTAAGATCATAAAAACACATGAAATCACTAACGCTTAAATAAAAAATGAATAAAATTCAGCTGTGCCGCACACTGAACACACACGGGTGTATTTATGAAGACTGCATTCTTTCTGTTGCTTTTCTCATTCATGTAGCGTGTGTTATTAAAGGCCAGTGTGCTTCTTCTTCTGACACACAGCCTGCTGAGTCTTTGTGAGTTTCTGACATGCGTTACTTCCCAAATGGTCTCTTATTAGAGCAGTTCTGCAGTTGTTGTTTAGCTGTTTCTCTGTTGAAGTCTGCTGTTTGCGTCTGAGTGTTGTTGTGGTCGAGCGAGGGATTTTTTATTTTATTTTCTCTCCGTTTGGCAGGCGTCGGGTCGCAGTGGGACGCAGCCTCAGCCTGCCGCATTTAGTCTAAAAGCTTCATTTACATTTTCCATTCAGAGCCGAAGTTCAGGCTTTTTACCTGGAGAGAACCAGAACAATCGGCAGGAGTGAAAGAGTGAAAAATGAGAGGGAAGAAAGGAATTTTGACGGATGAAACAATGGGCTGGCGCAGTGGTCTCCAGAGGAGTAGATCGCTGACAGACGCTTTGATTAGCAAGAGGGAAGGGGAAACCACAGGCCTCCTTCAGGTCCTGCTGCTTTAAATAAAATCTCATTTACACTTAGATTTCATTTACACTGTGTGAGACGCGTCAGGGAGAAGAGGTCAGTGTGTGGAGCAGATGAAGACACGACCGCTGCAGGGAGAGACACGCCTCCTTTTAGACATAAACACGCCCACATTTTGACAAAAACACGCCCCTTTTGGACATAAAGACGGCCCCTTTTTGAAATAAGCACGTCCCCATTTGGACAAACATGCCTCCTTTTAGACAAGCATGTCCCCATTTGGACACAAACACATCCACTTTTAGCTATAAACATGCCCCCTTTTGGACAAACATGCCCCTTTTTAGACAAACACATCCCCATTTGGACACAAACACGCCCCCTTTCGGACATAAACACATCCCTTTAAGATATAAACACCTCCCTCCCCTTTTAGACAAAAAAAAAACACGGCCCCATTTGGACACAAACAAGCCCCCTTTTAGATATAATCACATCCCCTTTTGGACACTGTTTTAGACATATACATGTTCCCATTTTAAACAAACACAGCCCCTTTTAGACTTAAACACGCCCCCCTTTAGGCATAAACACGCCCTCTTTTGGACATAAACATGCCCCTATTTGGACACAAAAACACCTCCTTATAGACATGAGCATGTCCCCTTTTGTACATAAACACACACCCTTTTTTAGACATAAACACGCCCCCCTTTGGACACAGACACGCCCTCTATTAGACATAAACCCATCTCTTTTAGAAATAAACACGCCCCTTTTAGACATACTCACGTCCCCATTTTGACAAACATTCCCTCTTTTAACATAAACATTCCCCCTTTTGGACACAAAGACACCTCCTTTTAGACAAACATGTTCCCATTTTAAACATAAACACTCCCTCTTTTAGACATAAACAACCCCCTTTTTGACATAAAGATACCTACTTTTGGACTTAAACATGCCCCTTTTAGGACATAAAGATGCCTACTTTTGTACATAAACACGCCCCCTTTAGGACATAAAGATGCCTACTTTTAGACATAAACACGCCCCCTTTTAGACATAAATACGCCCCTTTTTGGACTTAAAGGTGCCTACTTTTGGACATAAACACGCCTACTTTTGGACATAAACACTCCCCTTTTGGACATAAACACGCCCCCTTT
>CAIGQQ010029504.1:113204-138927 GCA_903798035.1 Danio albolineatus
AGAGTTTGGTTGCAAAACGAGATATATCCATTTTGAGAAATGTTGGTAATTTGACATTATTATTGAAGACATCAACAGTCAAGTTTATTCACAATTTCTGTACGTTAAACTATTACTGGAGCTCAGTGAAGGCCAGGGACACATATCCTTCAAATCCAGGATATTTTTTATTGAATTTTATGTCCATAAATAAGCCAAAAAGCATGCCAAAATGCAACATATTTATCTTAACATTGTCAAACATCTTAAATTGATTAAAATTAATAAAACCTATATGGAACAGTATATACAAAGATTGATTATTAATAATAAGATTCTGAGTTAGTTAGTTAGTTTTGGCCAGAACGTACACAATATAACATAACTTTTTCTTTTTTTTGCTGGGGCACCAATGGCTTTAAGCAGCTTCACTGCGGCATTTGAAGAAATCTTTTGGATCATCAGTGGGAAAATTAACAATAATTTATCAATAGATCGTAAATATTCATAATATTCAAAAACATAATGCCATAATAGACATAATGTGACTATGGCGTGTGCCAGTAATCCAGGCCAGTCCCTGAATGAAAAGGTCGGATAACAACATACCGGCTGAGCTGTCAGAGCAAACTAACTGCAGGATGTTTATCGCTTCAACCGTCCTTAAACAGCTTCAGACTAATTGTGATTAGTTATAATATAGATAAGTAAGATTAAGTTAGTTAAATAAACGACTTGTAGCTCGTTACAGAAAGAGTGGAGGCTCCTGAACACCGCTGCTGAAAACCAAACCTGTATGATCAGAGCAGGCGGAGCCGCAATGGCGCAGTTTCTGTTTCACCGAGTCTGCGGACACAAGCTCGCCTCGTCCCGTCATATTTAATGACTTATTTCACTGTAATAATAATCATGTTATTATTATTATTATTATTATTATTATTATTATTATTATGCAGCTGGAATGACCGGCTCCAATCCGTCATCAAAATCCATGAGGTTAGCTCGACTCTGAAGCTTTGATTCTCTGACTGACAGACAGACGTAGCCTGTGACTGACAGCTCGCCTACAGTATAAACAATTAAATGGCAAACGTTTTTAGTTAGCCTAGTGAATCCTCTTTTTAAGAACATTTGTTTTTTTGTTTTGATATTATCAATGTATATTCATATATAATCAATGAGCAAACTCGGAGCACTTCGCCGGCGGTGACTCTCCTCCAGGGGATGCTGAGCTCGTGCATATACTGTTCTATATATAACAGTTCTATAACTGTTATATCGCACTTTGTAAAGAAACTGGTCTGGCTGATATCGCGTTTAGTGAAAAAATACATTTTGTAGTCGGCCTAAAATGTTCATTCTTAAACTGTGTTAATGGCAGCAATTCACACATAGATAAGGAACATCTGAACAGTGATTTCCAATCATAAAAGCCAAATGTAAAAAATGTCGTTTATTGTGTTTTGCAACGAAACTCTTCATATACACCGATCTCTCTTTTATATTATATAGTGTGGATGTGGATGGATGATAACAACCTTCTGACCCCACCAGTGTGCGTAGAAGGACCCTACTGGCCCATATCTATCAGCTGATAACCACTGATAATGCCCATTAAATCGATTTATAACATTCTAAGCGAGTAAAATCACTCATGAATGAATCCTATTATTGCTTGGAGTGTGATAATTGTGGCATGGTTTATGTTTCTCACGTGCTGATAATGGACTTTCACACACCGACACGAGCGTGTCTTAATAAGTCATTGATCAGCATTTGTGGCTCAAAACAAAGTAAATATGCAGTCGCTCTTTTCACATCAGTGCTTCTGCAGTTTTAGCTCATCAGATTACAGACGTGTGTTAGAAAATGAACAATATTGCACAGGTTTTATCACACGAATGGGTTCATTAACAGCCTTTATCTGACTTTAGAAGAGGTTGTGACCTTCTGTGTAAACACAGTGCAGGTCAGAGGTCACTGTGTGTGCGTGTGTGTGTGTTATCTCACTCCTCTGCACTGCGCTGATAATCTAATGAGCTCTCATAGAGGCTTTTCACACCTAGTCACTTGCTGTTTTATTGTTATTTATTAAATTTTTTGGATCGGATCACTATTATAACGTGAAAAGGAGCGGTGTACACTCTTGTTGGACATGATTTATTTATGGACTGTTGTTTACAGTGTGATTACACCACATTTAACAACGCTGGATAATGTAAACAGCTCAAGATATTTAACATGATGAGATGCCATTGATTAAACATGATTCAAATATTCTCTCATTCATTTTCCCTGGCGTAGTCCCTTATTTATCAGGGGTCGCCACAGCGGATTGAACCGCCAACTATTCCAGCATGTTTTACACAGCTGATGCCCTTCCAGCTGCAACCCAGTACTGGATAACACCCATACGCACTCATTCTCACACACACACACACACACACACACACACACACACACACACTCATATACTACAGCGAATTTAGTTAATAAATTCCCCTATAGCGCATGTGTTTGGGCTGTGGGGGAAACCGGAGCACCCGGAGGAAACCCACACCAACATGAGGAGAACATGCACACTCCAACTGGTCCAGCCGGGACTCGAACCAGCGAGTGAGGCCAGAGTGCTAACCACTGAGCCAATGTGCTTAAAAATGTCTATTTAAATTGAATAAATTTACTTCAAGTATATTTCATGCTAAATGCACATATTTTGAGCTGGTTTATCATCATGCAGTGTTGTTATGTGTAATGTAGTGTGGTGGAATCACGTGGAACCACCTTCAGGTTCAGGAATCAGGTTCAACGAAAGTGTTATTGTTTTGAGTGTAATTGACTTTTATTTATAAACTAATTTGGAAAGGATCAGGTGCTCATGATTGATCACAGCCGGTGCTGCATTATCCAATGTATGATTCACCAATCAGGTGATTCCTAAGCCACTATAAATACCCTAAGCTCCATATCACAGCCATCTTCATTTTGAAGAATCCCCCCTTCCACCCCTACTCCTCCTCCTTTCCTAGATGGGAGGCACGCTGGCCCAGTGGTTAGCACTGTTGCCTCACAGCAAGAACGTCACTGGTTCTAGTCCTTACCAAGCTGACGTTTCTGTGTGGAGTTTACACGTTCTCCCCGTGCTCACGTGGGTCTCCCCCGACATGCTCCTAGTAAGTAGTTATCTCTTAAAAGCGATCACTATCTGTTCATCAGCTACTACAGCAGGGAAGGTTCTCTAGATCTACCTGTGCTCAAACTCCCCTCTTCTTGCAAACAAAAATTAGGTCTGATATCCCTTTTTAATTATTAGTATCCATTCAGAACGGACCATCAGTTCACCTCTAAGGTGGTGAAATGATAAATTTGTGTTACATTCTCTTCGCTGATAAGATATACAGCCAAGTTTCTTCCCAAAGCAGCAATTTTGATCATAACAATGATTGAAATCAGTTGAATCATAGAGAAATTGCATCTATAGCACAGATCAGTGGACAAAAATTTGCTATAATATTCGATTTAATAAGCGTTATCAGTGGTTATCAGCCGATAGATATGGTCCCAGAAGGCTCAGAAGGCTGTTATCATCCATCCACATCCACACACACTACATATACTCAGATTATGCACTAATATATTACTGTAAAGCATCCTGTAGAGCTATATGAATGATTTTATTTTAATTAAATGCTTTATTTTTATATTGTAAATATTATTATGGATCATTGTCAGTATTATGATGGAATGATCGTGTCTGAACTCATTTGAGTCTCTTCACTGCACTGGAAACCCAGCTTTAGGATCGCTCTCCTGCTACGCTAATTAAACCCTCCTAAAAATATTATTATCATTAGTATGATTTTAGTATATTAGTATGATTTTATCTCATGATGGCAGGTGAGGATGATGACAGGTGAGGCCCTGCCTCCCCTAACCGCACGTCCCTGGTCTGCATTACAAACACCTCATTCCTTATTTTGTAATTTGATTCAAAGATGATATTATACATACAGAAATACATATAAATGATCATATAACGAAATCTAAATATTAAAAAAGTCAGGATTTATGATTATGATGACCATTATGATGTCTTGTGAGAAGGTTGTATATAAATGTATGGACACCACATTCACTGTCGGAGACTCTGATGTGAAACGAATGCTAACATGTGTGGAAAGTGTTGCTGTTTTCTGCTGCGGCTGCTGCTGACAAGGCGTCTGTATGATAACGATGCTAACATTGTTGCTGCGTTTGTTTGATCTTCTCTGTGTTTTTCTCTCCATCTGTGCGGCTGCATCAGGTGCCATGGCCAATCACCTCATCCCAAACTCTCTGCTGCGCGCACACGCCTCTAACAACCCCTATAACACCTTACTGGGCGAATCAGCCGTCTATAACAACCCCACGCTCAGCATGTACAACGCTCAAGGTGTGCTGCATTCTTCCTGTGCACTAACTCAGTGTGTGTGTGTGTGTGTGTGTGTGTGTGTGTGTGTGTGTGTGTGTGTGTGTGTGTGTGATGTGGGAAAGGGCTCCGCTATGTGGCTTCAAGCTGAACTTGTCTGCGGTCATCTTTGTCTTTTGTCTGGTATGATCTGTAGTACTGCGTGGTTCCCATTATTAAAAAAAATGAATGTTTAATGAAGGTAACGCTGTATTTTAATGTAAATTCACCCTTTAAGATGTGCTCCTTCGTTTTAAATCTGCTCTCAAATCGTATTTGTTCTCACTGGCTATTGATTAAAAGGGATCTATTTAGCAAAAACAGTTTAAACATAGTTGTGTTGCAACCGTGTGTGAATATAACCGCGTATAATGGTAAAAATGTATTAATTTTAGGTTTTATAATCAGACTTGATAGTGACAGTCTGCAGAAACACTTTGATTGACATTCTCTCTTTGTACGTGTCATCAGACGGGAAAAGCCCCGCCCACTAGTGACCATCTCTCCCTCATTAGCATAAGACAATAGTCTTGCTTTTGAATCTGCCACTATGCTGACACATAGGCACTTGTAGCTCCGCCCTCTTTTAAAAAGAGCACAATCTCATTTGCATTTAAAGCAACGGTCACCAAAACGTCACAATTATGATCAAAGCCTGACAGGGTCAGTTTCTGAGAGTTATAAAACATTATTTGTGGGATATTTTAAGCTAAAACTTAACCTACAGACTCTAAGGGCATCAGATTCCTTCTTTACATCTTGTAAATAGAGGCATAGTAGATCGCTGGTTTTAATCCCTCTCATTATCTATGCATGCTTTAATATTGGTCTTATTTATTGTGATTTTCTTGCTCTTTGGCACTAAACGTGCAGTAGAAATAGATTTAGGCTTAGCTTGACCTTATTAACAAACCATCAACTAAGGCTTTTATTTCAATAAACTACTAATTTGCTGGGGTTATTAACGTAGTAATTGAGTGTAGGGATTGGATAGGATAAAGGATGTAGATTAAGATCATATGTTATTAGTAGGGCCAGACATTTCTGAGCAGAATTTTGTAAAAAAATCTGCGGATTTACAAGGAGTCATTGCTAAAAACTTAATATATGAAATAAAAACTAATACCTTTAATAACTTTTATTTAATGTTTACAATGCAAGTCCAATTAGGCCCCATTTACACTGGCAGTTAAATGTGACCCAATTCTCAGTTTTGCTCCTATGTGATGCACATCGGATCTGTTCTATGATTGTGTAAACACTAATAAATGCCTGCATTTGGATATTCAGAGACGGGTTTCAGACCTCCTTCATATGTAGAGATAAATCAGATATAAATGGGATATGTGACGATGCGACTCTCATGTAAACAGGCAGATGGGTTTATTGAGGCATTCTGTACGTCATTAAACTTGCGACAATGTGGTGCTTCTCCTAATGACGTAGAAGGAAGAGCGTGTGTGGAGACGCCGACCGGTAAACAACAACAACAACAACAGAGGAAACATGGAGGAGGAAAGTGGTCAGTGGTGGACGGCAGAAGTGACCTGCCTTCTTGCCCTGTGGGGAGATGAGTCAGTGGAGGACACAAGCTGCGATGACGTCCCTTTCTCTCCTCCTCCGCCTCTAAATCATTTTAAAGTTGGGCGAAGTTCACATATTATGCAGAGCTAAAAGCAAGAAGATTTCTTCCATCATGGCTAGTGTGGTGCAGATGCTAGAACCCGCCTTTGCGCATGCGCAACGGCGTAAATTGTATGTAAAGTGAATCGATATGGGCCACAATTAACAGAACGTGTAAACGGACGGGCAAACAAATCAGATATAGGCAACAAATCGGAATTGGGCATCAAGACCTGACAGTATAAACAGGGTCTTAGATCCACTTATTTGGTAAACAAAGCAAGTCTCTCATAAATCTACCAAAAGACAGAACATATTACTTTACAAACTGTATTGTAAATAAATCATTTTTATATTTGTTAATATTACTGAAATCAATTTAAAAACTGAATAAATATAAGTTTACACACATTTACTCAAGTAAATGCATAGACTCAATGATGGGCTAAAAATCTGCAAATTTCTGCAGATTCCGTGTGGGCGTAGTTATAAGTAAACTTCTAAGTACTTTATATCTTAATAATAAGCCAGCAGCTAATAGTGTGAATTGTGACTTAATCTAAAGTGTTACCAAAAAAACTCATAATAATTGACGGCTACATTTGGTGGCGTGACAGAAACGCGCCTCAGTCTTTAAGTGCATTAGTGGCTAATTTCAGAATAAAATCGAATCACCCACTCTGTTGAAGACGAGCCGCACTAATGTGTCTCACGCAGATGAGTTTGGACAGCTACGGCAGACTCGGTGCAAATGAGAACAATTAATGCGCTCACTGCATGCGAAACACTCAGTGAGGCTTCATGCATCCACACAGCAGACATCTATCATGCGTTCATGCTTAAGCGCCGGGCATTTCAGGACGAGCTTTTTCTTTCATCTTGACTGAAAACATCATACATGCATCAGTGCTACAGAAATAAATGAGCGCACTCTTTTGACGGTTCGGTTGCATGGCGTCTTTGCTGATGCAACTGAAGACAAGAAGTGCATTCCTTGCATGCAAAGCACTCTGTAAGACTTTAGAGTGTTTTCAGAGCACAAATCTAACATGTGCTCTTGCTGCAGACCCTGCAGAATGCCTGGCTTGCTACAAAAGATGTTTTTCCTAGCAGGGCTTCATATGTCTAGTGCATTCTTTCAGAACAGGACTGAAATGTGACCTCGTGCTGGGATGTCTGCTGGAGGTCTGGTATTTCAGGACAAGCGTGGCATAAAATCTTTTTTATCTACATCAGGACTAGGCAACTGTGGTCCTGAAGGTCCTCTGACCTGCAGGGTTCCATCACTAATCAATAACCTGTGCCTTCGGGATTGCTTTAAAATGACACAAAAGTGTGTATTATTAGGGATTGAGCTACAACCTGAAGGACAGAGGTGCTCGATGATCTCTGATTTAGACTGCACATTTAAGTCGCCTTTCCACTGCACACGACAAGCGACAGACCGGAAGTCATTTATTTCCAATGGAGAGTAGTCCGGGAGCCGCGTGGAGTTCCGATCATCTCCGTATGCGGGAAATTCGGATCCGATTTGAGCCGCGGATCCGTTGAAACATTTGAACTCCTGCGACTACACCGTATGCGACTGGCCGACCGGAAGTGATGTATTTCAGTGTTGTCCAAGCAGGTCCGTGCGCGCAAGATCAGAAATAGGGGTTTTTCGTATTTTTTTTATCAGAAAAAGTCTGTATTCAAAAACAAACATTTCTATTCATAAATGAGTAATAAAAATATTATTTTAGACATTTTTAGCGGCCTATGAGTTTCAGTATTCATTTATTCATTCATTCATTCATTCAACCATGGTGAACACACGGAGAATAAAGGCTCTTGCCCTTGCACTCCTATTTCGGACACTGCGAGAATCAGCGTCTCCCCCATGGTGCCCGACAACACTGAAAATACTGTGCGACTGCCACAAGGGGGCGTATTGCGACAGTCGTGTCCAAATGTCGTGTGCAGTCGAAAGACGGCTTTATGCATGGAAAATGCTGACCCATCAGACTAAAATGGTGCACAAGATGAAGGGTTTGGTACGGTGGCCGGGAAGTGCAAAACAACATTAGAAAGTGTGAAAAACTTTTACGAAGTTCGAGACAAATTTACATTTTGGAAAACATTTTTACCAATCATAAGACACAATTACAGAGGAAAAACGATTTTACCAAGGACGAAACAAGTTTACATTTTAGAAAACAAATTAACAAGACGCAAAACACTTTTACCAGTCCCGAAACACATTTACAATGACAGATTCCTTACGGAAAGGGAAACACCGGAAGTGACGCGGCGAAGGCGTTATCGTCGCTGGAGTGCAAACTAAAGACCTTAACACGGACTGATGTACATTTGCTGTACATGTGACCAACACATGATAAATATAATAATAATAGGTATTATATATGTGTTATTAATATGATAATATATATGAATATATACAACACTGGGTATTGTGGGCAAACAAGTAAGCATTTATTATCTGAATACGAATAAACAGTCATTCTAAACAAGAGCTTTACATAGACTTTGGTTTGGGCAGTTGTACACAGTTTGCGTAGTTCACGCAGCAGAGTAATAACCACTCCTAACACCGGCTTCATCCAGTTTACTTTTAAAAGTCCTCAAGCAGATGTTTACACCGTATGGACTTGAAATCATGTCCATGAATACAGCGTACGAGGCGCCCTCGTTAAAATATTCAACACATTGATGCAGTACGTCTGGTGTTTACGTCTGGTCCGCGTCTTTTAGAAACTCCAAACACCGACCACACGTAAAGCAAAACGGCGTCAAGCTGCTCATGTGTTTGCCACAAAACATCCCTCAGTCCATGTTCGGTCACCATAAACTTTATTTACACCATTTACTCCACAACACGAATTTACCGTGCTCACCACCAGCGACGACACCATTGCCTTTCGCCGCGTCACTTCCGGTGTTTGCTACATTCCCTTTCCGTAAAGAATCTGTCATTGTAAACGTGTTTCGGGACTGGTAAAAGTGTTTTGCGTCTTGTTCATTTGTTTTCTAAAATGTAAACTTGTTTCATCCTTGGTGAAATGTTTTCCAAAATGTAAATTTGTCTCGAGCTTAGTAAAAATGTTTCACACTTTGTAATGTTGTTTTGCACTTCCCGGCCCCGTAGTTTGGACAGTGACACCAGACATTTCTGTTGCACGTCATGAAACTGATGTTTTGGAAAACACAAATGCACTCTCAGTAGGACTAGAGTGTTTCTTTAGATCAGAGTTGAGACAAAGTTTCACAAGCATTAATGCCTAATCACGAAACAAATTGTCAACTCTTCTGAAAAATAGAGAAGAGTCTAACGCAGAAGAGAGACCCTGACACTGGATGTTTTGGTGCTGCGTCATAGTATCTCTGAAAGCTCATGCTTTTCTGAAGAAGTCTTTCCAGAGCATAACTTTGTGCATCTTTTATACTAAGATGCATCTCTTATGCAAAGATGCCTGCAGGAGGCCTTGCATTTCAGAATAAGAGTTGACAGAGATTTTATCAAACATCTCATATGAATGCGACTGCAAATTGATCGATGCATTGGTGCCAAATGAATAGACAAATAGTCCACTCTTTTGAAGACTTGCCATCTAATTCTTCTCATTAAGAAGAGAGACTGTCACTGGATTTTTTGCGGTGTGTCGCAGTTCTTATGTTATAACATAAGGCCTTGCATCTTTTCAAAGCAAGACTTTGTGCATCTTTTATACTGAGATGCATCTCTTATGCTAAGATGCCTGCAGGAGGCCTGGCATTTCAGAATAAGCTTGAGTTGACAGAGATTGCGATTTATTGAGGCGTTTCAAAATCATTTTAAAGTCGACGAACTTCACATATTTGGCAGAGATAAAAGCAAGACAATTTCTTCCATGGTGGCTAGTGTGGCGCAGATGCTAGAACCGATGACGGCCCTTTCCCTCCTCCTCCTCTGCCTCAAAATAAAGTTGGGGAACTTTGTATATATCATGGCTAGAACCCACCTTTACACATGCGCAACGCCGTAAATTGTATGGCAAGTGTAAACACATGAAGCGGATATGGGTCACAATTAAAAGAACGTGTAAACGGACTGGCAAACAAATCAGATATAGGCAACAAATGTGAACTGGGCATCAAGACCTGACAGTGTAAACGGGGCCAAATAGTTCACACATTTGATGACATGTCAATCAGTTGCTTCTCACGGAGAAGAGAGTGAGAGAGTGACATCAGATGTCACTTAATACTTACTTTATGTGACTCCATGATTCTGTGGCACTGCATGTAAGAATGTCTTCAGAACAAGACTGCGTGCATCTTTTATTCTGAGATGCATTTGCGCTCTCATGCTACGATGTCCTGCCAGAACCCTGGCACTTCATGACAAGCGTGATTTAACACAAATGGTATCAAATATGTCATAATGATCACTCTGTACATGCATTGGTGTCTATGTAACCCCGGCGGTCCTACACCACCCAACCTTCTGACCTTCCACATGGAAGTCAGTTGCTCTACCAAGGAGGCTAAAGACCACGGCCTCTAGCATCTGTCACTAGAGCACCTATTAGAGGTCAGAGGAGTGAGGTTTCCCTGCACAGCACTTCACTAGCTGGCCTCTGCTACACTTACCCCCCTAAACCTCACTCCCATCTGGGTTACAGCACCAATGTTTCCATGCCGGTGCTACACCACCCAACCTACTTCGAGCTGGGATTAAACTGGTGACTTTCCACATGGGAGTCAGTTGCTCTACCAAGGAGGCTAAAGACCATGGCCACTAGCGTATGGAGCACCTATTAGAGGTCAGAGGAGTGAGGTTTACCTGCACAGAACGTCACTAGCTGGCCTCTGCTACACTTACCCCCATAAACCTCACTCCCATCTGGGTCACGGCACCAATGTTACCCCGCCGGTCCTACACCACCAAACCCACTCCGAGCTGGGAACGCACCAACTACTTTCCACATGGGTGTTGGTTGCTCTACCAAGGAGGCTAAAGACCATGGCCTCTAGTGTCTGTCGCTAGAGCATCTATTAGAGGTCAGAGGAGTGAGGTTTACCTGCACAGCACTTCACTATCTGGCCTCTGTTACACTTACCCCCTAAACCTCACTCTCATCCGGGTCACGGCACCAATCTTACCATGCCGGTCCTACACCACCCAACCCACTTTGAGCTGGGATCAAACTGGCGACTTTCCGCACGGGAGTTGGTTGCTCTACCAAGGAGGCTAAAGACCATGGCCTCTAGTGTCTGTTGCTAGAGCACCTATTAGAGGTCAGAGAAGTGAGGTTTACCTGCACAGCACTTCACTATCTGGCCTATGTTACACTTACCCCCTTAAACCTCACTCCCATCCGGGTCACGGCACCAATGTTACCCCGCCGGTCCTACACCACCAAACCCACTTCGAGCTGGGATCACACCAACGACTTTCCGCATGGGAGTTGGTTGCTCTACCAAGGAGGCTAAAGACCATGGCCTCTATTGTCTGTCGCTAGAGCACCTATTAGAGGTCAGAGGAGTGTGGTTTACCTGCACAGTACTTTACTAGCTAGCCTCTGCTACACTTACCCCCCTAAACCTCACTCCCAACCGGATCATGGCACCAGTGTTACCCCGCCAGTCCTACACCACCCAACCCACTTCGAGCTAGGATCGGACCAGTGACTTTCCACATGGGAGTTGGTTGCTCTGACAAGGAGGCGAAAGACCATGGCCCCTATAATCTGTCACTAGAGCACCTATTAGAGATCAGAGGGGTGAGGTTTACCTGCACAGCACTTCACTAGCAGGCCTCTGCTACAATTACCTCCCTGAACCTCACTTCCATCCGGGTCACGGCACCAATGCTACTCTGCTATCCTTAGACTAGCCAGCCCACTCCGAGCTGGAATCGGACCAGCAACTTTCTGCATGGGAGTTAGTTGCTTTAACAAGGAGGCTAAAGACTATGGCCTCTAGCATCAATTAGCATCTATTAGAGGTCAGAGGAGTGAGCTTTACCTGCACAGCACTTCACTAGCTGGCCTCTGCTACACCTAGTCCACTTTTGTAAAGGCATGCAAGTCTAATACTTCCTGAAAATGTTATACTTTTATATTAAGATGTATCTCTTATGCAAAGATGTCTGCAGGAGGCCTGTCATTGCAAAATAAGCATGAGTTGACAAAAATCGTGTCTCACAAATTCGTAGATGCATTGACGCCTAATCAAAAGACAAACAATCCACTCATTTGAAGACTTGTCAATCGAATGCTTCCCATGCAGAAGAGAGACAGTGACACTAGATGCTTTTGTGCTGTCGCAGTACTTCTGTGACTCCATGCTTCTGCAGGGCTGCGTGCAAAAACATCTTTTGAAAGTGAGACTTCATGCGTTAGAACAGGACTCGACTGGGCGCTCCCGCTGAGACGCCTGCAGGAGGCCTGGCTTCTCCTGTTAGCGGTAATGCATCTCTGCACGCAGCTGTCTCACTCTGGTCTCGTCCTGTCTGTCTGTTTCACCACGTTCTCCCCATCACCACCTGTTACCACCAACTTTCACTAATGCACAGATCTGAAAGAATTCAAAAGGCTCTCGAGACAGACGTCAGAGGAGGGGGGGGCGAGCTCAGGATAACAACCTCTTCATCTACGTTGACAACATTGTAGCGACCTTGAAATCTAATATCAATAAAAGCCCCGAAATTACGAATAGATCCCAGGCCACTTTTAATGTTCCTCTTTAGCCCGATCAATAACTCTCTTACTGAATACTGAAGTCTGACTGTGGAACCGCGTTCAGAGCTGGAGCGCAACGCTAATGGAGACAGAAGCCCATTTCTGCGCCCTCCAGACATTCAGGGAGCTCTAAAGCAGTTTTATGGCATTTACATGTGCATCCTGGGATTGCGGGAGGACGCGGGGGTGTGTGTCTGTATTTGAGAGGTGAAACGATGGGGTTGAGCGTAACCGTTTACCTGCGCTTCATTAATCTGTGTGCATGTTCTCTCTGAGCAGTCACTGTGAATGCTTACCTGTACCTTTTTTCTCTTTCCTTTCTCCATGCTGTCCTTTAAGAGCCCTACAGAGAGACAAGTATGGGAGTCAAACTAAACATTGCTTACCAAATGTAATTTGCTTTAACGTTATTACTCTTTCCTTAAAACCATAGCGATCGCCCTACTGCTAAGAGATGTTTGAGTCAATATTGCAATCAGAGAGCACTCTCAACCTCATTAAAATCAAAACCTAATTTGCTCGACTCTTCATCAAAGCAAAGTAATGCTTTTGTGGACAATTTGGTGTATTGCAATCTCATTTTGTATTGTTTTTTTTTTTCTCTCGTCCCAATTAAAATTAGCATATTTGTCTAAGCCACCATTAATTAAAACCAATGCTGAGTTAACTAGAAAGATTGGTAAACAAGAAAGTGCTCCCACATTTTGTTGTTGTACCACTGTGGGAGAGCATTAGTAGATCATCCTTTACACATTTTATTATGACAAATTTAACACCAAGATGTCAATAATAAATGGCAAATGTAATTACAGACGAAATCTATAGGCGGAGAAGCTGCTCTCTCTGTACCGATAATATATGAGTGTTATATAAAGGCCAGCATGATTTGGTTTGTCAAAAGCTTTTACATGCCAAGCATCTGCTTTAGCTGTGGTGTGTTTTTGTGTGTTTGTGTGTTGTGTTTCTGTTGTGTTTGCCGGCTTTGCTGAGTGATGCGTGTGTTATTTGATATGTGAGAGAATTGAATGCCGACTTTGAGTAGTCAAAGATGTGTTTTAACAGGTAAGTCCATCACTATCACTGGCAGTCAGTGAATTCTCCAGCCTAGAACCAACCCTCCCCCTGCTGAATCCAATCAATACCCAAGATAGCATTCATTTTGGAGCTCAATTAATGTCCGCCTCAGGGTCGAACAGTTTTAAGGGTTGTTTCAGCGGGTCGTCCTGCATGTCGGTTTTACAGATGCACCAGACCAACTGTTTTTAATCACTCCTCTTTCCATCTTGCAGAGGGAATCCTGAACAATGCTCGGGATACAAGTGCCATGGATACTCTACCACTGAATGGTAACCATGGCAACAGCTACAGCTTGGCCAGCGCCGATTACATGAGCGACTGCGTGCAAATCATCGACCGCACGTACAACGTTCACAAAGAGACCACGCTGGAGAAACGGATCCTGAAAGAGCTCACCTCCAACTACCTGCCCACCTACCTGAACAACCACGACCGCGCGGCCGAACACGGGCGCAACCTCATGAACAAGCTGGTAAACGAAGTCAGCAATGGAGGCGGTGTCAAAGACTCGCCTATGCTGCCCGTCAACCTGGCTTTAGGCTTAGACGACTCGGCTTCTTTCCCTCCCGAGGACGCTTTAGGACTGGAGCTGATCAGAGAGGAATCCAATGCACCATTGCTTCCACCACCGCGCCATATTCCCACAACCTTCAGCTCTGCTTCCTCCTCACGACGGCGCCTTCCTCAAGAAAACAGCGAGAGTTTCTTCCCTTTGCTGACCGAAGAGCAAACTGAAGAAACTCCGTCCCCCCAGAGAGACTCGCTTTACACTAGTATGCCCACTCTGCCCGATCCTGAGCGCTCCGACACACACTCGCTGCCCCGTAGTGGCGACACACACACGCTGCCTAGGACCGGAGAACCAGATGACGTGTACTATAAGAGCATGCCCAACCTGGGCTCTCGTAACCATCTGCACCAGCTGCATAGCTACTACCAACTAGGCCGTGGCAGCAGCGATGGCTTTATCGTCCCGCCCAAAGATGAGCTTTCGGCTGGCGAAGAAACGCCGCAGGAGCCTGCACACATGGTCACCAGCCTATAGAGGGCACCAAATGCAACACTTTCAGCTCTGCTCATCCTCATCACCCCATGGCTCTGTTTCCATCCTCCTATTTTTATGGCTACTTTGGAATATCGCATAAAAAAAATTAATGATGGAAATGCCAAGATGCAAAGGAGTTTTTTAAATGAAATGAAATTTTAATTTAATTTAAATTTTATTTAAAATATGTTTATAACTTAGTTGGATAAAAGTTTTATCCAATAATAAAAAAAAATATGCATAAAGAACGATAGAAACAAATAAATGAAAATACGCACATCTAAAAATTCTAGTGATGTTGGAATGGATCGTGTTTTATTCAAGTTTATTTGTATAGTGCTTTTCACAATAATTATTAGTGGTTTAACGAATTACAAATCTCACGGTTCGGATCACATTATATTTTTGTAGTCACGGATTGGACCATTTTTCGGATCAGCCTAAAAGAGAGGAGACAAATGTCATTCGCTTTCCATTTATTACAAAAACAGCGCTGCAAGACACTTTCGATTTTAACAAACAGAACTTAGAAGCTGTAATTTAATTCAAAATTAAATGAAGAAATAATCAGCTGAATAAAAATAAATCGTAAAATATTCAGTGCTGAGAAAAATAATTCATAAAACCTCATGTTTCATTGCTAGATGATCATTTTTGAAGAATTATAAAGTGGCATATTTTTGATGGCTGGTTGTCGCCACCTATTGGTTAAATAATGTCATTGCTGCCTGCAATTTTCATCTTTGAGCGTTGTTAAATGCATATGACAATGATTTTAATCTTCACCATAAACATCCTTGGTTTTATCTAAACTATAAACTGTTCTCCCAGTACCTCTGTGTTATTTGACTGTTTGTAACTCAAAACACTAAAGACTGAATCTCTTTCTTGATTTGTGCATTTTCAGATTTGAATGCAGCGATTGGAAGGATTAATAAAGATATGCAAATCAGCATCATTTATAATTGATGTTGCGTGGGTGTTGAGATCCCAATCTTTTATTGATTAACCGTGCAGCTTACACTGAATGCATTAATGCAGGCTAAACAAGTAGTGACAGAAAACACCTTTAATAACCTAAGAAACCCACCACATCCCCAATAACCCACCACAACCTCTTCCATCATCATTATATTATACAAGCCTAAATGCTTTCATACATGTGATTTGAGTGACGCAAGCGGCGATCTCTCTGCGATCGGTACACATTTAGGATTATTCTACAAGTAATAAATGCATTACTTGTGTTCCAAACCGTGGGTTGTGATCCGTTACACCCCTAAAAGTAAAATTATTATTTCAAAGCAGCTCAACAAAAGGTGCACGTTATTGCATTACAATCAAAATAAGTTAAAGTTATTAGTTGCCATAACTTTATTAGTTACTTGTGTTGGTTCGTCAGTTACTAATATCAGTTTATTAGCTTCTAATCATCTAATGATACAAATGTGCATGATGGGATGCATTAACCCTTTCAGGTGCACTCCTTGAAAATAATTTTTTGGCCCACATCTTAATCGAACAATATACTGACACAACTCTGATAAATAGTGAGACGCTGCTCGCTGCAGAGCCACTTGAGCTCCAATGAGAGGGAGCTTGAGCTGCAGCTCCTCCTTCTATAAGCTCTTTTAATATGTTCACTCACCCAGTGACATCACTAGTAAAAGAAGTGAAGCGAGGAGGAACTGCAGTAGAGCTCAAGCTCCCGCTCAAAGTGAGCAGCGTTGCTGGAGCTCAACTCTGCCCGTGTGGCTCTGCAGTGAGTACCACTTGTAAATAGTAATAAGCAAATAAAATAATAACGATATACTATGGATAAAAGGTCAACCAGGTGGTTATGATGCTTGTTAAAGGGTTAATGGACAAACCAGCAGGGCCAACACATTGTAAAACATCTGAAATGATGTTTTGCTGATTGTAAAAGCCCTCATCCATCAGTCCGTCATCACAGTGCTTCAGTATTATTATTATTATTCCCTCCAGAACTGTCTTGAGCATCTGTTTGCGCTCTCAAAGAGCGTCTCAAGCCACCGCGTTGCGTTTAGTCTTTGTTTTCTGATTTATTAAAGAAGAAAACACACCACTCAGCTACATTTGTTTTTCATATTTGCAGTTAGTTGATCAGGAAAAGAAGATTTAGTTTTGTCGTAGGGCCAGACGGAATCTGCGGACATTTTTTGCTATTTCTGCAGAGTATTTTGTTAAAAATCTGCGGATTTATGCGGAATTATTTTAGAAACATCATAACAAAAAAATTAATATATGAAATAAAAAGTAATGCCTTTTTAACTTTTATTTAATTTTTACAATGCAAATCCAATTAGATGTACTTTATTTGGTAAACAAAGCAAGCCACTCATATAAAATCTCTACTAAAAGACAGAAAATAGTACTTTACAAACTGTGTTGTAAATAAATCATATTAATATTTTCATATTAATCAATATTTTTACTGAAATTAATTTAAAAACTGAATAAATTTAAATTTACACACATTTACACCAGTAAACAAACAGAATCAATGATGGGCTCAAAATCTGCGGAAATCTGCGGAATTCTGCGCGCGCAGATTCCGTGTGGCCCTAGTCATTAGATAGAAACACTACTAAATTTGCAAACGTTTTATGCAATATTCCAGCTTTGCGCATAAATCCAATTGGCATCGTTGGATGGAAACACAGCTATCGACACCTGGAGCTCCATGTGCTCTTCTTCCGCCCGCAGTAGGTTTTTACGTTTCGCTTCAACGTGTCCTCCGCAGGGAAATGAACAAACCTTGGGGAGCGCGTTTTGTATTCTGTTCAGGAGTGGGATTATGGCTACTCTCGCCCGTTGAGGGATGAAAACTGACATTCTTCTGATTTTCTCGATTGTGCTCTTCTACTTAAAAAGCAAAAGCGGACCCAGAGATGGATTTTGCAGCATAACCTTGTGGAGAGTACGAGATCTCGGAGGTTTACTCTCAGCGGCCCTGAAGGAATACAAATAACTGCCAAAAAGACATTGTTTAGTAGCTCTAGTGAACGCCGATCAGGACTCCGAGACTATTTTAATACCTTCTGTATCCATACTTGCGTTTAAAATGTTTCCTTCCTCTTCTCCTTCTCAGCAGCACGGTTTTCAGCTGCGACAGATAAACAACACTGAAGAAACCAGACTCTCTCTCTCTCTCTCGCTCGAGATCAAGCGCCATTTCTGTTCGTTCCTGTATTAATAACAAATATCAGAAAGCGGGGGAAGAACTAATACCGGAGACTTCTACAATATTTCTATGTAAATGTACAGACGCTAGTGTGTGTGTGCGTGTGTGTGTGTGTTACACAGGATAGTGCTTATTCTGTTCCTACGCCCTCCGCTTCTGTAGCCATGGTGATTTCACATCATTTCCTTTCTCCGGTCTCGTCCTCAACGACAGGTTTTGATCCCTCGCTCTCTCTCTCACTCAGTTTTTTTGTGTTTAATTATATCTCTTACGTTCTCGTCTTCAATTCGGGGTGAATAATGGGCAAGTAGGCTTTAAGAATGAGAGGATAGGCGAAGGTGTTCCTCGTTCTGTTTGATTTGTAGACAGCAGATGTAGGGGAGTGACGAAAAGAAATGCCGATGTTGAAAATATGCTGTCATCCTGACATGGAGATATGAAGCGGCAGTGTGTGTGTGTGTGTGTTGTTGTCATTCAGAGAGAGTGACAGAGATACACTCGAGCCTTTGTATGATTTGACTGCAGAGATCTGCTTCTTTTTGTTTGCAGGAGAGAAGGTTATTTATTTCACTGAAGTCAACACAAACTATTCTGCAAAGCATCTTGAGGTGAAATGAATGCGGCGCATAGAGATTTTGGTTTTTTTACATCATTGCAGATTACAGATTTGGATTTATTTATTCTTTTGATCATGCTTTTTATTATGTTTTTCTCTCCTGTGGTTGAATGATCTCTCACTAATATTTGTTGTAACAGTGAAACTTGTTTGCCAACAAATAAATGACTGACAGAGTGAAGCAGAGAAGTGCTGCTGTGTCCATTGTGTGTGTTTTCTTCAAACAGAGCAGGGGTAGGGAAGCTATGGCTTTCTCCTTTCAATCATATTCATTCATTCATTTTCTTTTTCGGGTTTGTCGCTTTATTAATCCGGGGCCGCCACAGTGGAATGAACCACCAACTTATCCAGCATATGTTTTTATTCTTTCATTTTCTTTTCGGCTTAGTCCCTTTATTAATCCGGGGTCGCCACAGCGGAATGAACCACCAACTTATCCAGCATATGTTTTTATTCTTTCATTTTCTTTTCGGTTTAGTCGCTTTATTAATCCGGGGCCGCCACAGCGGAATGAACCACCAACTTATCCAGCATATGTTTTTATTCTTTCATTTTCTTTTCGGCTTAGTCGCTTTATTAATCTGGGGCCGCCACAGCGGAATGAACCACCAACTTATCCAGCATATGTTTTTATTCTTTCATTTTCTTTTCGGCTTAGTCGCTTTATTAATCCGGGGTCACCACAGTGGAATGAACCGCCAACTTATCCAGCATTTGATTTACGCAGCGGATGCCCTTCCAGCTGCAACCCATTACTGGGAAACATCCATACACACTCATTCACACTCATACACTACGGACAATTTAGCTTACCCAATTCACCTATACCACATGTCTTTGGACTGTGGGGGAAACCGGAGCACCCGGAGGAAACCCACACCAACACGAGGAGAACATGCAAACTCCACACATAAATAAAAAATAAAATAAAATAAAATAAAATAATAAAATAAATTAAAATAAATAAATAAATAATAAATAAAAAATAAAATAAAATAAAATAAAATAAAATAATAAAATAAAATAAAATAAAATAAAATAAAATAAAATAAAATAAATAAAATAAATGGGGTATGATGGCTTAGTGATTAACTTAGTGGTTGCTGGATTGAGTCCCGGCTGGGTCATTTGGCTTTTCTGTGTGACTAATTAATCCCTCTCATTGTTTCACTGTGATATAAACTCATTAATGTGGTTCAGTAGCCACCGCTAGCACACAGCGTGTTACCTCAGTAGGCAGCTGTCTACCTAGTGCTCTTCTTCAGCAGTGGTCATCCGTCTCTGTCACACACACACTGATGTTCTAGTCATCGATGTGCTGGTAATAATGACAGCTCTGCTCTGACACACTCGTTAGGGACCCTAGCAGACCTGCACAGACAGCCATGCGGAGAAATGAGACACGAGCAGAATAACAACAGATGTGGTTCACTTCATGAGCCAAAGACACTTTTGAGAGGCGAAGATTGCTTTACTGTTGTTACTTGTTATTTTTGTATGGTTTTTCAAGCATAATAATAATTAATTAATTAATTAATTAATTAATTATAAAATATTCATTCATTCATTCATTTTCTTTTCGACTTAGTCCCTTTATTAATCCGGGGTCGCCACAGCGGAATGAACCGCCAACTTATCCAGCATATGTTTCACGCAGCGGATGCTCTTTCAGCAGCAACCCATCTCTGGGAAACATCCATACACACTCATACACTACGGATGAAACCGGAGCACCCGGAGGAAACCCACACCAACATGGGGAGAACATGCAAACTCCACACAGAAACACTAACTGACCCAGCCGAGGCTCGAATCAGCGACCTTCTTGCTGTGACGTGCTATGCACTACGCCACAGCGGCGCCTAAAAATTTATAATTAGATATTATTATTATAATATTGCAGCTTTAAGGGCATCAGCTGCGTGAAAAAGATATGCCGGATAAGTTGGCGGTTCATTCCGCTGTGGCGACCCCTGATTAATAAAGAGACTAAGCTAAAAAGAAAATCAATGAACTAATTATTATTATTATATCTATTTTTAGCTTCAATTATTTCAGTTTCAGTCATTTTCTTAAGTCAACTTAACTTTAGTGTCACATGATCCTACAGATATTATACAAATATGATGATTTGATGATCAAGATACATTTCGGCTTATTGTCAGTGTGTTGATGGTGGATATAGATAAGTTATTATATAAGTAGAATGTTTAAATGAACAGTATGTATTTGAAATATAGAGTTTTGATCAAATTAATGCATATCTGATTAATAAATAAATGAATAAATAAAATTGGGGGAGCATCTCGGCTGGGTCAGTTTTCTTTATGGAGTCTGCATGTTCTCCCTGTGTTGGTGTGGGTTTCCTCCGGGTGCTCCGGTTTCCCCCACAGTCCAAACACATGCACTATAGGGGAACTGATCAACTAAACTGACCGTAGTGTATGAGTGTGTGTTTAGTTTATCCCAAATAAACACATCCTTGCACATTTAATTCACATTCATGCACACATTTGGATCATCAAGTATGCATCTCCATAATATATATTCAATGACTAAGTAAATATATAGTTATATATATATAGTTAATGACTACTAAAGCATGCTGGATAAGTTGGCGGTTCATTCTGCGGTGGCGACAACAGATTAATAAAGGGACTAAGCCGAAAAGAAAATGAATGAATGAATGAATGATATTAAAAAAAAACGAGTTGGAGTTTTTAGAAGGGATACAGCTGCGGCCAGAAGTTAACGAGAAATATTGATATTATTTCTTAAATTACCCATTAATTGTATTTTATCTACGTCTACCTCTAACCTATTCCTAAACACTATCATAGTAACATAAAAACCGCAACCGAGTATTATTCATATTGTTTATTAAATGTAATTTTTATTTATTATCGTACACTTCCACAATACTTAACGTGAGTATCCACAGCTGTATCCCTTCTAGAGTTTACCCGGGAGTTTTTTGTTTATTTTGTTTGTTTGTTTGTTTATTTGTTGGTTTGTTTGTTTTGTTTGTTTGTTTATTTGTTAGTTACTTAGTTAGTTTGTTTGTTTGTTTATTTTGTTTGGTTGTTAGTTTGTTGGTTTGTTTGTTTGTTTATTTGTTAGTTTGTTTGTTTGTTGGTTTGTTGGTTTGTTTGTTTATTTTGTTTGCTTATTTTGTTTGTTTATTTGTTAAATAGTTTGTTTGTTTGTTTATTTGTTTGTTTGTTTGTTTGTTTATTTGTTTGTTTGTTGGTTGGTTGGTTGGTTGGTTGGTTGGTTGGTTTGTTTGTTTGTTTGTTGGTTTGTTTGTTTGTTTGTTTGTTTTGTTTGTTTATTTGTTAGTTTGTTAGTTTGTTTGTTTGTTTGTTGGTTGGTTTGTTTGTTTGTTAGTTTGTTGGTTTTTTTGTTTATTTTGTTTGTTTATTTTGTTTGTTTGTTAGTTTGTTACTTTGTTTGTTACTTTGTTTGTTTGTTGTTGTTTTTATTTTGTTTGTTTATTTGTTAGTTAGTTAGTTAGTTTGTTGGTTTGTTTGTTTGTTGGTTTGTTTGTTTTTAGGGCAGAGATCACATGACTAGGCCCCGCCCACTGTATTTATAGCATTTTATAATATTTAAATTAGCTTTCATTTTTTTACATTTGTTGTTTTTGTTAGTTCTTAGTTCATTCATTTTCTTTTCAGTCCCTTTATTAATCAGGGCTCGACACAGCGGAATGAACCGCCAACTTATCCAGCAAATGTTTTACACAGCGGATGCCTTTGCAGCTGCAACCCATCATTGGGTAACACCCATACAGACTCATTCACATGCATACACTAGTGACAATTTAGCTTACCCAATTCCCCTATAGTGCATGTGTTTGGACTGTGGGGGAAACCGGAGCACCCAGAGGAAACCCACACCAACACGGGGAGAACATGCAAACTCCACACAGAAATGCCAACTGACCCAGTCGAGGCTCGAACCAGCGACCTTCTTGCTGTGAGGCGAAGGTTCTACTCACTACGCCACTGTGACGCCCTTTTTAATCCATATTTTAGTTAATTAACCCTTTAGTTAATTAACCACACATTTAGTTGTAGTTCTGTTTAGTTTATCCCAAACAAACACTCCTTGCACATTTAATTCAAATTCCTGGATCATCAAGTACGCATCTCCATGATATATTCAATGACTAAGTCATAAAAGCAGCCCGCTAATAATAAATAAAGCATGCTTCCAGTCATGTTTGCCTCCAGATTTTTACAAATGATCTTGAAATGCAAGGTCAAGAGGAGAGCAGTGCATTATGGGATACGTTATAAAGCGCACATCATGCCATCTGGGGGGAATCGGCCCATTATAGCGTTCAAGGAGAATATATATGCGTGCATCTACACACGCTCACATTGTAGATTCAGAGATCATCAGCGCCGAGTCGCAGCTGTGCGCGATGCTGCTCGTCTGATAGTTGCCATGGAGACGGAGCGGTCAGGTGATGGCGACGGGTCATTTCTCCACATGCTCCTTTCTCTGCTCGCTCCGTCTCAACATCCAGACGCCAATCACTGCAGATAATCTTTAAATTAGAGGCCGGAGTGGCGTCTGTGTTAGATAACTGGCCTTTCTGCCGCCCGATGGCATTTTAATTAAATATACGAACACGCCCTGAACCGCAGCAGAAGACCAAACACTGATAACATCATCTAATCATCACTGCAGCTCCTCAGACCTGAAGGACAGGCCCTCCACACACACTCACACACACACACACACACACACACAGATATACACACATACACGCACATACATATATAAATAAAGACAGACACACTTACATATACACAAACAATATACACACGTATGTATATATACTCACACACACGGGTACACTCATCGGCCACTTTATTAGGTACACCTTACTAGTACCGGGTCGAACCCCCTTTTGCCTTCAGAACTGCTTTAATTCTTCATGGCAGAGATTTAACAAGCTACTGGAAATATTCCTCAGAGATTTTGCTCCATGTTGTCATGATAGCATCACGCAGTTGCTGCAGATTTGTCGGCTGCACATCCATGATGCCAATCTCCCGTTCCACCACATCCCAAAGGTGCTCTATTGGGTTGAGTTCTGGTGACTGTGGAGGCCATTTGAGTACAGTGAACTCATTGTCATGTTCAAGAAACCAGTCTGAAATGCTCTATTGCAGTGGTTCTCAAACTTTTTTCATCAAGTACCACCTCAGAAAAAAATAGTCTCTCCAAGTACCACCAAAAGAACCAATACTAAAGCATAGTAGGCCTGTTTAAGCAGCTACAGCACTGCACAGTTCAAAACGAGGCAGATTAATTCTTCTAATTAAGAATATTTATTATTGTCAACCACCTTAAACATTATAACCCAGCTAACATATTTAGGTTGTGAGAACGTTCTCATAACGTTATCTGTAACGTTCCGAGAATGTTGAAATGTCCAGTTTGCTTAATGTTACTTGAACGTTTTTTAATGGTTAGCATAACGTCCTTACAATGTTTTCAAAACCTAAATTTCCACCAAAATATAATGTTCTAAGAACGTTTATTTGTAACATTGCAATAACGTTGAAATGTCCAGTTTGCTTAATGTTGCGAAAACGTTTCTTTATGGTTAGAATAACGTTCTTACAACGTTCATAAAACCTACGATAAGAACGTTCTTCAAGTACAAATAACGTCCTGAAGACGTTCTAAAAACTTTGTTATAAGAACGTTTTTCATCAACATTATGAGAACGTTCATCAAGTACAAATAACGTCCTGAAGAAGTTCAAAAAACTTTGTTCTGAGAACGTTTTTTTAACAACGTTACAAGAACGTTGACAACGTAATGAGAGCATTCTAAAAAATGTTCTATTGATAACGTTCTGTGCTAACATTTTTACAACTTTTAAAGAACGTAAGTGAATGTTCTGGGAACGTCAATGTTTAAAATAAAATATTCTTTTAAAGGTTAATTAAAAATGGCACTGTTCTTAAAAATAAAACTTACAATTTTAGTGCTTAAAATGTAAAGTATTATCATATAGTAGCCTATTCATCAAAACCTGGAAATGTTCCAGGACATCATAAATTTAGGCTATATGTAGGGCCAGACAGAATCTGCGGACATTTTTTGCTATTTCTGCGGAATATTTTGTTAAAAATCTGCGGAATTATTTTAGGAACATCATAACAAAAGAGTTAATATATAAAATAAAAAGTAATACATTTTAAACTTGTATTTAATGTTTACAATGCGAATCCAATTAGATCCACTTTATTTGGTAAACAAAGCAAGTCTCTCGAAAAAAAATTCTACTAAAAGACAGAAAATAGTACTTTACAAACTGTATTGTAAATTAATCATATGATTATTTTCATATTAATCAATATTTTTACTGAAATTAATTTGAAAACTTAATAAATATAAATTTACACACATTTACACCAGTAAATCAACAGAATCAATGATGGGCTAAAAATTTACAGAAATCTGCGGAATTCTGCGCGCGCAGATTCCGTGTGGCCCTAGCTATATGTTATCATATTCATGTATAAACTCTTTTTGATAATTTTTTTAATATACAAATAAATATGATTAAACTATACCTGTCAACATTGGAATATAAAATGCAGGATATGCTCCCAATAGCCCTTACAAATATGGAGAGGAAATTTAGCTTCACATGATAAAATACATAACAAACATTAGAAAATTGAAAATAAAAAGGTTTAGCCTATTAAAATCAATTTACTGATTGCATCGGTGTTATCATACGCGTCAAAGGGTTAAAAGTGTGTTCACTTTTTATTTTAATTATTTAGCAATTCCTCCGTGTACCACTAGAAGGAAGCCCGCGTACCACTAGTGATACACGTACCACAGTTTGAGAACCACTGCTCTATTGGATTGAGCTCTGGTGACTGTGGAGGCCATTTGAGTACAGTGAACTCATTGTCATGTTCAAGAAACCAGTCTGAGATGGTTCACGCTTTATGACATGGAGCGTTATCCT
>CAIGQQ010029504.1:153013-169866 GCA_903798035.1 Danio albolineatus
TGTTGTTGTTGTTGTTGTTGTTGTTGTTGTTGTTGTTGTTGTTGTTGTTGCAGGTGTTGTTAGTAGTAGTGGTTGTTGTTGTTGGTGGAAGTATTGTAATTGTTGGTAGTGGTAGTATTGTTGTTATTGTTGTAGATGTTGTTAGTAGTAGTGGTTGTTGTTGTTGGTGGTGGTGGTAGTGGTAGTGTTGTTGTTGTTGTTGTTGTAGGTGTTGTTAGTAGTAGTGGTTGTTGTTGTTGGTAGTGTTGTGGTTGTTGGTAGTGGTAGTATTGTTGCGTTGTTGTAGGTTTTGTTAGTAGTAGTGCTAGTAAGTCCTACTTGGTAGTGTTGCGGTTGTTTTTGCTGTTGGTGGTGTTTTTTGCTACTGTTGTTGGTAGTATTGTGGTGGTAATGTTGTAGTTGTTGTTAGCAGTAGTGGTAGCTGTGGTTGGCAGTGGTGTAGTTGTTTTGTTGGTGGTAGTGTTGTTGGTAGTGTTGTAGTGGTAATGTTGTTGTATGTGTTGTTAGTAGTAGTGGTTGTTGTTGTTGTTGTTAGTAGTAGTGTTGTGTTTGTTGGTAGTAGTAGTGTTGATGTTGTGAGTGTTGGTAGTGGTAGTAGTGCTGTTGTTGGTAATTTACTTGTTTTTGTTGTAGTTGGTGATAGTAGTGGATGAGATTTTGTTGTTTGTATTGTTGGTGGTAGTGTTGTAGTTGTTTTAGGTGATGTTGGTAGTAGCAGCTGTTGTTAGTTTTGTGATTGATGTTATTAGTTGTGGTGTTGTTGATGTTGATGTTGGTTATGTTGTTGTTGGGTGTGGTGGTGGTAGTAAAGTTTTTGCTGTTTGTATTTTTGGTGGTTGTGTTGTAGGTGTTGTTGGTAGTAGTGGTTGTTGTTGTTTTTGTTGTTGTTGTTGTTGTTGTTGTGGTTGTTATTGGTGGCCATGTTGTTGCAAGTGTTGGTAGTCGTGCTGCTGTTGGTAATGTTGTTGGTGGGGGTGGTGGAGTTTTTGTTCTTTTTATTGTTGTTGGTTGTGTTGTTGCTGTTGTTCTTGGTGCTGTTCTTGTATGTTTTGGTGGTTTGGTTGTTATTGGTGTTATTGTCTTTGTCGGTGTTGGTAGTGGTAGCAGTGGTGCTGTTGTTGGTAGTGTTGTGATTGTTGGTTATGTTTTTGGGTTGTTGTTGTTATCCTTGGTGCTGTAGGTGTGGGTGTGGGTTGTTGCTAGTGTTTTTATTGTTGTTGCTGTTGTTGATAGCGCTGTAATTGCTGTTAGTAGTAGTGGTTGTTGTTGGTGGTGGCCTTGGTGTTGGTGTGGCAGCATTGCTATTGTTTATAGTGTTGATAGTGTGTCATTAAAGAATTAAATAAATGCTTTTTATTTTATCCAGACTATAAACTATTAGTTATGCTTTAGTAACTTGTGAAGTTGATCCAACTTTTTTGGCAGGACTTCAGTGTTGAAATCTGAAACTTTATATTCATCATAATTGTGTGCTTTTTATCTTTGCAGATAAATATTGAAAACGGACTCTCTCTCTCTCTCTCTCTCTCTCTCTCTCTCTCTCTCTCTCTCTCTCTCTCTCTGAACACACTCATCTGATTTCATAACATACAAAATGACAGTGCAGTCAGTCAGTCTTAAAGAAATCCTTTTTCATTTGTGCCTTTTTAGCGGATGCTTTTATCCAAAGCAAGTGACGAAAATGAGAAATACAACATAAATGATTCATCTTCAAGAGGCGCATCATGAAATGAGCCCAAATGTAAAGTTGCAGGACTGTTCAGATGAAAAGAGTTAACATTCAGTTAAGAGCTTTAATAATACAGTAGATTGAGGACAAGCTCTTTGAAAAAAAGGGTCTTTTTGCACCTTATTTACCCCAAAAGTGTGCATATTAGTACATCAAAGGTGCATTTGTATGCCTAAAGGGTATATATTTGTACCTAAATGCCACTTTTTTTGTCCATTTTGAAAGGGTATGCGCTAGTAAAAGCTTTTGTACCTTTTTATTTGAGCATGTTTTTTTGTTTTTTTTTTACAGTATAAGGTTTGGTCTGAGAAATGCAGTGTGTGAGTGTGTGTGTGTGGGGTGGGGGGTTACAAGGACAGTTTTTTGCATAATGACATATTTATGACAGAGTAGTACTATATTACTGTTTTTTGAGGACATACCTGATGTCCTCATTATTCAAAACACTTCAAAATCATACCAAACAAGGTATTTTGATGGTCAGATTTCACCACATGTTGGGTTTAGACATATATTAAGCAGTTTTTACTGTGTTGAATGCATTATGCCTATGGCGTGTCCCAGTCCCATCAATAGCTATGTGCGTGATGGTGTGTATATGTGTATGTGTGTGTGTCCGTGTGTGTGTATTAGTATTTTGTGGTTTACAAACACAGTTTTTGTATAAAGACATGGGTATGAAATAGTAGAACTGTTTTTACTGTGTTTTATGAGGACATGCCTGATGTCCTTGTAATTCATAAAACTTTAGTGAATTAATTGAAATTCTAATTTCACCAAAGATTTGGTTTAGACATTTAATAACCTGTTTTTAATGTATAAAATACATTACTCCTACGAGGAGTCCCTGTAAACCACAAATACCAATGTGTGTGTGTGTGTTTGTCTATGTGTCTATTTTGTTCGGTTTCAGCTATCATCGGTAGTGTGCAAATATGGAGACGTATGTGTAGATACGTGTAAATGTATGTGAACAATGTACTGTGCATACAGTATGATGATATATTGCTAAATGACTTCTTAGATGTATTTTTTCTTGTTTTTCTGGATTTAAATAAAATAATAGTGTGTGTGTGTGTGTGTGTGTGTGTGTGTGTGTACTGGTTTTTGAGGTTTACAAGGACAATTTTTTGCATAATGACATATGTATGACAGTAGTACTCTATTACTGTGTTTTATGAGGACATACCTGATGTCCTCGTAATTCAAAACTCTTCAAAATCATACCAAACAAGGTATTTTGATGGTCAAATTTCACCACATGTTGGGTTTAGACATATATTAAGCAGTTTTTACTGTGTTGAATGCATTATGCCTATGGGGTGTCCCAGTACCTCCAATCGCTATGTGCGTCATTGTGTGTATGTGTTTGTGTGTGTGTGTTGGTTTTTGTGGTTTACAAAAATGTTTTTTGTATAAAGAGATGGGTATGACATAGTGCTACTGTTTTTACTGTGTTTTATGAGGACATGCCTGATGTCCTTATAATTCATAACACTTTAGGGAATTAATTGACATTCAAATTTCACCACTGGTTTGGTTTTGACATTTAATATAGTGTTTTTTTTTATGTATAAAACACATTACTCCTATGAGGAGTCCCTGTAAACCACCAATACCAATGTGTGTGTGTGTGTTTGAGCATGATGTAAGTCTGTAGTCAGAAGTTGATTTTACTGCATGTTGACGTGTTTGCTTCTGAACCCGTGGCTGTGAGACCTTGACGACTGCTGTTTTTGTAAATCAGGATCTCCAGGTTTTTTCTCCCATGAGTTTGTGCATTCCCATAATGCACCGCTTTGCTGTTATGTGAGGATGCATCGGGAATGAGACGTGGTTTGGGGAATAGAGACCATTTAGAAAGGATTCATGATGATTATTAGTGTAAAGACACATGCAGTTGACAGTAGTTCTCATAAGAGTAATTGGAATTATTAAGGATTTATGTGTTCATTGATCAGATATTGTTAATAAATGACATTATTTAAGTCTTTCTACTGCAGCATTTCATGTTTAACTCATTATGTCATAATTTCTGAGTGAAAATAAATGTTTTAAAGTAATGAGAGCTGAAAAAAATCCTCCTGTTTGTTTTTGTTCAGGGTTTGATCTGTAATCATGTACTTTTCTGAAGTTTACTGCTTCAAAAGGAGAGTAAACAAGTTATTTAAAAGTTCACATCCCTTTCTTTCCTGCAGTATATGCACACTGTATGTTCAGCAAAAGCATTTTATAATTATCTGTTAATTAAACAGACTGTCTGTTGTTGTTTGTTTCAAGTTTTGGCCAATTTTTGCTGAAATCTGTTATTATTCATAAGCAACTTTTTTTAGTAATTGTATGATTGCCAAAAGTAACAGAAAAGCATGTATTTACAAAACAGTTCCTATTAAATCCTAGTAATGTCTTATTTAAATTATTTTTAAATCAATTATTGCTAAAAGAAATGATAAAAAAAGTGTGATTAATTAATTAATTAATCATAGTCCTCGCCAAATTCCCTCCATTGGCCCTAACCGATCATGGCCTGCCAATCATCACCATCCACCGAATTGGCTGTATGTATCACTGCCTTTCCCTCCACTTATAGCTGGTTTGTGGTGAGCACACTGGCGCCATTGTCATGTGGCTGCCGTCACATTATCCAAGTGGATGCTGCACACTGATGGTGGTGTGGGGAGACCCCCCCAACCCCATCCAATTCCCCTATAGCAAATGAGTTTGGACTGTGGGGGAAACCAGAGCACCCGGAGGAAACCCACGCCAATAGAGAACAACATGCAAACACAGAAACACAGACTGACCTGACCGGGATTCGAACCACTGACCTTCTTGCTGTGAGGCCACAGTGCTAACCACTGAGCCACTGTGAGTATTGAAACTTAAAGAATAAAATAGATAATAATCAAATAAATAAAGTAAAATCAAAAATGCTTTCAGTCCCACAAGACCGGGAGAAGCAGTGTTAGACAACCTCACGCTGATATGAAACATTCATACCGTATGTTCAACAAACCTCGACATCTCTCTGCTGCTTCTTCCTGTTTACACACAGGGACTCCAGCTTGTTTTATAAAGAAAATAAGGAAAGAGAAGATTCACAAGCAGTCTGCATTGAAGATAACGAAGTCTCAGCAGTCCACAGCTTCGATAAGCAACACAGGCTCATTGGGGATATGTGCCCAGGGCTATATATTTGGGAATCCGCAAATACTCACTCTGGCATAGGTCCGGCTTTATGTAGTACACTGCAAAAAAGGTATCTGTTAATTAACAGCTTCTGTATTTCGTGATTCACAAGTGTCTTCTGTTCATTAACGGTTGTAAATTGCATTATGGGACGTTGATCTCTGCTCTGTGGAGTTTTGATGTTGAAAATTCAACTCTGCAGTTTAGCAAAGTAGCTTTTATTGACATTTTATTTGTTTGAAATTATATAATGTATCATTAATTCATTCATTCATTCATTCATTTTATTTTCAGCTTAGTCCCTTTATTATTCAGGGGTTGCCACAGTGGAATGAATTGCCAACTTATCCAACATATGTTTTACGCAGTGGATGCCCTTGCAGCTGCAACCCATCACTGCCCACATAGCAAAATATCTCTGGCCCAGCTCTGGCCCACACAATCAGCTTTTGCTTGGCCCACATGCCGCAGTGAATTACGGTACATGACTGGACCAAGTCTAGCTTCCAGACAAGGGCCAAACATGAACCATATCTGGGCCAAGACTCAGCCAAGTTAATCACCCATAATTGGGCCTGAACTGGGCCAGATATGTTGGTGTGTTACTACAGCAAGGAAATTGATAAACCCATGAATCATTGCACTTTAGGTGTGCTATGGCCGTGCTTTTTCTCAAAGTGACCTGATTGGTAAAATTTATTTTTTCTTTTGTTGAAAATTAAAAAAAATGTATTTTAAATGTGGGTCAAACTGGCCAAACTTACATGGCCCACATATCAGTTAATAACATCTGGCCCGAATACTACATTTTACATCCGGCCCAAGTATTGTGTGCCGCCTTAAAGACGGTGCCACCTCTGCCAAACCAGGGCCATGTTTGGCCCACATGCCGTATGCCAGTGCCGGATGAATGCCAAATCTGGGCCAGAATTCTTTGCTACTAGGGTGGGAAGCATCCATACAAACTCATTCACACACATACACTGTGGACAATTTAGCTTACCCAATTCACCTATAGTGCATGCCTTTGGGCTTGTGGTGTCAGGATTTTGTCACTCCGGTCTTATTCATTTTTGTGTTTGTGGCCAGACACTAGTCCTGTCATGTCTTGTGTGTTGTGCTCGGCTCGAGTTTTCCCGTGTCGGGCACTGCTTCTCTGTCAATGTGTGTCTTTATGAACACCGTCTCAGCCACGCTCGGGTTGTGCCTATTCCTGCGGGCACGTGAGGTCTGGGTATGTTTGGGACACGCACTCTTATCCTGGTGTTTGTGTTTGTTCTGTCTGCAGCATGGTGTTTCAATCTCAGCCTCTCAGTCTAGTTAGTTTCGGTTTCAGTTAGAGCTGTGATGAATAATGCACGCTGCATGTATCGTGTGCACATTGCATTATCGTGCACTCATGTCTTGCTTTCAGTGTTGTTGTTGTGTTTTAGCACAGTTCTCTCATTGGCTGCAATTTCTAGTCTCGGTCTATTTGTATGTATGTTTGTACCTACTTTCATTTTAGTTGTCGTTTATTTTAGTGGTCTTTTATTTCTTTATTTTTACTTTTTTCAAAATGAATCTTCATTTCATTTAACACGTTTATAATAATAATAAAGCTGTTAACAAGTTTTTAATGATTAATGAAGCAATTATAATGTTTTGTCCTATTTTTTCATCTTCATAAGTAGCGGGGTATTTACAGCTTCTGTATATTTCTGTCCGTTCGCATCCCGTCCCCTTGTGCCCCCTGGCGGCAAAGTCGCAAACTGTGGTCATACCTTAAAACAAGTTCTCCCGCGGCAGCGGTACAAGCCACGGCGGTAATGTCCACATTTAAGTAGTACCTACTGTATATGATCACCTGGCTTGTGTTTGTTTGTGTCATGTGCTCTCCCGTCTATTGTCTAGTCCCTTCCTCCTTGCTAACCCATTATTAGTTTATTATGCCCACCTGTTTGTTTAGTTCTGCTTATATTCCCCCAGTTTGCTCTGTCCTGTGCTGGTCCGTCGTCGTTTATTCTGTGTCTGTCAAGTAAAGCCAAACAACGTCAAGTCACTTCATGTTGCTGGGTTTTTCCCTCACTGGGTTGTTTTAGTTGTATTCTATAACATAAAGTCCTTGGTTATTTGGGTAACATTTTATTTTGATGGTCCAGTTGAGTATTAGTGGACTGTCTGCTTGATATCTGCTGATACTGACATTCAACAGACATTTAGCTGACTGTAAGAAACTTTGCAAGAACATGTCAACTTACACTAACCCCAACCCCAACCTAACAGTCTAATAACTTATAATCTAATGAGAATTAGTTGACATGTAACTTAAATTCAACAAACAGACCATCAAAATAAAGTGTGACCTTATTTGCATTTGGGTCCTCGCCTCATACTTCCCAACCACAAACCCTAAGATGTGGGGGAAACCAGAGCACCCAGAAGAAAATAGGGAGAACATGCAAGGCAACTGACCTAGCCAAGGCTCGAACCAGCCACCTTCTTGCTGTGAGGCGATTGTGCTACCCACTGCGCCACTGCGACACCCCAATATAATGCTTAATAAATATGTAAAATAACAGAAAATGTACTGGCAGCTTATTACAAGGTTTCTGAAGCATAATACACAACACCAACCCAAACAATATAACACTACAAATGTTCATAAATGTCACTTTTTCCAGCTTTTCAAGGTTAAATGTTGTTGGAAGAAAGCTCAAAGTCCCATTATGAAATTCAAAAGCATAAATAAAAGGGGGAAAATAAAAAAATAAAAACTAAAAAGAATGTAAAACTGTAAATGTACAGATATTTTTTAGTGTATATAAGAAAAAAACGTATGTGTAATTGAGTCACCCGAAGAATGTAAAAATAAAAACAACACAAAGCAATCACCTGATGAGTGCGAATCATTACCTCTTTGAACGAAAGTATTGACTAGATTAACGCACCAAAAAGTTTCTTTAAAACCTTCAAGTGCGCAGGGCAAATTTAATTACTTTACGTTAGTGTACATAAGACAAACGCTATGGTGCAGTATGCGGCTGCCAACAACTTTTTCGTGCTTCCGCTGTTACGATCACCAGTGATCTAGCGTTTGCAGATCGCTGGACAACTACACATATGGCTCATTTAAAAACTACATATCCCATCAGGCACCTCACTGGCACCAGTTCCAGATCACCCCTGATTCCACTCACAGCTGATGCTCGAAAGGACTAACGACCAGGACTACTTATACACCTCACTTTGACACACTCTATGCTGAGTCTTGAAAACTCTGAGCATTTCAAAGTTTAGCCTTGCCATGTTTTGACCCTGTTTATTGTTTACTTTGGCTGTTTCTCAATATGTGTTCTTCAGCGGTCTTGCGTCCTCGTGTTCTCGTGTAACGTCATCATCAACTGCCAGAGTTCAGTTCCAATACTCAAGACCGCAAGAACGGAGGACGCGTGAAAGTTCCCGGATGTGTTCTTGATATCGAGGACGCACTGATGCAGACTTGAGCAGCGAACTCGCTCTAGAAGTCCCAGAAGTCATTGCGACTGGAGGTGGGAAGCGCAGTATTTCGTATAGATTTATCATTAAAGTTCAGAGATATACTTATTTACCTCAGGAGTTTCCCTAAATGAGATGGTGACAATAAACATTACCATGAACATCTTAATAAAGGCATGAACACATCAAGGGTGTTTGTTTGTTGAAATTCGTATTAAAATATTTTATTTGTGATGTGCAGCATACAATTTTGAAGTCTTTATGCAGAGTATATATTGTGAAACAATAAATAAAAACAATAAATCGCTGTATAAATGCTGTAATGTTTAAATAATTTTCGGTTAAAGACGCGCAAGGGTCATGTGACCATCAGGAAGAACGCAGCATCTCATTTCTCACAGGATGCGCTCTCTGTCCTCGCAGTCTCCCGAGTTCGTTCTTCCGATGTTACCTGGCAAGACCGGTCTCCACAAGAACACGAGTCCGTTCTCTGCGTTCTTGGAATTGAGAAACAGCCTTTGTTTCACCGCCTGTCCTGACCATTCGCCTGTTACTTTGACTTCACTTTGGATTACCTGCATGCTCCTGTCTGTCCTTGTTTTGACCTTTGGCCCCCTGACAAATCTCTTAATAAACTTGGATCCTCATGTCCATTATCACCAACCCATATGTTGAAAACACTGACTGTTTACCTCCATATGGACGGCTTTTCTGGAGTGGTCAGTTTGCTCAGTAGCTCACCTGGTAAGGCATCAGACTTGGGACGTGGAGTGGACCAGTGTTCAAATCCTGCAATGGTTTCAGAAATCAGGTAAACGCAGTGGGACATTGTGTCTTTTGTCTTGTAGTTTTCTTTTGAAGACATTATCTGTTGGGTTTAGGGAAGAGGATCAGTCCAAGGTCAGTCCAAGAAGGTATCACTTACTTCCAAGTGGCAGGGATTACACTTCAAGTGGTCTGGGTTTAGGGTTGTGGTAAGTGTAGACTTTAATAAAACACAACCGTTTACTGTAAGGTTGGGTTTAGGGTTATGGTAGGTGTACATTCATAAAACACTAAAGGTTGGACTTCATGTCATGTATAAGACAATAAATAAATAAAAAGTTAGCAGTTAGTTTGTACAACCCACTTGGAGCTCAAGTGCCACCCACTTAGAGCCGACCAGTGCATTTGTAGCTGGCTCCGACCTCCGTTTATACCCATCTCTGTCAGTCAAGGGTTAGTAAATGGCACGTTTGAGAAAATGTGGCCTAGTAAGGTATTTGCGATTACGAACATGTACACAGCGCCCTCTAGTGGATTTGTGGATAACAAAAACTGCAAGCAGACGTAGCATGGTCATGCATTGGTCACGCGGTTCACAAAAACATAACCCTGTGCAATGATCTCCAATGAGCCTGGGTTGTTTATAAGAATATTTCTCCATCTCTCTCTCTTTCTTGTGGTGTCCGAGAGGTCAAGGACCACACAAACAGCAGCTGAAGGATCCTGGAGTGTTTTCTCCGGAGCGGACAATGGCCTGCGATGATATACCACTGTCTTCAAGAGTCCTCAGCAGGTCAGATCTGAAGATTCAGCTTCTATTTTATTTTATTCTGTCTGAACAGCGGCCAGCGAGAGGCTTTCCTCTGGACCAGCAGCATCTGCAGTGGACGGATGCCAATGTCGGCATGGTGGTCAGGAAAACAGCGGCAGGATTATTGAAGGAAGCAGGCAAGGTGAATAAGATCATGTCAACATGTACACAGATATTTTATAAATGGAGTTTCCAGACTTTTGTTTTTAAAAAACTATCCCTGCACTTGAAAATGCCAAAATGCACTGTTAAGCGCACGTCGAACCAACAGGTGGCGATACTGACGCTTTAGGGAATTAAGTATTTTCACAAGTAAGTTGCATTTATTCATTCATTTTGCTTCGGCTTAGTCCCGTAATTAATCAGGGGTTGCCACAGTGGAATGAACTGCCAACTACTCCAGCATATGTTTTACACAGCTGATGCCCTTCCAGCTGCAACACAGCACTGGGAAACACCTATGTACACTCATACACTACAGCAGAGGTGCCCAAACATTTTCTTATGAAGGGCCAAAAACCAAACTTGACTGAGCAAGGTGGGCCGAAGATTATTATACCAACTATTACACTAAAGCTGCTATGGTAATTTCCTAATTTATTATGATTTTATTATTTATTATATATTATTGTTTATTATTATTATCAAATTTTTACATTTTATTATGAACTTCTTACAATTAAAACATAAATAAACACATTTGTAACATGATGGTATTCAATGCTGAATTCACAAGCTGCACCGCAGCCTTTGCCTTGATTTGCTCGTTGATGTCTTCTTTGTTGTCCTCTGTGTTCCAGTGACAGTATTTACCTTTTTAAAAAATTATTGATGCACAACATTTAATTGAAACATTTCAGTTTACGTTTGTAGCTCAACAATTAAACAAACAAACAAAAGGTTACGTTAAAAATTAGAAATGACAATCTCTGTTGAAGGCATTCATTCTACATCTCTTCTCAGATGGAATAGTGGGCCATATCAAAGGTTACCATGGGCCAACTTTGGCCCGCGGGCCCTTCTTTGGGCATCTTATTAACACTATGTTGCCCTTAAATTGCACACAAACCAATGCAGACATAAGAACAGAGTTGTATTACCATCCAGCAGTCCAACAATGCAAAATATGAGGTAATAATTAGCATTATTTCTTTCAGGTTGTGCAGTTTAATTCACAGAACTTCTGCAAAGTATGTCGTAGACTGTAAACTTGCAGACTCTCTTGGTCACATCCATAACGCATGTTTATTTCCCTCATTTAAAGTATAAAACATGTTTATGGATTGATATTTTTCTGATCCCGTAACTCTGTGGTTAGATGCTTTGCATAATATGAACTGATGTTTCAATATAATGTTAACATATACTTTCTCTGTGAATTTATGTTGTGAGTTATTACCTCAAACGTCACATCCATCACGCTGGAATTGCCCAATTCTTCCTTATAATTTATAATTATTTTATTTATAGTTAGTGATTACTGAAGTATCAGTTCTTATATTAGATTTTCATATTTACTTACTACACTGTCAGAAATAAAGGTACGTGAGCTGTCACTGGGGTGGTCCCTTTTCAAAAGGTACACACTTGTACTTAAAGGGTCCATATTGGCTTCTCAAAAGTATACATTAGTACCTAAAGATGATAGTGGACTTTAGGAGAAACCCCCCTGCACTCCCCCCGCTCACCATCATGAACAGCACTGTGGCTGCAGTGGAGTCATTCAGGTTCCTGGGCACCACCATCTCTCAGAATCTGAAGTGGGACACTCACATAGACTCTATTGTGAAGAAAGCCCAGCAGAGACTGTACTTCCTCCGTCAGCTGAGGAAGTTCAACCTGCCACAGGAGCTGCTCGTGCAGTTCTACTCAGCTGTCATCCAGTCCATCCTCTGCACTTCAATCACCGTCTGGTTCGGCTCAGCAGCCAAATCTGACCTCCGTAGACTACAGCGAATAGTCCGGACTGCTGAACGAAACACTGGCACTACCCTTCCTACACTTCAAGAACTGTACTCTTCCACAGTGAGTAAAAGGGCTTGCAAAATCACCCTGGACGCCTCGCACCCAGCACACTTCCTGTTCGAACTGTTACCGTCTGGCCGGCGCTACAGAGCACCGAGCACAAGAACAGCCAGACACAGGAAAAGCTTCTTTCCTCAGGCCATCTACCTCATGAACAGTTAATATTCTCCTATTGTGCAGTAAACGTGCAATACTTTCTCATACGCACTTGTTCACAGCACCTTAAGACAATATACAATGCAATACTTCTCCTTACGCATCTGTACAAAGCACCTTATAACCTGTATATTTATAACAAATCTGTAGATACATTTCAACATCCAGATCATTGGACTGACTGCATTTCTGTTTAATGTCTGTCGTCTTTCATTCATATTTATTCTGTGTTGTCACTTGTCACTTTATGTACACTGGAAGCTTCTGTAGCCAAAGCAAACTCCTTGTGTGTGTGAAGCACACTTGGCAATAAAACTGATTCTGATTCTAAACATTTGAAGAGGAACACTTTTGGACTTTTTAGGTACTAATATGTAACCTTGAGGTATTACTATGGACCCATTAGGTACAAATATGTAGCTTTTGAAAAGGTACCACCCCAGAGACAGCTCCTGTACCTTTATTTCTGAGTGTAAGGGTTGGAGTAGAAATCAATAAGCAACTGCACTGCTGATGACGACCTGCTAATTATTCTCTTTAATTATTGTTTGCTGATCTATGCTGAATGTGCAGATTGGTTTTAGGCGACGTCTTAGTTTTTGATCTCACTGAGGGGGAAAAAAGCAAGACACACTTACAGGCAGATTATAAAGTATAAGCATCTATTTTTTTAACCTTTAAATTCAACATGAAATCGAAACTGATGACTCTTATTTTTTATTTTTGATATAGTGTTAGAATTGTTTTTGTATTAGAAGTATTTTAAATTATTTCCTAGTGCTATTTTTTACTAAAATATATATATTACTATTAATAAACTCTGGGCACCACGGTGGCGCGTGAGTAGCACGTTCGCCTCACAGCAAGAAGGTCGCTGGTTCGATCCCCGGTTGGGGCAGGTCCCGGTTGGGCCAGTTGGCATTTCTGTGTGGAGTTTGCAGGTTCTCCCCGTGGTTGCATGGGTTTCCTCCGGGTGCTCCGGTTTCCCCCACAGTCCAAAGACATGCGGTACAGGTGAATTGGGTAAGCTAAATTGTCCATAGTGTATGTGTGCGAATGAGAATGTATGGATGTGTTTCCCAGAGATGGGTTGTGGCTGGAAGGGCATCCGCTGCGTAAAAACAAATGCCGGATAAGTTGGCGGTTCATTCCGCTGTGGCGACCCCGGATTAATAAAGGGACTAAGCCGAAAAGAAAATGAATGAATGAATGATTAATAAACTCAAAGCAAGAAGGTCGCTGGTTCGAGCCTCGGCTGGGTCAGTTGGTGTTTCTGGGTGGTTCTGTGTGCATGTTCTCCCTGTGTTGGTGTGGGTTTCCTTCAGGTGCTCTGGATTTCCATTGATGGGTTGCAGCTGGAAGGGCATCCGCTGTGTAAAACACATGCTGGATAAGTTGGTGGTTCCTTCCACTGTGGCGACCCCTGATTAAAATGAAAATGAATGCACGAATTAATTATTATTAACACACTAAATATGTGCATGTGTGACGTCATGGTGGCGCAGTGAGTTGCATGATCGCCTTACAGCAAGAAGGTCATTGTTTCGAGCCTCGGCTGTATCAGCATTTCTGTGTGGAGTTTCTTTGGATTTTGCTAAATTGGTTGTGGTGTATGTGTGTGAATGCAAGAGTGTGTGAATGTTTCCCAGTGATGGGTTGCAGCTGGAAGGGCATCCGCTGCGAAAAACATATGCTGGATTTGTTGGCGGTTCATTCCGCTGTGGTGACCGCAGGTTTATAAAGGAACTAAGCCGAAAAGAAACTTAATGATTGAATGAATGTGCATGTGTGGGTGACACGATGGTTCAGTGGGTAGCACTGTCACCTCACAGCAAGATGGTTGCTAGTTTGAGCCTTGACTGGGTCAGTTGGCATTTCTGTGTGGAGTTTGCATGTTCTCCTCGTGTTTGTGTTGGTTTCCTCCGGGTGCTCCGGTTTCCCCACAGTCCAAACACTGGCAGTGGGGGAAACCGGAGCACCCGGAGGAAACCCACACCAACATGGGGAGAACATGCAGACTCCACACAAATACACCAACTGACCCAGCCGAGACTCGAACCAGCGACCTTCTCACGGTGAGGTGATAGTGCTAACCACTGAGTCACCATGCCGTCCGAAATGGGTATTCATCACAACATTTTCTCAGTTTACTAGTGAAGAATATACTATAAATAACCCCTCATCACCAGCAAGCATTATTAAATCTCTTCTGCTGAGGAGGTATACTGCGGTAAAAACAGAGTATTTAATGAGAGGGCAGGAGTCAGGTGTGCTCATGAGATTCCAGCAGCTGTTGATGAAGAAATTAATAAACCTCAATGAGCTGTGGAGTGTCGAGGGAAGACGGAGTTTAATCACACCTGTCCATCTTACAGTATAAGTGTTATGAAAACTACACACACAGTCTCTCCCTCTGTATCTGGATGTGTTTACATATTTATCAGACTCTACATTAATATCCACTCATGACCCTGTCTGCGTTACAAATGACAAGAGGTTTTTGAATTGCGTGAAAATTCGCAGATGATGTTGTTCTGTTGGCTTCATCGAGCATGGACCTTCTGCATGCACTGGGGTGGTTTGAAGCAAAGTGTGACATGGCTGGGATGAGAATCACCACCTTCAAGTACGAGGCCATGGTGCTCCACCGGAAAAAGGTGGTCTGCCATCTCCAGGTTGGAGGAAAGTCCTTACCCCAGGTGGAGGAGTTCAAGTATCTTGGGGTTTTTTTCACGAGTGAGGGAAGGATGGAGATTAACAGGCGGATCAGTGAACTGGCAGCAGTAATGCGGTGGATGTATTGGTCCATTGTGGTAAAGAAGGAGCCGAAAGGCAAAGCTCTCGAATTACAGGTCAATCTATGTTCCTGCTCTCACCTATGGTCATGAGCTCTGGGTCATGACTGAAAGAACAAGATCTCAGATACAAGCAGCCGAAATGAGTTTCCTTCGCAGGGTGGCAGGGCGTTCACTTATAGATCGCCCGGGAGGAGCTCGGACTAGAGCCTCTGCTCCTCCACATTGAGAGAAGTCAGCTGAGGTGGCTTGGGCATCTGTTTCTGATGCCTCCTGGACGCCTACCTTGGGAAGTGTTCCAGGCACGTCTCACCGGGAGGAGGCCTCGGGGAAGACCCAGAACATGCTGGAGGAACTATGTCTCTCGGCTGGCCTGGGAACACCTCAGTATCTCCCTGGAGGAGCTGGAGGAAGAGTCTGGGGAGAGGGAAGTCTGGAGTTCTCCCTTAAGACTGCTGCCCCTGCAACCCGGCCCCGGATAAGTGGATGAAAATGAGATGGGAAGAGATAAACTTACCATGCATTCAGATTGCAGTTATAATAACATATACTAATGAACCTAATGGTTAAATATATATATATATCTGTCAGTCATACATGGAATAAAACAGATTTTTACATTCAGAGCTACTAAATTTTCATAATAATCTTCAGAACTACTGAATTCGCATCCTAATAAATAGGCAACTGCCTAGCAACCACTTAGAACACCATAGCAACCTCATACTGTAGATGTTTTTACTTGTAGCCTCGGATGCCTAAGCCTGAGTTGTCACCTATACTGTTAATAAAACTCATATTGCATATGTTTCCATGTTTTCCACAGATTATATATTTGACCAATGCTTGAGGAAAGCTAACTTTAGCATCTCTTTTATCCAGGTTTGGGTCTGTTAGAGGTATAGCAGATGTGCTTTTTGAGTTAACTATCCCATTAAGAAATTATTAATTTTTGATTGGCTACAGAATAAACCACTGTGGTCAAATGATTTGACTACATATATTTTAACCACTCAGAACACCCTAACAACTGCCTAGTAACACCCTAGCAACCACCTAGCAACGCCCTAGCAACAGCCCAGCAACACTTCTGAACACCTTAGCAATCACATAGCAGCAACTCAGAACACCAAAACAGCCACCTAACCATACTAATTTATGTCAGCAACTGCCTAGCAATACCTCTGAACACCTTAGCACTAATGTAGACTTAGAACTACTATCCCTTTAAGAAATAATTATTTTTTTGATTTTCTACAGCATAAACCAGTCATCTGATTATTTGACTTTAGATTTTTTTTTAACTTAGAACACCTTAACAACTGTCTAGCAACCGCTCAGAACCCTCTAGCAGCTGCCTAGTAACACCCTAGTAACGGCTTAGCAACCACCTAGCAACACCCCTGAACACCTTTGCAACCACCTAAGCATGCTAATTTATGTCAGCAACCACCTAGCAACCACTCAGAACACCTAAACAACTACCTAGCAACCACTCAAAACACTCTAGGAACTGCCTAGTAACACCCTAGCAACGCCTTAGCAACCACCAAGCAACCCCTCAGAACACCAAGCAACCACCTAGCAACTGCCTACAAACATCACTGAACATCTTAGCAACCACCTAGCAACTACTCAGAACACCATAGCAACTGCCTATAGATGTTTTTTTTTTTACAGTGTAGCCTCTAAGCCACTGCTGTCTAATGATTTGACTACAGATATTTTACCCAGCTCATTCATGTTAGCAACAGCCTAGCAACCACTCAGAATACCATAGCCACCATCTAGATACTGGCTATAAACTACTGTTGTCAAATGATTTGACTACAGATATTTTAACCATGCTAATTTATGTTGGCAACTGCCTAGCAACCACTCAGAAAACCTTAACAACTGCCTAGCA
>CAIGQQ010029504.1:219940-231393 GCA_903798035.1 Danio albolineatus
TTATTTTATTTTATTTTATTTTATTTTATTTTATTTTATTTTATTTTTAAATTTTATTTTTTTATTTTTTTATTTTTTTTCGGCTTAGTCCCTTTATTAATCTGGGGTCACCACAGAGGAATGAACTGCCTACTTTTCCAGCATATGTTTTACGCAGCGGATGCCCTTACAGCTACAACCCATCTCTGGGAAACACCCATACACACTCATTCACACTCACCAGCCCCATTTGCCACCAGACCGCCAGCTAAGCCGAGGCCACCAGACTCAGCCGAGGCCACCAGACCCAGCCGAGGCTCGAACCAGCAACTTTTTTTGCTGTGAGGCAACAGTGCTAACAACTGAGCCACTGTGCTGCCGAAATAAACAGCACACTAAACAGAAATGTAATTGTCATTACTGCATCTCCTTGGGGTCTAATTTAAGCCCCGACCGCTCAAAAAACTCACCAGTTTCTTTTAAAACGTTAAAAAAAGGGCATTTCTGTCATCAATTATTGAATCTGAAGCTAATTGGCCAGTCTCGAGGGATCCGTGCTGCTAATGTTGCTAATTACGACCCCGACGGGAAGAAATAAAGTCTTTTTTAAGCTTTGAAGTGAAGAGAAGGGAGAGTTTTACCTCCTGCCGCTCAGTAAATGTGTGTGGTCATGTTTATCTTCATTTACTCGGTCCTGTGCTGTGAACGATCCTGATTATGCCATCAGATTTCCACACATTAATATGCATTAAATACATGAAAGCTACATAGTTGTGATATTTTTTTTCCCCAATTTCTGTTGAACGGAGGAAAAATTTCTTCAACTCATCTCTAATCACTGATTTCTATAATTTTTGGCATGATGACAGCACATAATAGTAGACTAGATATTCTTCAGGACCCTAGTATTCAGCTTAAAGTGACATTTAAAGGCTTCACTACGGTAATTAGGGTAAAGTTAGAGTAATTAGGCAAGTCAAACAGTGGTTTGTTCTGGAGACAATCCAACACTAATATTGCTGAAGGGGGCTAATAATATTAACCTTAACATGGGTTTAAAAATATTAAGAACTACTTTTATTCTAGCCGAAATAAAACAAAGACTTTCTCCAGAAGAACAAATATTAGAGGAAATACCGAGAGAAACTCCTGAATCTGTCAAACATCATTTGGGAAATAATGGAAAAAGAGTAAGTACTACTCAGGAGGGTGAATAATTCTGATTTAAACATGTATTGCAGTCAGTCCATTAAATATTGAGAAATAGTTTGGTCTGGTCTGTGTTTTAAATGATAATATTATTAATGTAATAGATAATTAAATATATATATATTGTACAATTGACCACCCCTATAATGGTTCATACTATTGTGTATGCATAATCACACCAGTCAGTCTATGCAGGAAAATATACATGCATCAGTCTGAAACCGGCGGATTTAGACAAACAGGATGAGTTTACTGTAAAATAGGTATTTACTTATTATTGTACACATAAATATTTGACTTAACTAGGGTAATTAGGGTAATGTTAGGGTAATTAGGCGAGTCATTGTATAACAGTGGTTTGTTCTGGAGACAATCCAACACTAATATTGCTGAAGGGGGCTAATAATATTGACCTTAACATGGGTTTAACACTATTAAGAACTGCTTTTATTCTAGCTGAAATAAAACTAATAAGACTTTCTCCAGAGGAACAAACATTAATGGAGATACTGTGAGAAACTCCTGAATCTGAGAAACATCATTTGTGAAATAATGGAAAAAGAAAAAAAGGTTTAGGGGGTTTATAAAACCTTACTTAACATTTGATCCGCCTTAAAGAACATGTACATGGGGGTCCGCTGTTTAAATAGGGAGAAACACTTTGATCTGTGTTTTGGCCCTTTATACAAAAAAGTTTGGGCACCCCTGCCCTATATTATATTAAGTTTTACACAGCGGATGCCGCAACCCAACACATTTTTAGTCACACACATACACTACGGCCAATTTAGTGTATTCAGTTCACCTATAGAGCATGTGTTTGGACTGTGGGGGAAATCGGAGCGGTTATATATGCAATATATATAAGTATAATTTGTACTTGTAGGTGTGTACACTGTAAAAAGTTCTTTAAGGGTGTTGTCTATAGGACTTTATTTTATAAAGTATATTTCTTCCAATAAATTGATTGCCTTTTATTTTTGAGTTAATATAAGTTTTACATAAGTAAAAAGTGTGATTTTTTTTTTTGTAACTTATTATTACCGATCAAAAAATTGTGTTTTATCGACCTTAAAAAAAATTGCTTCTACAAAACTCGATTAAAGTGTTTATATCCAAAATAAAACTCTCTCTTTCTTCATTAATGTTATGGCAATGCTAACTAATTATTTCAATTGGACAGAATAAATATTTTTTCTAAATTAAAAGTAATAAAGAAAATTATTTAAATAAAATCAAAAATTAGATTTTTTATTTTTTATTTTAGTTATTTTAACTAAGTATTATTTGGTCAATTTACTGATCCATTTCGCGTTGGTTAAACTCAAATATTTTGCTTTATATTGTAGACTCTACTAAATGTTGCCTTAATTTTTTGGAGTAGAATCTAAGTAACAGTTTTTACAGTGTATTGGGCGGTTCATTCCGCTGTGGCGACCCCGGATTAATAAAGGGACTAAGCCGAAAAGAAAATGAATGAATGAAAGGTGTGTATTGAGGTCTCCCAAATTAGACCCTAGGTGGACATTTACCTCTCTTATTGGTTAAATCCACCCCGGTAAACACACTCAGAAATATTACGTTTGCTGTTTGTTCAAACTATTTATATAAAATAAGCTGAAACAACATAATTATTGATGTTTTTTGGGACAACTTAATTGTTTTAAGTTCAATCCATTTAATTTTGTAAAAAACTAATAAATTAACTGAGCGACAGTGGTTAGCAAGGTCGCTGGTTCGAGTCCCGGCTGGGTCAGTTGGTGTTTCTGTGTGAAGTTTGCATGTTCTCCCAGTGTTGGAATGGGTTTCCTCCGGGTGCTCCGGTTTTCAAACACATGCGCTTTAGGGGAATTGAAGAACTAAATTGGTCGTAGTGCACTGTAAAAAGTGTTACTTAGATCTAACTTATAAAAAGTGAGGCAAGTGGCTGCATGGGATGTTTTAGGTTGGTTCAACTTCCAGCCTTTTTAAAATATATTGAACACAGAAACATTGCTTAAAATAAATGCAACTACACTGCAAATTTTAGATAGTAGATTTAACTACCTTAGAGTTAAAATTAACACTCCCCCAGAGTTTATATGAGAACCACTATAAAGGTGTTAAAATTACACTTGAAAGAGTTAACTTTATCAACACTCAGAGAAGGTTAATTAGCAAACTCTTATAGTGTAAAATATTAACAGCACAAAGGATCACATGAACGATCGTATGTGTTAACACTCTTAGGTCAAATTTTCAACACCGCACTGAAATAAAAATATATCTTGTTCAATATCACTTTATTAATTATTCCATTAATGTTTAAGGAAAACAATTCAAAACAGTCACAAATCATATTTTCTTATTTTAACCAAAAGGAGTAGTTTTAACACAGCTTTATTTTCTTTAGTTTTAATGTAACATAGCTAGTACAGAACAAAATAAAGATAAAAAATGATGCTTTTTTGTGAGATATGTAAAACTAACGTATATATATAACGATTTGGATGTCAAATGTCTATATACAAAAATGTACGTACTTTTGCTCACCAGTTACTTCTTCTCATTGCTCCTCGTGGCAGAACAAAATGGCGTCTGAAAAAATCCTCCAGGGATATTGCAAAAATTCCCGGATGTAGTAATCAACACTGTATTAGTGTTAGATACATGTAACTCTGTATGATATGGAGGCAAATCAGCTTCTAACACTGAGAGGGTTATTTTATCTTTATCCTACTCTAGAATATCAACACTTTACTCTGAATTATCGCAACACTCGAAATTTAACATAAATGAATTTGCAGTGTAAATTACGTTGAGCCAACTAATATTACTAAAATTACTCAAGTCAGATAAACCTAATTTTTTTGTTACAGGTAACTTATTTATAAGTAGCTAAATGTTACCTGTACTTATTTTAATTAGGTATTAAAAACTAAATTAAATCAACCTAATCATATGATGTTTAAAATTATTTACACTTTTATAGCATTCCCTTTACACAAAAACACATACAAACATCTACTCAAATAAATTGTCTATCAACTCACTTTTATAACATTTATTGAACAAAAAAAACACACACAAAAATCTACTCAAATAAATTGCAATACTTTTATTTAAAACAAACGGTTATGTAAAAACTGATATATTATAAGAGGAAGCAAATTGATATTTTTTGGTATAAAACAAAATAAAATAAACTAGATTGCATATATTTAAAGTAAATAAATCTAACTTTGTGAGTGTAGCACTTTTTACAGTGTGTGGGTGTGAATGAGTCTGTATGGGTGTTTCCCAGTACTGGGTTGCATTGCAGCTGGAAGGGCATCCACTGTGTAAAACATATGCTGCATAAGTTAGTGGTTCATTCCACTGTGGCAACCCCTAAAGAATAAAGGGACTACGCCCCAGAAAAATTAATGAATGAATGAATGAATAACTTAATCCCTTTATGTTGTCTGATTTGTAGGACACAGCATTACTTTTGTAAATAGCCAACTATTTTCTAACACTATTAAGGATGGACGAGACGTAAATTAGGACGCGGCTCACGATTTAAAAGCTCAACTTCTCAGCTTCACAGAGTTTCCTCATTTGTGGATGTGTTTCTTCGGTGGCCGCTTTGATGTTTGCCTGCATTTGCATTCAGAAATACGAGGAAGTATTATGCAAAATAGATGTAAAGCATTGATTTTCTGAACAGATTGTCTTACTGAAAGACTGACAGGAAGGTTTTTATGACCTTCAAACATGTAAATATTGCTTAAAGAAGCACTTCAGACTGAAATATTGGCTCTTTAATATTAGTTTCTTACGTTTGTGAAAGACTTTTGTGCAGCGTTTGGCTTTTTCACGCTTGTTTTCAGTGAATGGAGACTTTCTGAAACTATAAGATTAAGACTTCAGAAACTCCTGAAACATGTGAACAGACTTTAATGCATGAGAGTAAATGACTGTCGGCTTTGCTCCTATGCAAAACAGAAGATGGAAAGCTTTGCCTAAGGTTTATTTTTCAGGTGGCAGAATTTTCATTTTTGTGTAATTTACTGTACAGGTGAAGGAAGATTATTATGAAACTTTATTGCATTTAAAAATATATGTCCCTAATTGTTGCTTAATGACATTTGTTAACATATTGAAACATGATGAATGTAGATAATATTGTGTAAGACACTAGTATGATAAAGTGTCGTTTAAAGGCTTCATTCATTTTCTTTTTGGCTTAGTCTCTTTATTAATCAGGGGTCACCACAGAGGAATGAACCGCCAACTTATCCAGCATACGTTTTATGCAGCAGATGCCCTTCCAGCTGCAACCCATTACTGGAAAACGTCCATACACATTCATTTACACATACAATTTAGCTTGTCCAATTCCCCTGTAGTGCATGTGTTTGGGCTGAGGGGGAAACCGGAGCACCCGGAGGAAACCCACACCAACACGGGGAGAACATCCAAACTCCTCACAGAAATGCCCACTGACCCAGCAGAGGCTCGAACCAGTGACCTTCTTGCTGTGTGGCAATCGTGCTACTCACTGCGTCACCGTGAGGCCCTCATTTAAATGCGTAAAGGATTAATTAGGTTAGTTAAGTTATGTTAATTAAGCCTTTCACAATTATCAATATATCTTGCATGACTTATCGTGCAATACATGGATACGACCTCAGTCATTTTTTGCCTACTCAATATACATTCGCCGGCCACTTTATTAGGTACACCTGTCCAACTGCTTGTTAACACAAATTTCCAATCAGCCAATCACATGGCATCAACTCAATGACTTTAGTCATGTAGACATGGTGAAGAGGATCTGCTGCAGTTCAAACCGACCATTAGAGTATTCACACCGGCTCACCAACACTGGACAGTAGAAGATTGGAGAAACGTCGCCTGGTCTGATGAGGCTCCATTTCTGCTCCACATTCTGATGCTCGGGGCAGAATTTGGCCTCAACAGCATGAAAGCATGGATCATCCTGCCTTGTATCAGCGGTTCAGGCTGCTGGTGGTGGTGTAATGGTGTGGGGGAGATTTTTTTTTGGGCTCATTAGTACCGATTGAGCACGACTGAGTATTGCTGCTGACCATGTCCATCCCTATATGACCACAGTGTCTCCATCTTCTGATGGCAGCAGGATAACGCTCCATGTCATAAAGCGTGAATCATCTCAGACTGGCTTCTTGAACATGACAATGAGTTCACTGTACTCAAATGGCCTCCACAGTCACCAGATGTTAATCCAATAGAGCAGCTTTGGGATGTGGTGGGATGGGAGATTGGCATCATGGATGTGCAGCCGACAAATCTGCAGCAACTGCGTGATGCTATCATGACAATATGGAGCAAATTTCTGAGGAATATTTCCAGTAGCTTGTTAAATCTACGCCATGAAGGATTAAAGCAGTTCTGAAGGCAAAAGGGGGTCCGACCCGGTACTAGTGAGGGGTACACTATACAGTGAAATGAGAGAAATCTGCTGTCTGTTAAACAGATATTGGGAACTCTAAATGTTTGTCAGGGATTTCTCAGCCTCAGTGAAGTCTTTTATTTATTTATTTCATTCCTTTCATTGATTCTGGAGGGCAAAACAAAGCCTTACCTCTGCTCCGCCATGCAGTCTTGTGTTGGTCAGAGATCAGTGTAAACTCATGAGATTTCAGACCTGTTTTGCTCCACATGTGCCACTGGTGTGGCTTGAAGGAATAAAGCTGCTGTGAAACCTGATGCTTCGGTTTCATTTATCTGCTGGAGTGAGTGAGTGAGAGATGCTGCAGGGCTGAATACAGGCGTCACACACTGGAAAACATGTGACAGAACTCATTTTCACTAAGTAATTGATGGTACATTGGGCGACACGGTGGCTCAGTGGTCAGCACGGTGGCCTCACAGCCAGAAGGTCGCTGGATCGAGTCCTGGCTGGGTCAGTTGATGTTTCTGTGTGGTGTTTGCATGTTCTCCCCGTGTTGGTGTGGGTGTCCTCCGGGTGCAACTACATTGAGTGTAGTGTATGGCAAATTTAAAACAAAAACAAAATATACTCACAGCCCCAATAAGCAAACAATAAAAACCCCATAAAAGCTAATGTTCTATTATTTTTCTAGAGTAATTTAGTACAGTAGATGTGAGATAGGACATATGAGGGCTTTAGTTTAAATTAGACAGGTCAGAATAAAGAGGTTGCTTCATTTCTGCATGAATGTGTAACTTTTATATTCATATATTTGCTTACTTATTTACTTATTTATTTACTTATATATTTACAAACTTAATTGATTATTTAGTAACTTATTTATTTACTAACTTTATTTATTTATTTATTTATTTATTTATTTATTTATTTATTTATTTATTTATTTATTTATTTATTTATTTATTTATTTGCTTATTTGCTTATTTGCTTATTTACTTTATTTATTTGCTTTGTTTATGTAATCATTTATTTGCTTATTTATTTACCTTATTTATTTATTTATTTATTTGCTTATTTACTAACTTTATTTATTTATTTATTTATTTATTTATTTGCTTATTTACTAACTTTGTTTATTTATTGATTGATTTTCTTATTTACTAACCTTATTTATTTACTTTGTTTACTTTATTTATTTGCTTACTTTTTATTTGCTTATTTATTTACTTTTTTATTTATTTGCTTATTTTTTTATTTTTTTAGTTGCTTATTTATTTACTTTATTTCTTTTTTGCTTATTTACTGACTTTATTTATTTATTTGCTTATTAACTTATTTATTTGCTTTGTTTATGTAATCATTTATTTGCTTATTTATTTACCTTATTTATTTATTTGCTTGCTTTTATTATTTATTTATTTATTTGCTTATTTACTTTATTTATTTGCTTACTTTGTTTATGTAATCATTTATTTATTTTTTAATTTTTTTATTCATTCATTTATTTATTTATTTGCTTATTTACTTCATTTCTTTATTTGCTTATTTGCTAACTTCATTTATTTATTTATTTATTTATTTATTTATTTATTTACTTTATTTATTCATTTGCTTATTTACTTCATTTATTTATTTATTTATTTACTGAATTTATTTATTTATTTGCTTATTTACTTTATTTGTTTTATTTATTTATTTGCTTATTTACTTTATTTGCTTACGTATTTACTTATTTATTATTTACTTGTTTATTTGTTTACTTTTCAGTACACCATGTTAAACATAGTAAAATTCAATTCATTTACAATTTTTTTAAATCAAGTTTCTGCTTATCTTATTAGAATGTTATTTCTAGTGTAGTTTTATAAAGGAAATCAGAGTTAAATAATCACCAGCATTGAACATCAGCACTTTTATCGAGCCGTCTGTATAAAAATGACCCAGATTGTTTACATTTTGAACTGTACAGTTTATGCCTAATTACCCTAAGTTGAACATAATTAACCTAGTTAAGCCTTTAAATGTCACTTTAAGCTAAATACTTGAATATCTTGAAGAATATCTAGTCTAGTATTATGTGCTGTCATCATGGCAGTGATAAAAGACATCAGTTATTAGAGATGAGTTATTAAAACTATTATGATTAGAGATGTGTCCTCACTCACAGCGCTTTTCTATTCAGCAGAATCACGCCACACGAGCGCCTCTCGTGCTTTTCAGAGCCCTGTGATATATATAAATGTGCAGAACACTTCTCCTGGAGAGACATTTTAATATCCCATTCACATTTTAATCTCTGAAATATATATCGCCGGGCATTTCAGTGTATGCAAATGCTGCCGATCCCATAATGGCCTTCAATTCGCTCTCTGACCTTTTTTACTACGACACGCTCGCACACCTTCCACTTGTGCGTCCTCGGGTAATTTGCCCCTAAAATTAGAGATAAGTGTGTGTGTGTGTGTGTGTGTGTGTGTGCACGCGCCGAGCCCCATTTCCCAGAGAAATGAATTGTGTGGTGAAGACAGAACGGGAAAAGCACTGACAGACAGTGATTCATAAATAGGAAATTACTCGCTGCATATTTCATACAAGGTTCCTGTGTTGGTCATTTTTCCTCCGCCATGTTCTGGCTGATGCCTGATGAAATATTTACTGTAACTAGAGACAATTACTAGAGAAGGAGAGCCGGTGCCGGCAGAGATCAGCTCCACACCAATGCATGTCCTCAATTTAGGAAGCAATCCACATCCAGAAATGTGACCCCGGTGTTATGTTGCGTGTTGTAATGCTCAAATTATGGATTGTGCCAAAAAAAAAGCATTAATGAAGGCTTTTCACAAGACTGATATACAATACAATAGAAATTGTACAATACCAATACAATTGTACAATACCAAAGTGCTGTACATAGGAGTACTAAAGACAGAGAAGAAAGCAGAATATAAAAGAAACAATTAACAAATAAAAGCAATAAAACAATGATTAATGAGTATTAAAAGCGAGAGAGAATAGAGAGGTCTTTAAAACAGACTTAAACACAGAAGTGGAGGGGGAAAGTCTAATGTGAATTGGTAGACTGTTCCAGAGTTTAAGACCAGCAACAGCAAACACTCGATCACCTCGTTTTTTCAGGCGTGTTCTGGGGACGGTGAGTAGATTGAGATCATAGGATCTCAATGATCGAGAGGGGGTATATGGACAAAGCAGGTCTGTAAGGTACTGAGGAGCAAGATTATTGATGGCTTTGTAAACAAATAATACAATTTTGATATGATAGATTTGACGGTCATCAGCATCTTAAATCCTTAAACATTTTTAATATTTAGATTTTTTTAAAAGCAAATGAGCATTTATATGAGCAAGATAAACTTGTGAGAAGCAACTTTCTTCTGAGAAGACTAATACTTGGTTAAGTCAAACAACAGGAATCTACAGATGTGGTAATCGTAATCATTGTGAGAACGTATTTAAGATGAATATATTTAGGCCCCGTTTACACTAGTACGTTTTCGTTTTAAAACGCATATGTTTTGCTACGGTTACACCATCCGTCCATACTACGCCGGAGTTTTCGAGGTGCGAAAACGGAGCGTTTTGAAAACGCTGGAGAGAGCGTTTCCATTCTAAAACGCTGCAGCTGCGTCTCAGTGTGGACGTGGGAAAACGCAGACTTTTGAAAACAGAGGCGTGGCTGTTGAGATCCGCTTCGTGATTGGGGCTTTGGGTCATTGCGTATCCTTCCCTTATTCGTCAAGCGCACATGGCTATAACATCACCGGCAGACCAGCCTTCACTGTAAACACTGTATTTTCGATAGCCATGGATGTTTTATATTCATTTGTTACTTTAAGTAACAACTCGACCTCGTCGTCTGTCCACAAAAAGACCTCTCTTGCTTTCTTTGCCATCGTGTTCATCGTTCAACCAGCGTTTGTTGACTAACAATAACCAAACGCCGAGCGAGACACGTGCTTCCTGTTTATACTTGAACACGCATGCCCAGAGTGCGCCAATGGTCACGTGATATACGTTTCTGGTGGCGTAGTGAAGACGGAGATCTTTTGAGACGCTGGGTAAAACACTAGTGTGGAAGCGGATCGTTTTCATGCTAAAACGCCGTTTTAAAACTAAAACGCACCAGTGTAAACGGGGCCGTAGAGATCCATCATCAGGCCGTGATTTTAAGATCAATTCATTTATTAATTGCAATACTTCATTTGTTGTATACCGACTGGAGTGTCCGTGCGGATGTTTTTATGTAGACTAAGAGAAAAAATTAAGATTAGCGAAGCATAAAAACGCAAAATGTACCTGTAATCCATGATATCCAATGGCCTTACATTATAGAAATCAAGATCACTGCAATCCTAGTTCATTAAAAATAGTTGGTATTGAACATATACATAATTCTACTAGAGGAGGAGACAGGATAAAAAGATTAAAACAGAGATAGACTTTCTTACGGAAGTCCTAAGAGGCCATACGACATAACAAGAGAGGATAAATATTCTAATGCATGGCCTCTTTGTCACGGTTCGGGGTTGGGGGAAAAGGATGAGGACCCAATTGCAGATTGAAATGAGAATTTATTAATAATAAAATAAAAAGCAAAATAAACTACCCCGAGGGGGGAAAACATTAATTAAAAAATAAATAAACAAACAAACCAACTAGACTGGGCTGGGCTGGCAAGGATCAGGATCAAGACAGGAGATCACGACAAGACTGGGGTATCATTGACGACAAACTGGCACAGGACAGCAGACATGAGGAGAATTTAAAGCAGCAATAATTAATGACAAATGAGATCAGCTGGGTTGGACCAGTGAGATCAGACAATTGTCATCAGATCAGCTGGATCAGA
>CAIGQQ010029504.1:275435-287211 GCA_903798035.1 Danio albolineatus
AGTGTATGTTAGTTTGTGTTCTGGTTGTGTTCAAGTTATGTTCTGGTTATGTTTAGTGTATGTTCTGGTTATGTTTAATGTATGCTAGTTTGTGTTATGGTTATGTTCTGGTTATGTTTAGTGTATGTTATGTTGGTTTTCTGGTTATGTTCAGGTAATGTTCTGGTTATGGCTAGTGTATGTCAGTTTGTGTTCTAATCATGTTTTGGTTATTTTCTGGTTGTGTTCAGGTTATGTTTAATGTATGCTAGGTTGTCTTCTGGTTATGTTCAGGTTATGTTCTGGTTATGTTTAGTATATGCTAGTTTATGTTCTAGTTATGTTTAGTTTTTGTTTTGTTCTGGTCATGTTCTGGTTATTTTTTCCGGTGATGTCCTGGTTATATTTAGGTTATGTTTTGATTATGTTCAGGTTATGTTCTGGTTAAGTCAAAGTTATGTTTAGTAAATGTTTGTGTTCTGGTTACGTTCAGATTATGTTCTGGGTATATTCTGGTTTATACTTTAGCTTTATGTAAAAAACAAATGCACAGGTTTGATTTTGTCAACTCCAAACTGATCCTGTAATCCTGAATTTGTTAAGCCAGCATCTGATACAGGCCCATTATAATGCAATTTTGTTCTCAGTGTCCTCCTAGTGATTGTTTCATCATTGTTTTAGTCTGTGAAATTGTGTCATAGTTATATATCTTTGAAATGATTCTGCCCTATCCATGTCATGCCCTGCCATGACCTAAAGAAAATAGCATGAAAACTGAATATAATAAGAAATAATTAATTAGATTATAAATGACACTGGCGTGATGCTAAAATCTCACGGTGCGTTTAATATTCAGTAGGTGTTTTGTGTCTGCTGGGTGATTTTCTTCTTTTGTTTGCTCTGCAGTAACATGGTATGGTTTGAGGAGAACTGATTTCATTATAGTGTGTATCCGTGGATTGAGTCTGCGCTCGCAGTGCTTTGGGAGCCGTCATGATGTAGTTGTGCAGGAGACTGAAGGTGGTGATTTGTCATCCTGTGATGCATTTCATTTATTTTGCATTTATTTCAAGAGGCTTGGGCCCTCAGAGATCAGGGCTGTTCTGTTAGCGGGTTCAGCAGCGTGCAGTGAACATGAACAGACAACAGAAAAGCATCTGAGAAAGATAAACTCAATGAATGAGATGCAGAAGGAGAAGAAAAATCTCTTGTTTTATTCACACTGACCTGCGGAGAGATCCATAAAGCCATTTACAGATGCGTCAATTTAGCCTTGAGTTCAGAATATTAAGGCTTTAATAACTTTTTGTTCTTATTTGCAACTAAGAATGAGTGTAATTTCAATGTGTTTTTGTCTTGGCTTCAACTAATTAGTAGCTAAGCAGGTTGTTGTCGATTTTAGCATTATATTCGAGTGAACACTAGAAACGTGCTAATTAATGGTAGCATTAAAGTGTTTAAAGATGCCAGCCATGCTTTAAAATATCTTAATAAACACTTTAATGTTGCTAGCATGACATAACAGTATGTTTGTATCATGTTTTAGCACACGGCTAACATGTTTTAGCATGTATTGGCATGTTTTGTCATGTTGTTATCATGTTTGCTATAATAAGTTAACATGTTAGCATGTCCTAATCTATTTTTTGATACTTTTGTCATGATTCAATTCCTTTTAGTAATGTTAAACATCATGTTTAGATAGTTAACTTACTAATAGCATGCTAATTGGTATTAGCAGCAAACCAGAAGGCTGTTAACAACCTGTTAAAACATGTTAGCCTCATATTTAACATGATGGAAACATATCTTCATATTAAGTATGCTATATGCTCATTCATGCTGGTAAATTTAGTAGCCATGCTTGAAATATGTTAACAGCATGCTAATTCATTATATGTTAAACATGGTTGGAACATGATATGATAGAGTTAAACATGTCAACGTAATGATAATTAATATCAGCAGCATGCTAGAAACATGCCAGAAACTTGTTAGCAACATGTTAAAACCTGTTAGTCATGGGTTACATTTGCTAGAAATATACCAAAATAAATATGCTCACAACATACTCATTCATGCTGAAATTTTGATAACATGCTAACATGTACCATGTTCCTACACATTTAACATGTTGCATTGTGAATTTGCATGTTAACATACTAAAATTCGAGTTAAACATGTCAACATCATGATAATTATTATTAGCATCGTGATAAAACATGTTAAAAACGTGTTAGAAACTTGTTAGCAACATGCTAATTGATTATAGTAACATGTTAAACATGGTAGGAACATTATATGATAGAGTTAAACATGTCAACATAATAATAATTAATATCAGCAGCATGCTAGAAACATGCCAGAAACTTGTGTAATGTTAAAACCTGTAAGCCATGGGTAACATTTGCTAGAAACATACAATTAAATATGCTAACAACATACTCGTTCATGCTGGAATTTTGATAACATGCTATTATTATATAATGATATTAATATTATTATGTATTATGTTTCTACACATTTAACATGTTGCATTGTGAATTTGCATGTTAACATACTAAAATTTGAGTTAAACATGTCAACATCATGATAATTAATAATAGCATAATGATAAAACATGTTAGAAACTTGTTAGCAACATAAAACCTGTTTTTAAAACCTGTTGTGATAGGTTACATAACCCTAGAAACCTATAACATTTAAATATGCTAACAACATACTCATTGCGCTAGATTTTGGTAACATGTTAACATGTATATTACTAGCTAAGGTGCAAATTCATGATGCAACATGTTACCTAGAGTAAAATCATAGTTATACTGTACATGCTAGTAGCATTTAGTTAATATTAACAACATGCTAGAAATGTGTTAGCCACATATTAAGCATGTTAGAAGCATGTTAACACAATTACATATGTTAGCAACATGTTAACATAGTTAAACATGTTAAAAGCATGCTAATCGATATTAGCAACATGTTAGAAACATGTTAAATACATGCTACAAACATAAGCCACATAGTAAACATACTAAAAACTTGATAACATAACAAATATGCTAGCAACGTGTTAATTCATGCTCTAAACTTGGTAACACTGTTTCAAATATGCTAACAACATGTTCATTTGTGATAACAACATGTTAAACATGGTAAAACATAGAGTTAAAGACGCTGACAGCATGCTAATTCATGTTGACCACATGCTAGAAACATGTTAGCCACACAGTAAACATACTAAAACATATGATAACAAACAGTAAGTTAGCAATATGCTAAACATGCTAGCCATGTGATAAAGTTATTGACTTCTTATTAGCCTCTCAAAGTAACTTTACACCTTCAGGCTTGGCTCTATCATCAAACTTTACACACCTAGTTAGAATTCTTCAGCTGTTGTGCTTCGTCTAAATTGATAACCATCTGAAAGCAGAAGCCTCAAACTTGTAAAATAAAATATGAAATGAGAAATGTGATCCATAAAAAAAGCGTTATTTCAGGATCATATAAAGCTAAATGAAAAGCGTCCCACATTCCCCCTCTGTTGGAAACACACTCAGCCCATCCGAGCATGCAGAGCAGCCGTTTCACAACACTTAACCAGGTTAGCGTCAGCTCCTTTAAATAATGCATGAGCTGAGACCAGGTCCTACCACTTGCAAACATTTATGCAGAACATTTATCCTTAATTGTAAGAATGAGAGTTTAATGACTTTGATTTGGGCTGATTTTATGTGTAAATGGTCCTCCAGAGCTGGTTTTAGCAGCGCCTCTGCTGATCTGCAGGTTTCCAGCAGCAGTAAATAACAGCTTTACAACATGCAGTGTTGGGGGAGTTAAAGGTGAAATTAAAATAACACTCACCGGCCACTTTATTAGGTACACCTGTCCTTCTGCTTGCTAATTCATTCATTCATTTTCTTTTCGGCTTAGTCCCTTTATTAATCCGGGGTCGCCACAGCAGAATGAACCGCCAACTTATCCGGCATTTGTTTTACGCAGCGGATGCCCTTCCAGCCACAACCCATCTCTGGGAAACACATCCATACATTCTCATTCACACACATACACTACGGACAATTTAGCTTACCCAGTTCACCTGTACCACATGTCTTTGGACTGTGGGGGAAACCGGAGCACCCGGAGGAAACCCACGCAACCACGGGGAGAACATGCAAACTCCACACAGAAATGCCAACTGGCCCAGCCGGGGATCGAACCAGCGACCTTCTTGCTGTGAGGCGAACGTGCTACTCACTTCGCCACCGTGGCGCCCTGCTTGCTAATGCAAATGTCCAATCAGCCAATCACATGGCAGCAGCTCAATGAATTTAGGCATGTAGACATGGTCAAGAGGATCTGCTGCAGTTTAGACCAAGTGTGTGTTTGTGGGTGTCCATTAGTTGTGTTTTTGTGTGTTTGTGTGTGTGTGTGTGTTCTTGTATTGATGTGCATCTGTGTGTTTGCAGGTGAGTTCTGTAAAAACCTGACGGACTCGCTGGAGAGCTCGTCCAGCACGCGTCTCATCTGGAGGACCTTCAAGCCTTTTCTGCAAGGAAAAATCCTTTACACACCTGACACCAACGTCACACGCAGGATCATCAAAGAGGTACACACTCACATACACACAAACAAAGACACACAGACAAACACACACGCTCACACACATATATACAAAGAAACACACTTCACACGCTCACACACACACACATTTATATATAAACACACTATTTATATAAGCACACACACAAACACAGAAACACACAAATACAAAACCACACCCACCAACCACACCAACACACCCCCACATGTGGTTTAGTGTTTGTTTCTGTGTGTGTGTATATGTGTGTGTGTGTGTGTGTGTGTGTCTGTGTGTGTGCATATATGCATATATTGAATGTGTGTGTGGTTCTATATTTGTGTGTGTGGTTTTGTGTGTGGGAGCGTGCACATATAAATAAGTGTGTGTGGTTCGTGTATGATTTTGTGTTTGTGTGTTTCTGAGTTTGTGTGTGTATATAAATAGTATATGTATATATATATATATATGTGTGTGTGTGGCTTTGTGTTTGTTTCTGTGTTTGTTTGTGTGTGTGTGTGTGCGCATATAAATGAGTGTGTGTGTTTGTGTGTGATTTTTGTGTTTTTGTGTTTCTGAGTTTGTGTGTGCATTTGTGTGTGTGTGTGAGCATGGGCATGTAAATGAGTGTGTGATTTGTGTGTGTTTTTGTGTTTGTTTTTGTTTGTGCATTTGTGTGTGTGTGTGTGTGAGTGTAAGCATGTGCATATAAATGAGTGTGTGTGTGGTTCGTGTGTGATTTTGTGTTTGTGTGTGATTTTGTGTTTGTGTGTGCATTTGTGTGTGTGTGGATTTGTGTGTCTGTATGTGTGTGTGTGTTCGTGCGCATGTAAATGAGTGTGTGTGATTTGTGTGTGATTTTGTGTGTCTGTCTGTGTGTGTGCGTGTGTGTGTGTGTGTGTTTGAGTGTGAGCGTGTGCATATAAATGAGTGTGTGTGGTTCGTGTGTGATTTTGTGTTTGTGTGTTTGTATGTGCGTTTGTGTGTATGGTTTTGTGTGTCTGTGTGTGTGAGCGTGCGCATATACATGAGTGTGTGTGTGGTTTTGTGTTTGCGTGTTTCTATGTGTGTGTGTGTGTGTGGTTTTGTGTAATATTTCAGATATGAATACGAAAAAAAGCACACAAACATTTTGGACACACACACACACACACACACACACACACACACACACACACACACAGACACACACACACACATATCAAACAGCAGCAGGGCAGAGGTGTGCCAGTCACTGAATCCAATATATAGGGGTCCTCAACTGTCCGCTGCCTTCTGTCTTGTTCTGCATGCTCTGGGTTTGCCATAAAGTCATCTGTACTCAAGCGACAGCGTTCTGTAGTTCGCCTTTCACTTGTACGGTGGCTCTGAACTGTCAAAACACCTCTCAAAACACTTTTTTGGATGCTAAAATAACCCAATTCGATTGTTTGTTATGTGTGTGTGTGTGTGTCTGCAGGCGAACCGCACCTTCGACGCTCTGGCTAAAGCTGGTGATCTGGCAGACTTGTGGCTGCAGAATAAAGACTCTCTCTGGAGTTTCTTCAGCAGCGGCGCTCAGATCAACACACTCAGGGTGAGCCACAGTTACTTCATGTACATATCATCTGTCACCAGTACAGTGCTTTTATTTTTCTTTGGCCGTGCAAGTTAACAAAATGCACGTATAAATTACTTTGTGCACCAATAAAGTATTAAAAAGTAAACTATAAAGCCGTATATGCATATATATAGTGCAATAAAAACTCAATTCCAGCATTTACTCACTAAACATACAAAATTGTTTGTTGATTTTACAACATTGCTCATTACTCATCTATTTAAACATGTAATTGTGAAGTACAGCATATTAAAGAGCCCCTATTATACATTAAAAAGGATCATATTTTGGTTTTGGGGGTCTTCATCAGCAGGCTAATATGCATGCATGGTCAAAAAACACTTTCATTGTCTTATAATAGGCATTTATTTTTACCTCATTATCCCAGCGACTCCTATATGAATCGTTCAGCGATTAATTTGTTCCCAAACCCCTCCTTAGCGCGATGCTAAACTGTGCTGATTGCACCGATGACCCAGTCTGTTGTGATTGGTCGACATCATTCAGCGCGAGAGAATGCCCACCACGGCTTATCAATACTGAAGTAGTCAGAGTGTGTGCGTGAGCATATCTGCCAACACTCGTTTTTCCCGGGAGTCGCCCGTATTTCGGACACCTCACCCCCGAAACTAACCCCCCGGTCTCCCAGCATATCACTCTATTCTTAACCAGAAGTAAAAACAGCGACACACATGCAGTATTAGTGCACACAGCGGCAAAAGCTGAAACATTATAAAAAGCACGGCCGCACGTGTGTAGGAGAGCTGATCTAGCCATAGCAGCGACAAACAGCAGAGGAACATGAGCTCACAAACGCATTTTAATCCGTAAACAAAGCGGCACGTGTCGCGTTTACAACGTGCTTTTAGACGCGATATGAGAATACAAGTTAACCAGAGACACTACAAGCGGTTACAAGTTACAAAACACAATTAAACACATCATTTACAAGCTGGAGAAAACAATGAGGCGACCGTTTTAATCACACGCACTCACACTTGCTGGATAGCAGGCCAGATTCACGGTCAGGCCCCCAGGAAATGTCCCGCTGCTCCCTATGGCTAGTCCACCCCTGCATACATCTTTTCTGGTCCTTCCTTTAACAAATGGTGCTCTGAATCCTCCGCTGTAAGCGTGTAGATTTCAGAAGCTCCTCAGAGGAACACAGCACAAGGCTGGGCTATAATGCCGAGGCATTTCTGCAGAGATAAACCTCCACCCCTGACTCTTCACAGTCTCATCTCTGGTTCATCTGCACACTTCCAGTAATATCCAGCTGAGCACATGTCTGCTACAGTGCTCTTCTCTGTGTTGCCAGATGTAGCTGACTGACTCCAGTCCAAACCCGCTCCTAAAGGTTTTTACCTGCACAAATTCAAAACCGCCCAATCTGGCAACCTTTGCTTGCGGCTGTTGTTTGTGGGCGGGGTTGGGGGTTTCAAATCTCCCGGGGCTGCACGCGCACAAATGGGCGGGGCTTATGTTTCATGTTCACGTCATGCCGGAACGGCTAAAGACTCATAAGCACGGCGATTCGTTTGAGGAACTATGAGTCGACTCTTTTATAGATGAATCAATAGTTTTAAACACTGTGCACTTTCAGATTTAAGCCTCAGCTGGACATTTGACTGCACTCAGAGCTGTGCTACACACTGATAAAGATCATTTTCAAAAACCCATAATAGGGGCTCTTTAAATTGTGTTTTCTTATTAAAAACACTCAAAAAAACTGTATTTAGGCCTCAGAAAGAAAATTGCATGTGGGTTTGGCTATTAAGAGCACTGAAAGCATGCATGTAGTGCTAAAGGAGCAAATGTGTTTTGCGTGACCTGCACGCTGGAGCGAGCAGAAGGTGACGGGATCAACATGTATCTGAATGGTAATCTAACACTGCTGCTTCACACAGATCTATCACTGTTCGGTCTGCAGGGCTTTCCTCCTGAGATCTGCAGTGTTCATCTGAGTGCACACCGAGTTTAATGTCCTGTGAAATAATGACCAGCGAGCGGCGGCTAATCTCCTTCATGCACTAAGGAAAATGTGTTTCTTACTCCTGTTTCCAGACCAAAATATCTAACAATTCTGAAATCACAACGCTTTTTCTAGACAAGACAAAATATAGTTTTGTTTTCAGAAATAATGGGTGAAGATTAAGTGAGTTTTTCCTTAAAGGGTCATGAAGCACCTCTTTCAGTTCAAGTCCACCTCAGAGATTTTTCAAAGAATGCTCCATGATGGGCGTGGAGCGCTGCGAGCAGAGGGAGGAGTGGGGAGAAAGAGTGGAGCGAACAACTGTAGTCTGTCGGCTCACAAAATGAGACCCAAACCGTGAGGAGAGCCATGAGTTTATAGTTTACACAGTTAAAATGCAGAGGAATAAACAGTAATTTAGACCCAATTCCAATTCTATTTTTGTACCCTTACCCCTTCCCCTTGGCCCTTACAACCGAGGGTTAAGGGGAAGGGCTTCAAAACTTCCCCCTAAGAATTGGGCAGCACTTCAACACCTGCACACGTCATCATATGTCATCGCCATCTCTTGCTTCATATGAGATCAGACGATCACGACTGCTGGAGTTACTCCAGTTGTGTTATTGTTTGGTGTTTATCTTCAGGAAATCACTGAAGGCGTATATTATGTTATCATAACCATCTAATGTGGCGATAAGATCGTAACTGTACTGTGTGTTTACACAGTGGCCATATTTATCTGTGTAAACACACGAAAACAACATTAACATTATAGCAGACACTGTAAAAGCTCATTCCCAGACACTAGCCATTACTGACAGGGCATTCCAGTGTCATCCAGTGTCAGAATGTTGTGGGACTGCTGTACAGGAGTTATGATTATGGATTATAGATCGACAAATTTAGCGTTTTTTATTTTGCGTTTTTTTTTTTTAAAGCATGACGGTAAAACACGAAGGCGGTAATGAATATATTAAAACATGTGTTTGTTTGTCGTAAAAATTCGTAATAATGACAAACAATACTAATTTGTGGATCTCCTTATCGCCGGGTTCAGTTGTGGCAGGTGTATTCTGGGAAATTTTCCTACCTCTCCGTTTTAAGTGTGGTCCTGAAAAATCTTCGTTCGAAGGGGTGTATACCCCTCGCCCTTAGCCCTACGCCTTCAAGCTAAAGAGAATTGGGACACCACTACCTCTTGACGTGAATGCGCAAAACGAGGGGTAGGGGTAAGGGGAAGGGCTAAGGGGGAGAATTGGGATTGGACCTTAATGTCCTGCTGCATTTTTTATTGGTCATTTCATACACACTTAACCACAATCTGTTCTATCATCATAAAGATAATGGTGTTTATATAAACACTATACATGAGGAGGACTTCTCTCCTCCTCAATCCCTGGGTCTGAATGCAGACACAGTGGACAGCAGTGCAGCAGGTCTCCTGCCCTGTCTATTCCAACCATTAGCCCTGCTGGTAATCTGGAGGAGTTTAAACATGTGTGAACACTAGGCATGGGATGATAATCCTTTTCAAGGTATGCCGCGGTTTGGAAAAGTCAAGGTTTTCACACCGCCAAAAATTTCTGTAACACTATTTCTGAGGTATGTGTAAGATTTATTTATTTACATTTTTAAAAAAGCTTTTTTAGGTGTAAATAGTAAAGAAATCAGTGTTTTTTTAAACAAATGAAGACAGCAGAAATCAATGACTCACTTGAATTATTGTGCCTGACATGTTTACTGCCCCAAAATACTTTAAATGTTTCTCAAAGTAAAACATATTGTGTTCAAAGGGGAAAAATGTTTTGTTTTTTAGCCAGACATTTAAAAAGAATATTTTTTATAGCAGTAAACACAATACCGTAAAACCGTGATATTTTTATCCAAGGTTATCATACCGTCAGAATCTTTTACCGGCCCATGCCTAGTAAACACAGCAGCACTGATAAAGGAGATGTGTCTGAATATTGATGATCTCAACTAATAAAAGCCATTCTCCAGTTCTCCTACAGCTCTCCTGACAGAAATGCTGCAAACCAACAGCTCTGCTGTATCGGCCCTGACAGCGTCACAGGGAAACACATGCAACAAACCCTGTGGATCACAAAACAAACACAAATGACCCGTTCCGTTCACAGACACTGTCTCACCCAGTCATTGGGTCTCCAGCTTGGCAGGTCTGCCTTGCTCTCAGAAAGCACGTGCTCTCATGAATAATTCAGAAGCAGGCTCTCCTCATAGGATAAGAAAACTCCGCTATGAATAATAATGAGAAAGCGACGCGTCATCACTCCACTAGCAGATTCACGTTACGTCACTGATTTTGATCCACACCCATAATTATATTAAACCCGGAAGATGAAATCAGCTGACAAAAGCTCCAAATGAGCTGACAGGAGCTAACGCTGTCTTACTGATGCTCAACACACACACATCTGTTAACATCTCAAATACAGCACTCCAGGGTGTCCTGAACCTTTAAAACTAGCAGCAAAATCTGCCAGTGAGGTAAGAAAATATCCTTGCTTTTGATTTGAAATAACATAATTTTGTTTGTGTTAATAAAAAGACTCACTTATTTAAGACTCAATATGTTTTACTTGGGGCGCCACAGTGGCGTAGCACATTCGCCTCACAGCAAGAAGGTCGCTGGTTCGAGCCCCGGCTGGGTCAGTTGGCATTTCTGTGTGGAGTTTGCATGTTCTCCCTGTGGTTGCGTGGATTTCCTCCGGGTGCTCCGGTTTCCCCCACAAGTCCAAATATATGTGGTACAGGTGAATTGGGTAAGCTAAATTGTCCGCAGTGTATGAGTGTGAATGAGAATGTATGGATGTTTCCCAGAGATGGGTTGCAGCTGGAAGGGCATCCGCGGCATAAAACAAATGCTGGATAAGATGGCGGTTCATTCCGCTGTGGCGACCCCGGATTAATAAAAGGACTAACCCGAAAATGAATGAATGAATGTTTTACTTGTCTGGAAAATGCTCCTTGATTGAGGAACTTTCAGATATTTGGCCTAGAAACAAGCTTCTCAGAGGGGTGGAAGCTGATCGGTAATGTGCGAAGAGCCGCTGAGCTCTACATGAGCCCATGAAGGTCTGCTAGATGAAGGTGCAAAATTAACTGAAGCGTACGGAGCAAACAGCCATGCTTGATGAAGTAACCAGGCGTGGGGGAGTAGCATGCTGTGGGTAATGAAGGCCTGTGGAGATCCCGCACCCGTGTCCATTACACAGCGGAGAGGGTGAAACTCATTCTTCACACTGCAGAGTCTGTGATCATTAAACTCTCTGCTGACAGTTGCTTTTGCTCCTTACACACAGCGAGTGGGCTTTACAAGAGTCCTTTTCATCAAGATGACCACTTTAATCACTCCAGATGTCTCACATGCCCTCCCCTCCACCAGTAGTTACTACCTTTCACCGGTATCTGAAGGAGAGTAGATCCTCACCTCAACCGGTAGCTCCTCCCCTTCATTAGTAGCCTCTCTTCTGCACCAGCAGCTCCTCCGCTTCTGCGGTAGCTCCTTCCTTTCATCATTGGCTACTCCCCTTCAGCAGTAGCTCCTCCTCTTCATCAGTATCTGAATGAGTAGCTCCTCCCCTTCATCAGTAGCTCCTCCTCTTCAGCAGTATCTGAATGA
>CAIGQQ010029504.1:306797-317355 GCA_903798035.1 Danio albolineatus
TATTATTATTATTATTATTATTATTATTATTATTATTATTATTATTAATATTTATTTATTCATTTATTCATTTATTCATTTATTTATTTATGCACTCAAGTTAAAAGATATAAAAAATACATTTGTTTATTTGTTTAACAATAAATTTAATTATAATAAGATTGTTTTATTTGTGGTTATTTTTATTTTACTATATTTATTAAATGTTTATATTGTATGTTTATTAATTAATATTCTTATTATTTATTTATATTTAATTTTTATTATAATCTTTGTATTATTTATTTATTTAAACATGCTTAATTTTCATTTTAATTATTGTTATTTTATTTATATCATTATTTATTTACATTTGTAATTATTTTTAATGTATTATTATTAATATTGTATTTTTAATACCATTATTTAAATATTTATTCATTTTTATTTTCATCTAGTATTATTATTTCATTATTTATTTAATGTGTAAAGAAGATATATAAATATATTTGTTTGTTTCTTCCTTTGATTTTTTCATTCATTGGTATTTTTATTTATTATATTTATTTATTTATTTGTTTTTTATTTGGGTCACTATTGATTTATTAGAAAATAATGCACACATGCAAAAGATAAATAAATACAATTGTTTGTTCATTTATTATTATTATTTATTAATTTTTTTATTTGTATTATAGCATAATAAGGGAATATGCAGGAATTATTCACCATATATATTATACGTTTTAATGAAGCCTCCCCGCGTCTTTCAGCTCATTTCCAGTGAGTTCCAGTAGTGTCAGAGAACTGGAATCTGTCCTTTAATATATTAAATATCAATATGAATTAAAAATCATGTGAACGTTTGAACTCATTTGAAAGCCGCTTTACTTTGAGGAAGAGCCAGAAAGTCTCCAGTTCATTTATTTCATTCGTTGTGTGCGAGTGTGCGTTTGCGTGTCTATGTGTGTGTGTTTGTGTGTGTGTGTGTGTATGTGTGTGTGTGTGTGTGTGTGTGTGTGTGTGTGTGTGTGTGTGTGTGTGTGCGTTTTCACACTCAGACTGAGCGCTGCTGCTGCTGCTGGGAAAGTCATCTTTTTTGTCAGCTTGTGGATCTGTACTTTGTGTTTCAGTCACATTTCTGCTTTGACCCTACCTGTCAACACTCCTGCCTTTTTTCCTGGGGTTCTCACATAATTCCCTGTACTTATTTTTAAACTTTCTTTAAAAAAAAAATCCCACGGAGCGTAATTGATAGGTTTGCTAAATATGTCTGCGGTAAAGCAGGTGGCTCAAAAAACACATTCAGGAGAAGAACGTTTATTTATTTATTTATTTATTTATTTATTTATTTATTTATTTATTTATTTATTTATTTATTTATTTATTTATTTATTTAAATATTTAATTATTTATTTATCTATTTTTTATGTATTTATTTATATATTTGTTTGTTTATTTAATTATTTATTTATCTATTTTTATGTATTTATTAATTTATTTATGTATGTATTTATTCATTTTTTCATTTTTTAATTTTTTTATTTAATTAATTATTCATTTATTTATCTATTTTTAATTTATTTATTTATTTATTTATTTATTTATTTATTTATTTATTTATTTATTCATTTATTTATTTATTTATGTATTTATTCATTTATTTATTTATTTATGTATTTATTTATTTATCTATTTGTTTATTTATTTAATTATTTATTTATGTATTTATTTAGCCATTTTTATGTATTTATTAATTAATTAATTTATGTATGTATGTATTTATTCATTTATTTATTTATTTATTTCTGTATATATTTTATTTATTTATTTGTTTATTTATTTATTTATTTATTTAATTCATTATTTATTTATTTATTTATTTATTTAGCTATTTTTATGTATTTATTTAATTATTTATTTATGTATGCATTTATTTATTTATTTATTTAATTAATTATTTATTTATGTATTTATTAAATATTTATTTATTTATTTTATTTATTTATGCATGTGTGCATGTATATATTTAATTATTTATTTATTTAGGTAATTGTTTATTTATGTATTTATTTGTTTGTTTGTTTGTTTGTTTGTTTGTTTGTTTATTCCCGAAATGTATGTCAGACAGAATATTGTAGCGAGGGGGAACACATTGAGCAAACCGGCGGCTGAAAAGTACGTCAAATCAAGATTAATACTAACACCTGTGTCTTTGCAGTGATTAGGGGCGAAGACCACCCTCAAGACACTTATATTATATCCTATAGTCAGCAAGATCACTTTTAAATTAACTTTACTTCTTTAGATACTACTGCAAAATTGTATCTTCATATTTATAACTATTAGTTCATTGAAGAGAGTCCATATATACATGAAAATAATCAACTATAAAAGCCTTGGTCACACTAAAATAATGTTCGTTAGTTAATGTTAATGAATGCATTTACTAACAATCGTACACTATCATTGACTGAGCTGGAGTATAGTGCTTTATTATGTCAAATTGTGATTGATCTTTGCCCAGCACTAGTGTTAACCAAATGCTGATTTATTTAATGTGCATTATTTACATACAACAGACAAGACAGAACAGATAAGAAGCCTTGTTTGAGACTAGCATGCTAACACCAAAAACCAGTAGAAGCAGCAGCAGCTTTCCTCTGCAGTGACTTATTTCTGAGTCTCGTGAAACAGGTTAATTCTGTTCCTCTCCGAGATGAAGCCGGGACTGACAGCTGGCCTCTTAGAGAGCCATTAGAGGAGTCCTTATAATCAGCGGTGTGATTATTCAACCTCCTCAGCCTCTCACCGTCCAAAACCCATTCCCGCCTCATCGTTTCCATGGTGAAAATGGGTCGAATGAACAGATTAGAACTTTAAACGTAGCTTCGTGGTGTAAATTGATGGGAGATTTTTGTTAATTGCATGACTGGGCATTTATTAAACGCATTACTCCCTTTTTTTTAGATGAACCGGCCATATTTTACACAGTTTAATTGATTAAAAGCCTCAGTGGATGAGCTGATGGAGTCGTGCCAGACATGGATTTAGCAGCACTGGTGGCGTCTTCGGTATCTAGGATGCGTTCACAGTTAAGCTTTTTGGCTGACTCTTTTATTGAATAGACTTGAGTTGCTCTGGAAGGATACAGCACAGTTCATATAGATGCGTCACGCTTGGATCACAACCCATGGTTCGTAATGCATGTGACCTGTGGTTTAATAACTCTTTTAAATGTATATTGATCTAACATTGCAGATAGATCGCCTCCTGTTTCGTTTAAATTGCATGTATAAAGACATTTCGGCTTTACTTTTCAGATATAATGATGACTGTGTGAAGTGACACCTGAATGTTTGCTTAGGTTATTAAAGGTGTTTTCTGGCACCACTTGTTGAGTAATGCATTCAGTGTAAGTTTGGCAAGCCGTTTTGACTTTTATTCGTTCTCAGGATATGTATTCTTGATATCAACAATTCAGTTCTTGATATCAACAATTTAATTCCTGATATCAACAACTAAATTATTGATATCAACAATTACATTTTTCATATCAACAATTAAGTTATTGATATCAAGAATTGCATTTCAACTAGTAAGATAGCATTTCAATTGTTGATATCAAAAACTGAATTGTTGATATGAAAAATTTACATTTTGATATCAAGAATTGAATTTTTCATATCAACAATTGAATTTTCACTAGTTAAATGTCAACATAGGCTGCCATTCACATTTAATTGTTGATATCAAGAATTGATTTCTTACTAGTCGAAATGCAATTCTTGATATCAATAATTTAATTGTTGATATCAAAAATTTAATTGTTGATATCAAAAATTTAATTGTTGATATCAGGAATTAAATTGTTGATATCAAGAAATACTTTTTAACGAGTAAAGATGTTCATTCTTGATATCAACAATTACTCCATCAGGGATTAGGGACTCTGCCATTTTTATTTTTATAAAAAGTCAAACTTTGTCGAGACCTTACCGTCTTTGTAGATTTGGTTTGTTTACATAAGTGTATTTCAGTATTATTCTGTATGTTCAAAATCAGCAGATTATACTATTCCGTTCACATGTACTTACTGTCATTCAAGAATCTGCTTAATACAAATTATAATAATATTATTGACCTTACAATAGTTTTAAAAAAGTTAAAAACTTCCTTATTCTAGCCGAAAAAAGAAAAAAAAGACTTTCTCCAGAAGTAAAAATATTAGAGGAAATACTGTGAGAAATTCCTGAATCATTTGGGAAATATTGGAAAAATAAAGTAATATTATTCCAGCTGTGTGTACTACACAGGATCTGTTAAGTTAGTGAAAGCGAAAACCCCTCCAAAGTTAAGGTGACAATGGTGTTTTGGGATCTTTTACCTCTGTTTTTGTGCCATGAGGCAATCTCTGACAGCCGACTTCTGGAGGGAAGACTTGTAAATATGAGTGTACATTGGTACTATAGTGTTGACTACTAGACAAGTCAAGATCTGTGCACCTGCTGTGGGGTTGTCTGCCTGAGAAGTAGCAGTGTAAGAAAATATACGTGCCAGGATGATTTTTCTCAGGCTATGTTGTGTAAATCAAGAAGAGAATCGGGCCACGTAGCGAACCCTGAGGTACACCTGGGATTGGTTGATGTGACTGAGGCTTCTTTTGCCTCCAAGTTGCCCTGAAGGATCTACAGGCAGCGTTCCTCTCAAGACAGCAGGTTGAAGTTCATGTGATGCCCGATGAACACAAGTAGCGAGTGATTCAGACTGCAGACAGATCCAGTCAAATAGAGGAGAGATGATCTCCAGGCGACTTTAGCCAGCAGGGTTTCAGTGACAAATATTCTCTGGTGTCCAGGTGAAATGATTTACAGAAAAGCTGTTGTTGTTTTTGGGCAAGAACTTGGCTTGTGTGGTTGTTAAATATTGGGAAATTTGAAAGTATTGTGATAAAGTAAAGGGCAAACGTTAAGTACCAAGTTGCGATGCAGACAAGCTTGGTTAAGTGCATTAGAGTAGTCCAAACGAGCTAACGAAAGCATGGCTGGCGTCCTCACGCTTGTTTTGTTGTGCATGTGTAGGTTTCTGCGCTCTCTGACGCGCTCCCTGCCCTTATATATGACGCTCGCGTGGATCTTCTCGGTTGCGCTGATAGTCAAGGGCGTGGTTCAGGAGAAAGAGGTGCGTCTGAAGGAGACCGTGAGGATGATGGGATTGAAGAGCTCCACCTACTGGCTGAGCTGGGCCATCAGCAGCACTTTACCCCTCGCCGTCAGCGCCGCACTCCTCACGCTCATTCTCAAGGTGATTAATGCTGATTTACTGCCGTTCACAAACACCGCGGCCAAACTCTGCATCCCAGATCTGATCTGGAGTACAAGATCAGAGAGCTTACCTTGCTGAGATTTATGAGATACTCCAAGATTTAAGGAAGATCTGTGATTTCTTACTTGCAGAATCTGTTATTGGAGGATTCTACATCAGCTAGACCAGGGGTGTCCAATCTCTGTCCTGGAGGGTTTATCTCCAACTTGCTTCATTACACCTGCCAGATAGTTACTAGTATATCTAGTAAGAGCTTGATTAGCTTGTTCATGTGTTTGATTAGGGTTGGAGCTAAACTCTTCAGGACACCGGCCCTCGAGGACCGAGTTTGGACACCCTTGAGCTAGACCAATGATACCAGCATGAATATTTACAAAACACATTGTTTACCAATGCATTTCAACCATATTTTACCTAAGTAATATATATATTTTACTATCAGAAGTATCTTTTGATTACCCCCAAAGATGTCCACATAATATCTCAGTGGTTTTGCTGCACATGTGGTCTTACAACAATCCATAATTTGCTACCAAAAGCCAAATTCTCGTTGCCTCTCTTAAGTTCACTAACAGGTTAATGTGAGGTATGTCCATCCTGAAATGAACAACAGCACTATATAATCATATGGTCGCTTGTAAGGCTGGTCCAGGATCAGATGGTGTGGTGTTTGTGAATGTGTGGTTTTGCGGTGAGCTCAGTGTCTCTGTGTGGGTTTGAGAACATGAGCCCTGAATATTCTACTGCATACATGATTTGTTCACCTCGACCCACCAGAGCCTGACGTTTGCCATTTCTACAATCACAGATCTGCTTTTAATCAGCTCTGTCTCTCTCCGTCACAATGCTTTCTCTTTCTCTTTCAGACCAGAGCTTGTTATTGTGCTTTATAATCAGCAGGTTGCATCTGTGGAGTTGCTTTTTAATGGAATAGTTCACCCTAAAAATGAAAATTACCCCGTAATTTACATCACCCCCAAGCCATTTTTGGTGTAAATGACTTTTTTTCTGTGAGATGGACACAGTCGGTGTAGTTTTAAACTTTATCCTGGCTCTTCAGTGCTTTTTAATGGTGTTGGATAGTGACTTTTATTTTGAAGCTTCCAAAAAAGTGCATAAATACATCGTCAAAGTAACCCATACATCGCCAGGGGGTTAATGCATATCTTATGAAGCGGATCCATGTGTTTTTGTAACAGAAATATATACAGTCAAGCCTGAAAATATTCACTGTCTGTATATACTATTGGTAGTTTGGTCATTTATACCCCAAATTTGATAGTTTGACATTTTAAAAGTTGCCTGAAAATTGGTTTGAGTTTCTGTTTAGTAAAAAAAAAAAAGCTAGTAGTCCATTTTGGATGACACTAAACTCTACAAAACACGTTTCAGTGTATAAGCCCTGTTTATACTGTCAGGTCTTGATGCCCAGTTCTGATTTGTTGCCTATAGACTGATTTCACAGGCCCACCATTTTAGACAGCAAAATCGAGGCTGCGGTGGGAAGAAACACGGAAGTATCTCCTGAGTCACACAGGAATGTTGTGTACCTGGCTGTATATCTTATCAGCAAAGACAAAATGACACAAATTCATACTTTCACCGCCTTCCGACTGACCTGAAGGTCCGTTCTGAATGAATAGTGAAAATAAAGAGGGATATCAGATCTCATTTTCAGCCAAGTTAAGGGAAATGGCGCTAGTTAGCTAACGTTTTCTTTCCCAAACATGTTTTAGATGCCATTTATCAAACTAAAGTTAATGAACTGCTTCTTTCTCTATATTAGACTCGTCACCATACAAAATTTTGGCTCTGAAATGTAAAAAAAAAAAAAAAAAAAAACTCAGTTTCCTGTGAACATTAAAGGCACTGTTGATGGCGTTCTTAAACACCGCTGATTGGCTGTTGTGTTCACCAGTGCTCAACAGAAATGTTTGTGATTGGCCGTGACGATTGTCATCAGTTCACCGCACTTGCCGCACTTCGCTGATGTTTACCGAGTGCAAACACAGACGAGTGATCCGCTTGATGAGTCGACTGATCTTCATGGCTGTAAAACGCTCCAGTGTCCGTCTATCTGTGTTTGCAATCTTTGAAGAGCGGTTAAATGATGACCTTCACTGCCAATCACAGTCATTTCTGTTGAGCACTAGTGAACACTATGGCAAATCAGCTGTTTATGAGCGCGCTCAGTGGCGCTTAAATGTTAGCGGGAAATGGAGGTTTTTAAAACTTCAGTACCGGGACAACACTATTACAGACAACACAGGGGTGTGCTACAGGTGACTGCAGTGTTTAATCTCTCACCGGGTTACGTAGGCTGAAGCAGGGAAGCCCCCACAGTGTTTACCTGCTGCCATGAACTGAAGTCTAGGAGGACACTTCAGCGTATTCCTCTTAAAGTGACATTGTTTGATGTATAATATGCTTTTAATTGTTTAAATTAAACTGAACTATCTGATATTAAAGTGATGTTTACACCATTTCTGCATTTTGAAATCGCAGCAGCAGCTGGAGGTTAGTAGTCCACAGCGTGTTGTTGCAATGTTTACAGTGCTGATCCTATACTTCCGGGTTGCTTCCCACCGCAGCCTTGCTTTCCTGTTTTAAAATGGTGCCCGCGTGAAATAAGCGTATATTTAATTTGTTTGCCTGTCCGTTTACACCAGGGGTCACCAATCTCGGTCCTGGAGGGCCGGTGTTCCTGCAGGGTTTAGCTCCAACTTGCCTCAACACACCTGCCTGGATGTTTCAAGTACACCTAGTAAGACCTTGATTAGCTTGTTCAGGTGTGTTTGATTAGGGTTGGAGCAGAAATCTGCAGGACACCAGCTCTCCAGGAACAAGTTTGGTGACCGCTGGTTTACACGTTCTTTTAATTGTGAGCCGAATCAGATTCATGTGTTTACACTTGCCACACAATTTACGATGTCGCGCATGCGTAAAGACGGGTTCTAGCATCTGCGCCACACTAGCCGTGATGGAAGAAATCGTCTTGCTGTTAGCTCTATGAAATATGTGAAGTATCTGAAATTATCTCACGCTGTAGTGGTGAGTTGTGCGTGGCTGTCAGTGCAATGTAAACAAAAGACAAGTTAGACCAATTATTACAGATTATTAAAATGATTATGAACGCAGATAATAACAACAGCTCATTTAAACTCTTAGCTAATATATAGCTTTAACATTAGACAAATACTATTTTTATTTTTTCTTATTTGTATTTATTTCTTCATTGTTCTGTCATTTATTTTGATCGTAAAATTATCACTCGTTTAAATCAAAAACTTTTTATTTATTTTTAAGCCCAAAGAGAGAAATGGATTATTGCTTGTTTTTCATTCATATTTCATGCTGTATTTGGTTACTGAGCAGCAATAAACAACAAAATATAGGCATGTGATTTTTCTAAACTAGTAGTGTTTTGAGTTTAATAAATGCATAATAATACTGATAACCGTGAAGCCATGATTATTCTTCAGACTATAATCGTACAACCAAAGTCTATAATCGTTGCATAACTAATTGTTAAGCAGTTCAAAACTGTGACAAATATGAAAATATGAATGTGTCTGAATGTAGAAGAAGCCTGCTTCAGCAATGCACTGCTGTTGTTGTGCTTTGAAATACAACATTTGAATGTGTTTGTAAAAAAAAGCCACACTGTACAATGCAGTGATGTTATGTAATTTCAAAATACAATATATTAACATTTTAATGTAGAAAAAGCCAATGTGGGTGTCTTAAGGAGTAAAAATACAGCATATGGGCTCTTAAATTGCTGTTGTGTCATCACTTATATTGCAAGTCATATCTCTGCGGCCCCTCATTTGGGTTGCTCTTCATGATTTGGCCCCCATGACAAACTAATTGAATAGCCCTGGCATAGATGCTCATTTTCAAATCCCCATAATAGAGGCTCTTTAACTTAATTAATTATTGTGTTATGACAATGTGAATGAATTGCATTTATGTACAGTGTGGTATGAATTGTGACCTAAACTAAAGTGTTACCAAAAAAGAATCATACACCGAGGACGGCTTGATGGTGAGTGAACTATGTGGTAATTCAAATGATTCAGTGAACTGTTCCTTTAAAGAGCTGTCATGCGGTTATTTGTGGATGTCTTCCCGCTCTTGATCCATCAGATGTCTCTGCAAGTGTGTTTATTACATGTCTCTCTCTCTCAGTATGGAAAGGTTCTGCGATACAGTGACCCGTCGGTGATCTTTGTGTTCCTGCTGGTCTTCTGCCTGGCCACAGTCATGCAGTGCTTCTTCATCAGTGTGTTTTTCTCTCGGGCGAATCTGGCTGCCGCCTGTGGGGGCCTTCTGTACTTCCTGCTCTACCTGCCGCACGTGCTCTGCTACGCCTGGAGGGACGTGCTGGGATTCGGCGCCAAAATCGCAACGGTGAGAAATCACGCCTGAAGGCAGCACATGATGAAAATAACAGCAGAGAGAAGCAGAGGTGCACTGATTATATTACAGAGGGATGCAGGGATGACGTCAGGACCCTCGAAGATGTGTTCATTTCCAGATGGAGAATTTACATTGGAATATCTGGATTTAGGGCAGCATGGTGGCTCAGTGGTTAGCACTGTGGCCTCACAGCAAGAAGGTCGCTGGTTCGAGTCCCGGCTGGGTCAGTTGGTGTTGGCGTGGTTTCCTCCAGGTGCTCCGGTTTCCCCCACAGTCCAAACACACGTGCTGTAGGGGAACTGATGAACTCAATTGGCCGTAGTGTATGAGTGTGTGAGCGTGTGAATGAGTGTTTATGGATGTTTCCCAATACTGGGTTGCGGCTGGAAGGGCATCCGCTGCTTTAAACATATGCTGGATAAGTTGGCGGTTCATTCCGCTGTGGCACAGCCTGATGAATTAAGGGGCTAAGCCGGAGGAAAATGAATGAATTTCTGGAGTTCATTTTTGAATGCACTAGTAAAGTCATCCCAGTAATCTTCTAGCGTATTTGCTGTGTGAAAGGGCTGTTGTTATGTTTATCACACTTATTACTTTATTGATTGAATTATTAACTCTTCATTAAACAAAATGAACTTCTCAAAAGAGCCCTCAACATGTTTTTCTGGGATCTGATGACGTCCCTGCACCACTCTGTTAAATGTGCACTTGTAGAGCTTTAAAAAAAATGTATTTGAAAGAAGTACTTGAAGATGAAATGACTAAAATGACTGATAACCCCATCATAAAGGAATGATAGCCCCGCCCGAAAGAACTAATAGAACTGCCCTAA
>CAIGQQ010029507.1:13383-26586 GCA_903798035.1 Danio albolineatus
TATATATATATATATATATATATATATATATATATATATATATTTTTCTTTCTTTTTTTTTATTCTTTTGAATTTTGTATTCAATAAAAAATCCATTAATTAAACATTTTTCACTTTCCATGAAAAGGGGAAACCACTACACATACACACATATGTATTTATTTGTGTATGTCTCTGTGTTTTGAAGTGTATTGAGGTAGAGAAATCAGGTGTTGGGATGTTACAGATTGCAGTCTTTTTTTTTTTTTTTTACTGTAGCAAGCAACCAGTACTTACGTATGGTAACACACATCAATACTCTGAACATTAAACTTTCGAAAAATGTTTCTGGAATCAGGCGATGTTATAACAAGGTGAGGGAGCCCCTCTTGAGCAGCTTTGTGAGCTGATGGAAACAATGTTTTAACCCTTGGAGAGGAACTTTTAATAGGTGAAGAAAAGTAGTTACCGGATTGTCCTTTGAGCATAGCTGTCAGGGAGTTTCTCCTTCCCATCCACGCTGAAGCCTCTGAGCTACGCCATCAATGTCATGGAAATCTCTGCCTGACAAACTAACTGCAAAACTGCTCTCCAATTCCAGACACACAGTTATGCCAGCACAAGCCATGGTGAAAGATATGATAGAAAGACCTTGCAAGGATTGAAAGTCCATAAATGATTGTGGCTTTAATAGGATTAGTTCTGCCTTAACCAAATATGGTTAAGCAGTTCACATTTCTTCAAAAAGTTTCAGAACATTTTTTATTTGCTCTTGAGACTTGAACAATTGTTAAGTTGTGAGACACACACACAAAAAAAAAAAACTTGATTGATTGTCTGACTCAGGTAATCATATAATGGGTCACTTGAGGCATTGTTTTGTCGCGTATGCAGCTGTCAGTGAAGCCAAAAGTTTTTTTTTTTTAGAGATATGGCACATCTGTCTTAGTGTAACTGCAACAAATACTGTACACTCACCAGCCACTTTATTAGGTACATCTGTCCAACTGCTTGCTAATGCAAATTTATAAACAGCCAATCACATGGCAGCAACTGAATGCATTTGAGCATTTAGACATGGTGAAGACGATCTGCTGCAGTTCAAACCAAGTATCAGAATGGAGAAGAAAGTTGATTTAAGTGACTTTGAACGTGGCGTAGTTGTTGGTGTCAGACGGGCTGGTCTGAGTATTTTAGAAACTGCTGATCTAGTGGGATTTCCACACAAAACCATCTTTAGGGTTTACAGAGAATGGTCTGAAAAAAAAAAAATCCAGTGAGCAGCAGTTCTGCGGGTGCAAATGCCTTGTTGATGCCAAAGGACAGAGGAGAATGGCCAGACTGTTTCCAGCTGATAGAAAGGCAACAGTAACTCGAATAACCACTCGTTAAAACTGAGGTATGCAGAAGAGCATTTCTGAATGCACATGTCCAACCTTGAGGCGAATGGGCTACAGCAGCAGAAGACCACACCGGGTGCCACTCCTGTCAGTTAAGAGCAGGAAACTGAGGCTTCAATTGGCACAGGCTCACCAAAACTGGACAATAAAAAAAATTATTTCTGCTGCCACATTCGGATGGTAGGGTCAGAATTTGGCATCAACATCATGAAAGCATGGATCCATCCTGCCTTGTATCAAAGGTTCAGGCTGGTGGTGGTGGTGTAATAGTGTGGGGGATATTTTCTTGGTGCACTTTGGGCCCATTAGTACCAATTGAGCATCATGTCATCACCACAGCCTACCACAGCACTGTCCATCCCTATACAGTGTACCCATCTTCTGATGGCTACTTCCAGCAGGATCACGTGTCACTTCATAAAGCTTGAATCGTCTCAGACTGATTTCTTGAATATGACAATGAGTTCACTGTACTCAAATGACCTCCACAGTCACCAGATCTCAATCTAATAGGACCATTGGAATGTGATGGAAAAGGAGATTCACATCATGGACAAATCTGTGTGATGCTATCATTTCAATATAAACCAATATCTGTGAGGAACATTTCCAGTACCTTGTTGAATCTATGCCACAAAGGATTAAGGTAGTTCTGAAGGCAAAAGAGTACTAGTACTAGTAATGTGTACCTAATAATATGGCCGGTGAATGTACAATGATGATGACAAACTTTAGTATAAGAAAATCAGTCTCATTAATAAAATAATCAAAATTAAAAAAAAAAAATTCAAACCACATTTAAAAATGTCAAAGGTTGTGGCTGGTTGGGTGAAGTTTCTTGTTCTGTTCAGAACAGAAAATAATGTTGGACGATTTGTCAATAATCTTCTTTATTACAATCTGCTTTATACAAAGTTTCTTAGTTTGTTGGTGCTTTTTAAATATTCTGTTGAATAGAATATAGGTTTTACATTCAAAGTGGTCACAAGAGAATAAAGTTGTCTAAAAAAATAAAGGCCTAAGTTGTCTAAAAAAAAACTAAAGAATTGTTATGTTTCAGCTCACTTTCAGCTCAAAAGTAGCTTGAACAAATAGCAAACATATTTTTTTAGTGTATTCTACTGAGTTAGCTGACATGTACAGCAGTTGCAAAGTTAATGTAGCTTAACAGAATCTCTTATGCAACTTATGTCTTTCATCCCAGTATTCTGGGTCATATTTTGCAGTGTTTTTTGCGCTGAGTACATGGCCATTTTTTATCATTAGTATAAAAGTCAATGAATATATATCACATTGCACTGAAATTTACAATACTGTCAGGCAAAAACAATAAACATGAAACTTCCTGAGGTGCACTGAAATTGAAGTCATACTGGTCTCGGAAATGAGCAACAACGACCAGAGAGTCAGAGAGAAAGAGAGATGAGAGACAGAGAGCGCAGAAGAGCTTAGTGAAGCCCCAGGGGCGCCGGCAGTAAAAATAGCCCTGACAGGTTCCTGCTTCACTGGCTCAGGTTTGTCAGGGGCTCTGCAAGGTCCTCCATCCACTGCATCCCCTCCAGATACTGGACATGGATGGAGGATGGAAGAGCGGGAAAGAGCAGAAGGAGGATGAGGATTGGGTTTTATGGTTTAAGCTTATCCCCGGGGAACAAGTTCATAGTCTGGTGAGGTAAACTGGTGAACACTTTTATCTCATTTCCAAATGATGGGTGCCATTTTATATGACTCATTTAAAAATATACATATAAATACAAAAAAGGCCAATTTAGATAATTTAGAAATACCCTTAAATATAACATTTGTATTGTTTTATTTTCATTTGTATGACCATTTTATTCATCTCTTCCTAAGTTTGCCATATCCTTCAGATTATGGCATGCAAAATATGTATGAAACAAGTTTTCAAATCATAATTATTCTTTCTTCTTTCTTTCTTTCTTTCTTTCTTTCTTTCTTTCTTTATTTCTTTATTTCTTTATTTCTTTTATTTTATTTTATTTTCTTTCTTTCTTTCTTTCTTTTTCTTTCTTTTTTTACTGTTCTTTCTTTTTTTCTTTTCTTTCTTTCTTTACTGTTCTTTCTTTCTTTTTCGTTGTCTTGCTTTTTCTCTTCTTTTTTCCTATTCTTTTCTTTCTTTCTTTTTCTTTTATCTTTACTGTTCGTTCTTTGTTTCTTTGTTTCTTTTATATCTTCTTTTTCTTTTCTTTTTTCTTTTACAGTATGTCCTTTCTTTCTTTTATTTCTTCTTTTTTACTGTTCTTTATTTCTTTCTTTTTGCTGTGCTTTCTTGTTCTTTTATTTCTTTTTTTCTTTTTCTTTACTGTCCTTTCTTTTCTTTTCTTTTCTTTCTTCCCTTTTCTTTTTTCTTTACTGTTTTTTATTTCTTTCTTTCTTTTCTTTCTTTCTTTCTTTCTTTCTTTCTTTTTTTCTTTATTTATTTATTTTCTTTACTGTTCTTTCTTTCTTTTTTCTTTATTTCCTTCTTTTTCTTTTTTTCTTTAATGTCCTTTCTTTTTCTATTCTTCCCTTTCTTTTCTTTTTTCTGTTCTTTCTTTCTTTTCTTTCTTTCTTTCTTTTCTTCACTGTTCTTTCATTATTTTATTTCTTTATTTTCTTTCTTTTCTTTACTGTTCTTTCATTTCTTTCTTTTTCTTTACTGTCCTTTCTTTTTCTTTTCTTTTTTACTGTTCTTTTTTCTTCCTTTTCTTTACTGTTCTTTTATTTCTTTCTTTTTCTTTACTGTCCTTTCTTTTTCTTTTCTTTCTTTCTTTCTTTCTTTCTTTCTTTCTTTCTTTCTTTCTTTCTTTCTTTCTTTCTTTCTTTCTTTCTTTCTTTTTTTCTTTCTTTCTTTACTGTCCTTTCTTTCTTTCTTTTAAAATGTGCAGTCTTTCTACTATCAAACATGGTATTTCCTCAAGTGTTGAAGTTTTAACTCTTAATTCTGTTGTAGAACAAATGTGAACCATTAAAAAATAACACATAAAACAGCATATTTACACAATAGTACATTTAGCTTTGTTATGTAACACAATTTGGTCTTTTTATCTTAACATATTAAACATGGTAGTAGTTGTAGTAGTTATATTATAACTATATTATAGTTGCATTAGAATGACTTATTATGTCATGTTTTTTCAAGGTGCAACATATCCTAGGGCACCTTTATCACATTTTCCACCCATGTTGCGCCACAACCAAGAGGTAAAGGACACTGTGTTCCCAGACCTTGTCAAATGAATTGAACTGCACTGGAGCATTTGCACAGCTGGTTCCACCCGCCGACTTTGACATAGTATTATCCTGGAGAATGACTCCATAAAGTATTAATGAAGTGTGTCAAACAGACTTAGAGAGGGAGTTGGATTGGTTGCATGCATATGGTGCATGTGGTGAGAATATACATTAAGGGCATTAAATATAACACCGTTATCATTACCCTCGTGCCTCCTCTTTACCTCATTGGAAAAATACACTTGCAAATATCAAGCACCAGTCGCCCTCTTTCCCTGTTAACTCCATCAATCTGCTCAGTCCCCACACCTGCCCCCATGGTGTTGACTCTCCCTGAGAAGTAGGCCTGGACCATGTGAGCTCTTTAAACAGTAATGAGCTAATAACAGTGGATGAATAGGATGACTGGAGGCAGAGAAAGCACCACATGGTATGGTGAGACAAAAATGACAATGGTGCAAATAGCACAGGAAGAGGTCAAGAGACGAGGGGACTGTTTCTTTTTTTTCTCCTCAGTGTTTAGCGCCGTGGTTTGAGCAGATCTATTTTTGTGTGTATTTTATGCCTGTTTCCACTGTCATTGCCACTCAGCTTTCTATGTAACTTGCAATAGCAGAGTCGTCGCAAATCATTTTCATTGTCCACAAAAGTCTTTATTTGTAAAAATCTTACAATTTTATATTGATAAAAAGACAAAGTAGACACCCAAAAAAGGTAAACAGTGAACTTCCCCCAATTTCACATGTCTAGATCTGTTAAAATTATTCATAGGTTGATGATACTGAAGCAGGTATGCATGTTTTAACTATTCATTTAAGGGAAAGTGAAAATCCCCTGCTTGAGAGCAATTTTGTGTGCTTCTACATCCATAATATTAGATCAAAATCAAAAGATCAGTCACGGATTGATGGTAAGATGGGAAAAATTAGTCTGCAAAATGAAAGAAATCCCCTGAAGACTTCCTTCTATTTTCTCTGCAAATAAACTACTGTAGATCTGAAATTGCTTATCAACATCATTTATTGTCTTGTTTTGATCAAGAAGTACTGACACTTTTTTGTCGTGGTTTAAGCTTAACTTAGTTGCTATTAGCTATTTGTACCATTTTGCCCTCAAACACAGCTTACTATGATGTTCTCCAGCTAAATTCTATAAGTATAAAAATGATGGTCATTCTAAAGGTGCTGATGTAAAAGAAAATCTTGCAATTGCACATTTCTGCCCAGACAGCTGTTTCTGCAACAAGCAACATTGAAAATCAGCTGCAGAGATAATTTGTGTTAATTTGTTTATCTTTGATAAGTTAAGTTAAAGGAGTCCAAAACTAAATGAAACCTTTAACCTCCTCCACCTCCCCTTGAGTAAATATTAATTTAAAGAATTTTGGGAAATTTCTTGCTTTAATTGGGCTGTTGACACTGGAACTGAATTCACCAATTAGAATGGCCATAGCGGTCATTCTGAATGTTCTCAAATAAAGCATTATTGTCATGTAATTTTTTTCACATTTAGTGTTTATATTGCGATACAATAATGACACGTTGAATGTCTGTTGTCATATTTTATGAAGTCATTACCCTTAAAAAATGTTATTCATGGTAATGCAGCCTATAAATGCATACCTTATGATTTACTAGAAAACCTGCAAATGTTCCGCTTTCACTTTCACAAGCAGGAGAGCAAGTTTTTTTTTTCCCCCAACACTTAATATGTTGTTTTAAACAACAAGTCTAAAGTAAAGCTATGTTTTTGCTGAAGTTGCTAGGCAACAACGGCATGTATATTATATTTAAAGGCAAGAGATAAAACACTGGGTAACACTTTATAAAAATTACACACCATAAATCACTTATTAAGTATTAGCAAATAAATCTGCTAAACATTAACTCTACATTAACAGACGTCAGTAAGCAGTTTATAACTGCAGATACAAATGCTTTAATCTATGGGGAAAAAAATGCCAAAAGTATTGAAATAAAAAATAATACAATTGAATTAACAGCTGCTTGCATTGTAATTACTTGAATGGCCGTAGTTTGTAATTTTAGGTTCTGAAATTTAACACAGCTGTTTATTTAAGCTGTGAATATTTCGATTCAAAACACAATTTCATACTTAAATTCAATACTTCAGGTTCAACTCCCAGATTTCCCAAAATATTCAGTTCTGTTTAAAAATACAAAGTATAATACTCAAAAGACAATATTCAGTTCATTTTATTTCAATTCACAAATTCACTTCCATAAATTCAGTGGCTGAAATTCGGCTAGTAATATTCAACATTACATCCGGGAGCTGTAGGACTGACATAATTATTAAATGCTACTTTTGTGCCGTTATTAGCTTTTTCCCTCACCTGTTTACTGCTTTTAAAAATCTTAAATTGGTCTTAAAAATCTTAAAACAGCAATCTGCAATCTATCAAATCTGCTATCTGCTGTCTATTACTTTTCATGCAGCTCCCGCATGTGATGTTGAATTTTACCAGCCGAATTTGAGCCACGGAATTTATGGAAGTGAATTTTTGAATTGAAATAAAGTGAACTGAATATTGTCTTTTGAATATTATACTTGTTGAAGTTGAACCTGAAGTATTGAATTTCAAGCTGTGTCTCATTTTAGAGGCTGCATCCTCCGAAGGATGCAGACTTAAAAGGTCAGTCCTTCGAAGTCCACACAAGCCAAACCGAGTGTTTTGAAATGAGACGATCTAGCCTACAGAGGACAGATCTCGTCACCTAGCATTCGTAACAGCTGCTGTTAATAAGCGGTATTAAATTTTGAAATGACTTTTTTTCAATGTGATTTTAAGACTCATTTTCAGCAATCTAAAGGCAAAGCGAGGTTTACAGAAGCTGGAAATATATTTCCTTAGATCCATACATGTACACATAAACATGTAAATGGTCTATAACATCACTCTTTGTTTTTAACCTGTGTTTAGATCTCCAAGTAAAATAAAACCAACATTTAGTCTGGAGTTTTCTTTTAAAAAGGTCCTGCCGTTATTAGTGTGCAATGAATGTTGAGACGTTTGAGACTGTGAAGGATCTACCGGTTGTGTCCTTCAATACCTGGGAAACGAAGGAGGCATTTTGAGGCTGCGTTTGAAGGAGTCTTTAAATTTTTTTAAATGAGACAGCCTTTGTCCCGCCGCGATGACACAGCGCACTTTGAATGCATCCTTTAGAGGATGCAGCCTCTGAAATGGGACACAGCTTAAGTATGAAATTGTGTTTTGAATTGAAATATTCACAGCTTAAATAAACAGCTGTGTTAAATTTTACAAACCCCCAAACATTGTGCTTTCCTACTTTCGGCATCATTTAGAGCATAGGCTGTCACCGTCATATCAGGTGGTGAACTTGCAAGCACTGCCTTTTGAGAAGCCAGACTCAGCCCTTTCATTGATGTGTCCCATTTGCACACTGTGCATCTATGTGGACCATACACAGAACATCAACTTTTTGATCATTTGTTGCTGAAGAGAAGTGCTGTCCCAAACAGAGGTTGACCCACAAGACATTGGATGCCTTGCTTTGGTTTACTAGTCTCAAGGCAAACCACGCTCCCTGGGAATGAGAGCATGCTAACAAGAAGTTTTGCCTCCACTTGGTTGTTACCGCGGGGAGCCTCTTTAACAGACTTTTGTAGCAAGATTGTATAATAGCTGTAGCATGGAGCCGATTTCCTCGTGGTTACTGACTAACACAACGTAATTATAGCAAATTTGTCTCGGTTTCAATGCTTGCTGCAATATTCTCCTTCACCCAGAGGTGTGTGCACATTATTTTGCCCTGCTAGTAAGTTCCTCACTGGTGAAACCTAGAGAGTTCCTCCAAGACCCCAACACCCTACTTCAGTTCTGAACTGAAACATGAATCCCGAGCTGTGCTTGGCTCCTTAGCGATAATCTAAATGTGCCATCACCTTATACTTTATACCCCTGAATTGGGATTTGGCTACACATGCAAACTACTCTTGCCAATTTCATAGAAATTCAATTGACCCTTTTAGACCCTCATAGAAGTTAATTAAATTAAATTCAATTCACCTTTATTTGTATAGTGCTTTTATGTAGCTTGTGCCAAAGCAGCTTCACATAGAAGGTTATAGTAAACTGAAACAGTGTCAGTCCAGTTTTCAGTGTTGGAGTTCAGTTTAGTTCAGTTCAGTGTGGTTTAATCCCCCAATCTGTCAGTCAACATAACATCTGTATTCCTTCCTTCAGGAAAAAAGGGTAACAAGCATAGTAGAGATAATTCCATATCTGCAAAATTCACATTTTGAATGAAATATTAATAATTAATTAATAATTAACCAAATCAAGATATAATCAAATAAAATCACCAAATCGACAGAAATACCCAGCACTACTATGCCTTTGGCCAACTTTTTAAATGCCTTCCATGAGTGCATTTTTTGTGTATCTACGAAATTGCCATCGAGTATCTTCTGAAAAAAAAAAAAATATACCATTAGTGGTATATCACTTGACATTCTTGACTTCACACTAACAAATATTTTCATGTAAATTGAGGCAATTTGGCCTCTTAATGTTTCCTACAAGATGTGATTATATACCATTATGTTGTTTTGCTTCTTCAGTAAGACGTTAACACTGGTGAAAAGACATTTTCACCATCCTTTGCTTACAAGTGTTTCGTCATGAAATACACACTGATTCTTACTTGATGTTAAAAATGATCTGCTTACTTTTTTTCAACTGCAACAATTTGACAATCAGCCACCCATACTAAAGCCATCCGTAAACATGCACACACACTTTTAGTAACGGGTCAGATTGCCAAATGCCACCATTTCATACAACCTGCTGTCAAACCAAAGGGTAAAGTTTAAAAAAAGAAAAGGTGCCCAGTTATTTGTCACTGTTCATGAAACGATGGCACTTTTGACAGCGGATATGTAAATGACCCAATCCCCTTTATCTGGCTCAGATCTAATTTCTTTTCATTTTTGAAATAGGTGGTAAATGTTAAATGACATTGAGAAACCGCAAAACCCAAAGATAGAGAGGGTGGACCTTTATAAGAACAGACAGAAGCCCATTTCACACATACAGACTTTTCAGGAAAATTACCAGCAAATTTCCGAAAAGAGATCATACGTGAACAGGTCCTTTTTAAAAATACCACTGATTTTTTTTCTAGAAAGAGAAACGTTACCAGGAATACTTTGGATTGCTGCTGTGTTGTCGCAGAAGGAACATTGCTGGAATGAGCATGTACACGTTAAGAACGTGCTGACATGAAGCATCGACTCTTGCCAATCAGAACATTCTAATGCAGATGACGCATTTACATTTGTGATATTTATGAAAGTAAAAGTCTTTGAATCCTTTGTCCAGTCTATTTTTAGCTGCTCTTTGTTGGGCAGATAACATTTCTATGTTCTTTCTTAGTACCAACTGTGTAAAAAAAAATGACAAAAGTTTACCTGCAAGCTCGGCGTTCAGCTGTGTGACGTGTGCATGTGAATGAGTGTTTACTGGTGAGTTAGATTCTGATACAACACTGGTAGTCTTTCGTTTCAAAGGGTGTCTCATACACAGCAACACAAACTCAAATGTACATCTCGACAGAAGAATGTGTTGCTCCATGTCTCTACATCGCAGTTGTTCTCAATACTTATCCGTCCACAGAACTGTCTATTTCTGGCTTAGTCAAATGTGTACTCAAAACTGTCCTTATCTGCAATTACTGCTTCTGCCTTCGGATGCTGGCAACAACATTTTCCTTAAGGTTTTTTAGTTCATTTCTGGAAGAAAAGCAGCTACAGGCATGCTAAAGTTTTAAATAAAAGTGAAACATCAACAATAAGACTGACCCCTGTCATGTGTGCAAATACAAGCACAGCCATTATTACTAGTAAATAATGTTAAAAGTTACCAATATTCTGGAATGTTTGTGTGAATGGTGCTTTTTTTAAAAAACATTACAGAATGTCCTTGCCTGCGTGAACAGCGCATTTTTATTTACTGGTAAATTCTGGAATTGTTTTTTAAATAGTTACCAGTATTACTGTGTGAAAGGGGCTAAAGACTTGAGTTGCTAATCTAATATTGGTTCCAGCAGTACCAATTCATTTCAGTGATTACTTTTGGTTAGGAGTTTGCAATGTAACAATGGAGAAGCTCCAAACTTAATGTCACCTAATGAAGAAATCAAGAAATCTGTTTTCTTTTTAATTATTATTATTATTATTATTATTATTATTATTATTATTATTATTGTTTCTAAATCTGTTTCTAAAATACAAGACTACAGCTTATGGTGAGCAGGCAATGTGAGTTTAGTGAGATCACAGTGTTCTTACTGTCTGTTTGCCGCTAGCACTGACCTTTAAGGTTCAAGTCATCATTTAGTGCCTGCCCAATATTTTGACAGGCACTGCTTACATCTTATTACCATGCCATTGCCTTCACTGTCTGCCAGGGCAGGTTTTTTTATGTGAACTTTGGATGCCAACCAATTAATATTTTAATTAAAATATCTATCTGTTGACAGGAGATTTTTTTCCCCTCCTTTGTGGCAGTATGTGTTTGTCAATATTGTCCACTTGTGGTTTTAATTTGCTCAGTAACCTCTAATTAATTTTATGCAATTGACAGAAGAGAATTAATTAAACTGTGATTAATTTGTTTGAGCTCAAAGACTTCCAAAACATCCTGCCTTATTATTTAAAAACAACTTTATTAGACAGAGTTCTGAGCTGTGAACCACATCTGAAAAGCATCCTACACCTTTTTTTAATCACTAACGTGAGATTTTTTTTTTTTTTTTTGTGCTTGTTGTGCATGCTGTATACCCAAACCAAACACACTCCAAAAGTGAGATCAAAGCATCTTACATTTGTGTTGAAATGAATTTTATCTTTTAATTCAGTCAACATCAATATGCTGGTAGATCACAGCACCTCCAGGCATCATATTGGAGCTTCCCCAACTTCTGCCAGGTTAACCTGGGCAGAATACAAAGACCAATGAAACGTCAAAATGTCAAACATGAACTCATGGGAAAATGAGTGTGCAAAAGTACAGGAATCCCCAAAAGAATCCCCCTTTTCTTTCTTTCAAAAAACTACAATAGAAAGACTTATTAAATGCCCATAAATGGCTTTTGAAGTCTATCCGTCGGTTTGTTTTGCAGTGGTTTAATCTTGTTATTAACTGTTTGTGCCATTTTGCCCTCCAACGCAGCTGTGATGTTCTCTACTTGGTATGAGTCAAAGGTGGCATTTTTCATTATCAGTTTGACATTCACATGATATTGCAACTCTTGACATTTATATAGAAAAACAATGTTCATCTGAACCACTTCATGGCTTAAAACAAGTACAACGGGGGGAAAAAGCAAGACAGAAAATGAAAGGAGTTTGTGTTTGACATAGATGAGTCCCTCTAAATGTACGTTTCCATTTTCTTTTCACCCAGACACCCACTTATGCAACAAGCAACCTTGAAAATGAGCTACAGAGATCATTTGTGTCCACATTTGAGAAAATAGAAAGATATCGAAAACAAGAAATGGGCAAGAAACTCACAATTTGAAATACACAACACTGAAAGCCACTCATCCAGAAAAGGTGATTCCCTAAATTGAACAAAGGCTCTTTGGCCACACATGGATGAGTATGATGCAAATAAGTGGCTCACAGAGACCAGTGCAAATATGGCCCACATGCAGTTTTCCAATCTTGCCTGCCTAAGAACAACAGGACTGAGGACGGAAATAGACCGTATGAAAACTTATCCTTTTTTTCTTTAGGGGAAATTGGACCAGTTCCTCTGTCAGGTTTGTAAAATTATTTATACTACACACAATTTTACCTCTCTTGTATTTTTTTTCAGCACCATGCAAAAAAAGAAAAGAAAAACAAAAAACTTCCACACCACTGCAGCATTTCATTGAGAAAAAAAAAAGATAATTGCAACAAAGTACAAACTTTTAGGAGAACAAACTTTTTCAGCAGAAGTAACAGCAGAAAAAAAGAAAGCAAGTACAGAAGGAATGAAGCATGAACTTAAACTTTACAAACAAAGCAAATTATTTAAAGTAGCTGTTTAAGATATCATTACTTTCAGGTGAATGTTTTGACAGGACATTATAGATGGTGGTTCGGAACCTTTTTCTGTGACTGTTTTTCATAAATTTCACAGATTTCACACCAGGTGTGCTGGACACATTTGCAGCCAATCATCAGGTTTAACTAACCAATTGACTAATCATTAGAGTGTACCTTCCGTCTAAGAGTGTAAAAAAAAAAATCAAGGCAATGTCCAAGAGTCATTTATTAATGGGTCAATGCTACTTTAGAAAACCCAGTGTTTAGTTTATCAGCTTTTACAGCAGCTTTCTTCTTCCATTTGAAGGGGTCTGGTGTTAAAAAAGTACTAAAAAAAACAACAAACACCAGTGTTAGAGAAAGTTACTTTTGAAAGTTATGCATTACAATATTGAGTTACTCTCCAAAAAAGTGACTAGTTGTGTTACTTGGCTACTTTTTATGGTAAGTAATGTTTTACTTTACTTTTGAATAACTTTTTATTACCTTACCTTGTTTTTTTTTT
>CAIGQQ010029509.1:0-13142 GCA_903798035.1 Danio albolineatus
GTGGCCAGTAAAATTGCCATAATCTCTGTTCAATGATTACTCAACCTTATAACAGCCTTATATTTTTAAAAGGGTGATAAAATAAGAGCTAAGTTACAAAGAGCTACATTAAATTTTTTTTGCATAGAACTTTCCATAAATCATGCTTTGTGAAATTGCACTCTTCGATGCACAACATAAAAATGACTAAAGTTACTAAAAATTGAGTTTTGGAAAATAAGCTTATCCTGCTGCTGCCATGTGTTTTTAATCAGTGTATAGACTGGAGTAATACTAATTATTTGTGTTTCATATATTGTGACATTTTGAAATCTTTGGGCAAACATCTTTCAAACACACAGTCAATGATCCATCTAAAACTGCTATTATTTGTACACTACTCATTGTCCAAAGATTTTCTAATTTATTTAACTGTAAGAGTCTCAGTTTGCCCCTTAGTGAACACCAGTACACAGTCTTTAGCTGTTTTTTATTTCTAAAGTTTCTCTGCATTTCCACCTAATCACTGACACTCATGATAATCTGAATGCTTCTCACCCTGTCCTTAAGGACTGATATTTTACTCAATCTCATTTTTAAGCGATAATGCTGAATTGTACACTAAACTGCCATTATATATTGGTCTTCAATGGTTGATAACTTGCTTCCAAAGTCTTGATCTCAAGCTTAAGCAAATAACTGAGAAAGCACTAATCAGATTTCACATTTTTATGATGTGAAGGAATTATTGATGATTTTAACTTCATCTTATGCATTAATAAACTAATCCTTGCATTAACAGTTTTATTCTGTTTTTAATGTGTTTATCCTCATATACACTGTTAAAAAAAATCCGTAAAATTTACGGAAAAATACCGGCAGCTGTGGTTGCCAGGATTTTTCCGTAAAAAATACGGAAGTTTTATAGAACTGTTTAAATTCACGGAAAATAACCGTATTTCATGAACTGATACAATGTTCAGTTCACAAAAACGTAGCTTAGTGCACAAAAGTCATTAAATTAATTAATGTATTCATGTGTGACTGCAATTAGCAAACATATTTTTACTGCATTAGTAACTCCACAGTTACATTTAAGCAAAAGAAGACGCAGCATAACATCAGATACTCTGAGTTCATCTTGGACTTGCACACAGACGCTACTATCCTCCACAATGGTGACAAAAAAAATGTTTTACAGTACTTTGCTGTTTTTTTTCTTGATTTTACGGAAAAATACCGGCAGCTGTGGTTGCCAGTAATCTACTGTTTTTAACATTTTACGGTCGTAAATTCAATTTACGGAATATTTCCGTGAAAAATACATTCCACATTGTGCATTTTTCATCGAACACATTTAACCCCTCAAGTCCCAGAGCAAAATCCTCCCTAGTGTCCTTACTACAGAGGGTTGAACACTCAGGCAGTGATGACGTTAATGAGATAATTGAGTATCTAATTAAAGGAGGATTGAGAATTATTGATAAACAACTGTTAATAAGCAGAATCACTGAAGGAAAGAAAAACAAGACCAAATAACACAAATCACAGCCAAAACCAAAGATGAAATCAACTGAAAATTAAACTCTAAATAAAAATAATAATTAATAAAAATAAAACAAATTACACAATAAAACAATTATTTCTCAAGATCTCAGCAGAGATCATTAAACAACATCACAAACATCAGGAGCTTCACTTATTACTGACATTTGACTTTTTCTGTCGTGCACTAAAGTTCTTAATTAAATTTGTGTTTATTTGAAATCACCATGACGGAGGTCAGTGTCTGCTTTAGTTGGGCTCTTCAACTTATTATTATAACATTAGTTTGTAATTGGTTGCTATAATTAATTGTGTGGATCACACTATTTTATAGCATGAAAATCCAAAAAAAAAAAAAAAACTATAAGAACAAGACTAATAAGATTAACTATGACATCAAAGGCACTCTCGCCTGCTTGTTAACTCTTTCAGTTTCTTGATCGTTGTGTGTGAGAAATTAATAACATACGCTAAAGAAACCACTGGAGTTTCAGAAATCAATGATTGTTTAACAGGTCTAAATACACCATTCATAATGAGAAAGTTTGAACTATGACAGAACTGAAAAACACACAGATATCAACAATTAGTCTATGAATCTCAATAATGGTGACAAACAAAAAATAAAGTTAAAACAACCCAGAACAATACAAAACAATCTACTGAAATATTACACAGCTAAAACAAAATAAAAAAGGCAAAAAAAGCAATTTTAAGAACATAAAGCTGCATAATTTATTCATGCTGCAATGCATGCTGGGAGTTTTGCACTATGCTGACACCCAGCATGCATTGCGGCATGAATGGATTATGCAGATTTTTCTTTTTAGCAACCATGGTTGAGGTTCATATCCTGATTCTTGATGTCTGTGTGTCTTAACGAGTGTCAGGGGTTTGGTGCATGACACGCTGATAATTAATTTATATTATTTCCTTTCTAATTGTTTGTTGACCCTCCATGTAAAGCTGCAGTATCATCTCAAACAATGATAAAATACTTATTAAAAATATTTTAAAGAACTACCTTACTTAATACTTGGTACTTCATCTGTAACAATTAATAACGTTTTGTATGTTATTTTTCTCATGACTACTTTTTTTTTTTTTTTTTGCTATAACTGATGAATTTCAGAAATACAGTTACAACAGCCAGAGACACATTAATATAACATGGTAACGGTTCAAGAGCCCAACTAAAGCAGCTTTTGATCTCCTCGATGGTAAGGTCAAATGAAATATTCTCAATAAAAATATATAAACCTCTGTTAATTATGAAATATTCTTGCAGATATGACAGAAATGAAGTCAAACTGTAATCAGTGAAGCTGGCAATGCTGTTATTTAATGGAGTTGATTAATCCTCTGTTTTAATTCAGTTGGTTTGGTGTGAGGCTGTGTGTGTAGTTTTATTTCTTCCTTCAATTTCTTATTCCTTCAGTGATTGTGCTTGTTAACAGCAGCTGTTCATCAGTGTCTAAATTCAGTCATTTGTGGTCATTCACTTTCTATAGTGGACTAAACTAATTGACTAATTTAGAGACTAGTGAATGAGGGTGTATGGTGAGATTTCAGACACACACGAAAACAAAGGTTTGATCTTTTACAGTTATTTTCCGTATTTTGTACAGAAATGAGCTGTTGATCATTCTACAAATTTTCACCGTAGATTATACAGACTTGTACTGTTAAAATCACGGACATTTTTTACAGTGTAACCTTATGTGCTTAACCTCATATAACTTTGCTCTATAACAGCTGTGCCTTTGTGTGACTGATGACCTAGAAGTTAACTCCTCAGTACTTATCAACAGAATATTACATCTCTTCTTCCAGAGTGTGCTCATTTACTGGAACAATCATCTACGGGAGGGTCTCAAGCTCACTCTCTTGCAGGCTCTGTTATGCGTTACTTTTTCTGTGCAGATTTGCTGTTCTACCTGACAACTGATGATTGAACTGATCGGGATGGAGGATCTTAATGAAGCACCCCCGGGCAAAGCCGAAGAGAAATCGGCGATACTGCGAGGGTTAGAGAGTGTTGTGGAATGCCCACATGTAAACCTCATACTGTAAAGGGTTTATTCTGCAGCCCAGAGCGCTCTGTATGCTTTATCCATTTGATACATTAAATTAATTTAAACTTATTTGAAGCCTCTGACCAATCTTTGAACCTGGGGACTAGGAGAAAGTCATGTACAGTAGACATTCTTGCAAAGAATGTTACAGTTTTTGAAACTACAAAAATACAAAATACCAAAGTATTTTGATACAAAATATTAAGCAAATTTCTTCAACCCTATGAAATACAAATACAAAATTCTACTTTGTATTTGAAAAATGTATTTGAAATATAATATATAAATATTGCCCATTCCTGATGGTTTGTATTATAATTTTGTTCAACTTGTTTTCAACATTAAATAAAATGCCATTTTCTCTATAACTCCTAACATTAGCAGGACATATTAATCCAATCTAAAGACAGAGTAGAAAAATCTGTACTTTGTGCATGGGCTTAATACAATATACAGTTAATGCGCTTCACATAAATCAATGCACTGTCTGGAACTATTGCTGATGTATAAGTGTGTACCTATGGCGAGTGAATTATAATTTTTATTCAATCTAAAAAAACTGCAGGTGTTTCATTGTAGCACAGTTTCACAAAATAAAACCTATATGCTCCAAATTCACATTTTGAAAGTGTACAGTATATTTTAAAACAACAAAAATCACAAATTTTACCTGACTCTATGGCTATTTTCTAGAGAGCTAACCTAATTGCAAGCTAATGTAGTGCAGTTATTTAGCAGCATTTTTTTTCAATGTCATAATCATTCCAAATGCCAATATATGATTTCCATTGTTTTAATTTGATCAGGATTAATAAACAATTACTCAACCTAGCAATGCTCACTGTGTGTGGTTGCTTATATTAATTGCCAGTACGTTTACCAAAGACCATAATAAAGCAAAAAAAAAAAAAAAAAAAAAAACACCTAGATCTTGTCATATTTTAATAGTCTTTTTGGTTCTTTCTAGCTTTATAAAGAACAAAAAAATCAGTTTCAGAATCTGTTTTAAATGCTCATATTTATATATTTATTACTAACAAGTTTTCTATTAGACTCGTGACAAATGATTTCAGATTCTCAACACAATTCTGCAATTTATTTTTGCAAAATGAGGGTTGGATACTCAAAAATGTCACTCAATTACTATGTTCATACATAGTTTCATACATGTAAGAAACTTAGTTACTACACTTAGTTTAAGCGGTCCACCCTATTTCACCTAGTCCATTCATTTTAAATATTTCTGGCCTGGCCCTTGGTTTATAGAGACAGTATGAACTGACCTTAGAAAAATCCTGTTGTAGTTTCTGGAATACGCGAGCGCGTTGCTCCCAATATGAGAGGGCAAACCGCGCGCCTCTATTGAAAATTACTAACTTGCGCTAAAAAGACGCGATATGTGAACAGCCCCTAAGTCCGGTTTAAAGAAACGAGGTATATAGTCGCTTGTAATATAATTATACAAGAAATTTCCATTTTCAAAAAACTCCAATTTCGGGGCACCTTCAGCATAATTAACAAATCATAGAGAATATGGAACAGCATTTCGTATTGCATGGCGGCGCACTGTTATAGGCAAAATAAATCTGAATGAAATCACAAGCTATCTTTACTGCGGTTCACAAACCATTTTAGTCAGTTTCATTGTTTTTCTACGTTCTGCCTTGTTTATTCGGGTATAATTATGTCATGGTAGTTGTTCCAAAAGCTGGTTCCAAACAAACACATACATATTCTGATTAAGAGAATGATCTATAATAGACTGCTTTTATGTTGTTGTTTTTTTTTTAAACTTTCACAGATCAGTTTAGTTCAGTTAACCCTTTCCTAAATCAAATATATTGCTTTTTTGATTTGTGAAAACTGTCAGAAACCAGTTTTGGCCAGTTATCTTATTTGTGAGTCATGTACACCAGTTTAAATATTTAACCAGTTTGATTTTTATGGTCACAGGCATGTGAAAATTATGTATTTTGTTTTTAATTTTTTTGCTGAGTAAGACTGAGGATGTTCCAAAGAGGACAGGAAACCTTTCCAAGACAGCGCTCTCAGAGAGTTTGTGTTGTCAGAATTAGAATTGGATTCATTCCAAATGCGGAGGACTCCGTATATATACCAAGGCGTAAGTGAAGTTTTAATATAACATTTTGAACCGTTTTTATCAAATAGTATTGTTATAACTTAATCAGAAGATCAATCAATCAGAAGTCAAATCAGAGATGTGCTGTTTATCAGATTATGTGATTGTTTAATGAAGTAGGTATTATTATTACAATTATCCATTGTGTTAGGCTGTAGGTGTTGTGGCGGTTTCTAGGCAGAATCTCTGGATAATCATGATTTTCTCAGACTGGTCTCCACACATTATGGACTTATTATACATGTATTTTCATACATTTTACATTTACTTACTAGACATTGATTATGTCACGTGACCTTGTTTATAATGAATCTGAGGAGCACACAGCCCTTTTACAAATAAATGAAAATAGGATGAAGTTAGTTTAACTAGACCAGATTCAGTTAGTGTGCAGGACATACAAAACAACTATTTATAGTTTTCTGATAAACATTTTTCCTTCATTTGCAGCTGGGATAACACAGAAAGTGTTAGTTGTGGCGTGGACAATGACTGAAGAGGAATTTATAAGAAAAATTAGAGACGAATTCCCACAGCTGCAGGACCGGGAATTCACGCTGTGCCGAATAAACAGGCACAGAGAAATTTTACCTTTACAGCTCTCCACAATTTGCCCTGCCACTATTAAGGCCTGCCAGGAGCTAAGGCAATTACGATCGGCTGTGTACATACGACCCAAGGTATAAATATTTAGCCATTTCTCTTTTAAATAACCAGATGGACAGTTAGTTCAACAGGTCATTATAGACAAACAAATTTGAATGTGCCAGTTGCTTATGTTGTGCACAATGTGATGTGGTAAATAAAAAGTAAAATGTAGATGTTTATGTAATTTCATTTTGACATTTATGCAGCATTTTGGTCTTTTTCAGATTTTGGAGCGAGCTGGGCAAGGCAATATACTTGAACATGACAATGTAAATTTCTCAATTGTTCAAGTTTAGGATACTGAAAACTATCAAGACTATCATGCAGGACTTGAGGGCATGGAGGGCACTGAGGCAGGAACAAGATAGAGAGTACAATCTCTCTTTGGAAACAGATCGAGCAAGGGTAAGTATCATAATCTACAAAATTATAATATTGCACTTTTTTACTGTCAGCATGCATGGATTGATGACACTTGCATTTATTATTCTAATGTATACAGTTCAAGTCAAAATTACTAGCCTCCCTGTTATATAGTTTTCCAATTTGTTTAATGGAGAGATTTTTTTTCAACACATTTCTAATAATGTTTTAGTAAGTTCTATAAGTTCTATTATTTTATAAGTTGTAATAAGTAATTTTTCAAATCTTTACCATGATGACAGCACATAATATTTGACTTGATGTTATTAAGATGCTAGTATTCAGCTTAAAGTGACATTTAAGGGCTTAAGTAGGTTAAATGGGCAAGTTGGGGTAATTACGCAAGTCATTTTATAACAATGGTTTGTTATGTAGACAAAAAAATATTGCTTAAGGGCCATTGCTTATAGGAAATACTGTGAAAATCCTAATAATGTGATTTGGGCTAACAATTTTGACCTCAGCTGTACAATCAATTAACATTTTAACGTTTAACATTTATCTAAATACTATCTGGGTGGCTTACCTTTTCATTCTTACATTTTCAAATGCATCAGGAAAGAAGACGACAACTGATTGAAGAATCGGAAATGCGACGGAGAAAAGTATGTTTAACTTGGATGTATCTAGACAATTACTGTTGTGTGTGTATATAACTAAAGACTCTACTCTTTAAAAAGGCAATAGAGGATCGCCAGAAATACATATCTGCAATTGTTGAGCCGGCAGATGGAATAAAATTACAATTCAAATATCCAGATAGGAAAGTTATGAAGAGGACATTCAAAGTCACTCAGCCCTTTCAGGTTAAAAGTCATTTCACTTGTGTACCCATTTATTGAAAAAAAAAATCCATTACAGACATTTTATTCAATTTTTTTCACAGGACTTGGTTGCATTTGCTGGTCTGGATGAGATGGCAAGTGAGATTTTTTCACTACAGCTGCCACTCTCGCTGACTCCCTTGTACAGCAGTTTAGGGGGTACACTGGAGGATCATGGTATAATAGGACCTTCCACACTTTATGTGTTGTGGTTGTCCTCTGATGAAGTACAGGTAAAAAAAAAAGTATTTTTTTTACATTGTGATAATTACAAATGGTAATTAACAGCGTGAATCATCATCTTGTCTATTTATTTGTTTACTTAAAAACTTACCTTTTCATTCATGTTAATGTGTCACTCAATTTAACCTAGGAAGCAGCTCTAAAGCATTTTATACACGTGTTCTAAACCCATTTCATTCTGTAATATCTAGACTTTTGTGTTCTGCCTTTAGAACTTGTGCATTCTGTTAGCTTACTCCCTTTTTGGGACTATTCCTTTACACTGGCTTTGCAGTACTCAAAAGCAAACATTAAAAAACTTAATGTTTTTCAAGTAACTGAGATCTTTACCATTTCAGTTTACATTTCTGTCAGATTTGATAGTAGCGCTGTATGTTTTATTGTTCTGATTAATATATTGCATTCTTTCTTATATATGAATTGAACAGACAAGTTAAGACTGGAAGTTCAAACATTTGTATGCAACTTATATATATGTTATCATTTCAGGAAATTCTAAACAACACTGCCATGTCTCCCACACACTCCTCCATTTCCCACCTTGACGTTTCCATTTCTCCCTCTCACCCTTCCATATCACTCCCACATCCCTCCATCTCTCCCCCACATCCCTCCATCTCCCCTTCACATCCCTCCATCTCTCCCCCACATCCCTCCATCTCCCCTCCACATCCCTCCAATTCCTCCACACAGCCCTCCATGTCCCCTCCACACCCATCCATTTCCTCCCCACAGCCCTCCATGTCCCCTTCACACCTCTCCATTCTCCCCGCACATCCCTCCATCTCCCCTTCACACCTCTCTAGTCTCCCCCCACATCCCTCCATCTCCCCTCCACAGCCCTCCATGTCCCCTCCACACCCCTCCATTTCCTCCCCACTGTCTTTCATGCCCCCCCCAGACCCCTCTATTTCTCCTCCACACCACTCTGTGTCTCCCCCCCTATCCATTTCTTCCCCACTATCATCCATATCTCCTGTGTCATCTCCCTTGTCACCAGCCATATCTGAGTAAGTAATGAATTATTATTCTGTGTAAATATCATACTTTTTCATATTGGTAGTCCTATTCAGAGTACTAAGTGTCAGTCAAATGTAAACATGCCTAATTTAAATAATTTAATATATCATGATAATGAACATGCACAATGTTGATATTGCGGGCACTTAAAAGCACTGTCAATAAATAACTTTTTTCACAAGCCTAGTCAGATTATACATAATGAATACATATCAATGTTTAGCATTTGTTGTGACAAGTAATTTGCAAAGAGAAGTTTCCAAAAATCCCTATTTGCAGATATACCAATCACTTAACTATAGTGTTTGAGTAAATATAAAAATTTCAAATGTGTGGAGAATGTTTAATCAATAGTGCATACTTTCATGAGTGACTAAAATATATTACAGAAAAGTAAACTAAAATATATTACAGAACCATTAATCAAGATGGTGTTGATTTGTTTACGATGCTATATTTTGGAGACTAGAGGTCCAGGGACAGTCTTGTCATTGTTCTACTGTATGTATAAGCTTTCTAGGGTCTGAGAACAGTGTGAGCACTTAGAAGGCTTAGATTGAGCTAAAAGTTACCAACTAAATGTTAATGTGCAAGAAATGTTAATTTGTCACTATATATTGTTAAATTATTGTTTCTCTATTAAGTAATTATAATAATTTTATTAATTCTTTTTACGCAGACATGTGGACATTGTAAACATTTTACATGCCCTTAAGTCAAAGGTGAGGCAAATGTCTCTCTCTGCCAATCAAATAAATGTCCTACGCGGGGAAGAATTTGATTGTGCATTGAGGGCATTTAGACGGTCGGCGTTTGATCCAGAAAACAAGCTGGACGTTGTGTTTGTTGATGAAAGTGGAGTAGGAGAAGGGGCTGTTGATGAAGGTGGGCCCACAAGGGAGTTCTGTAGACTTCTCATGGGCCAGCTTCAGCAGCACCACATGTTTGAGGGCTCTTCAGAGTCAAGAGCTTTGGCTCTAGATAGTGTTGGTATGTTTGCTTTTTACACAATCATTGTAAATGTCACCATTGTGTATAACTTTATTTTGATGGTCTCTTTTAACACATTTTGTTGTTTTTAAATGAGTTTGCAACTACATGCTAACTAATTGTCATCAGAGTATTAGTAGACTGTTAGGTCGGGGTTAAAGTTCAGATTAGTGTAAGTTGACATATACTTACAAAGTTTCTAAGTCAGGAGAATGTCTGTTGATAGAGCAGCATTAGCAGATATTAACCAGACAGTCTCATATTTCTAAAGTTGTACAAGTTGGCATGTAGTTGCAATGTAACTTATAGTAAAAAAAACTATATGCAAAAGAGAACCAAAAAGTAAAGTGAGACACCATTCTGTACATTATTTAATTACACACTGGCCATTGTACACTAACACTGAACACACCAATATATATCTTTCTGCATTAAGACCTTAAATGTAATACATTGTTCTCTTGTAGCTTTGCACAATGGAACGTACAGGCTTGCTGGCCAAATGCTTGCTGTGTGCCTTATTCAAGGTGGGGTGTCTCCACATTTCTTTTCAAAACGGCTCTACAGGCAAGTCTGCGGACTTCCACCCCTTCCAGCCTTAATTGAAGAGGTGGCAGACCATGAGCTTAAGAGCAAATTGTGGAAGGCAAGTTTGCGTTATAGATTTTTTTTTTAAATATAATTTTGATAAATATTTTAAGTAAAAAGATTTAAGTAAAAAAGACTCCATCATGTTTCTTTCTACAAAGTAATATCTAAATGCTGCTTTATTATAACTATTATTTTATATCATTATTATTGCAGGTTCTATCATGTAAAGGCAGAGGATTAATGTTTCTTTCTGCTTAAATATGCAATACTAAATTAGCAGGCTGCTGGAGAACACTAACGTTCAACTGAACTGTAACTCCCAGAAGTCACTATTGCTATTATAATATGCAACTATATTGCAGCTTCCTAACTGCCGGCGAAAAACTTTATTCTTTAAACAAACTTAGAACACTGGTACAGTTAAGTTAAGATTTATGGAAATACAGCCCTATTTGTTTATAAGATTAATTTTAGGATTGAAATTGTAATCCTTATATGAATGAATACTAAAGTGCTTCAAGGCAATCATTCTGAATTGAGGTATGCAGGCTAGATAGGACTTTGTACATACAGTATTACATAGACTATATATGTTATCAACAGTAATGCACTTTATATTCATGGTCTTTCTTTATATACTAGCTTGCAAATGCTGCAACAGTTGAGGAGGCCAGGGAGGCAGTCACTGAGGCAGCAGAAGAGCTATTAATGATGGGAGCTCTGTGCTACATAAAATCCATGGCACACAGAGATGAAGTTGTGGAAGCGGTTGTAGAGTTTTATACTGAAGGCCGAATTCATGCTGCGCTCCAACAGTAAGTACACAAAAACGAAGTACTTAATATATGTTTAGTTCACATTAACAAAGATTAAGTATTGCTTAACAAATGTTCATTATTAATGTATGTTAACTAATGTATTGACTAATACAACCTTATACTGTAATTGATACCAAAAAGGTTATACAAGTATTGTTCAGTCTTAGTTCAGTTTAGTTCATGTCATATTTTTATTCTTGTTAGGGAGAGTCAATTTTGCAAAAAGATCCAGTAAAATGGTTCTGCACCCTGCAAAATTTAACACTCCAACTTTTATTTTAGGTTTAAAGAAGGTCTAAATGCCATTGGCCTGCTAAATGAAATGAGAGCCCACCAAGGTGTCTTTGAGGACATATTCCTTAAAAGCACCAAAAAACTGACTGCAGGGGACATAGTAGACCTGTTTGAGCCTGATTTTACATCGCCAAGAGGCTCCCACAAACGGAGACAGGAAGCCAGGTCGTTGGCATTCTGGAGGGACTGGTTGCTGGAGGTCGAGGGTGAGTTTTAAACTACAAAAAGTCCTTGTATGATTTTTGCATTCCCCCTTTACACTCACAGGGATGTAGGGCTGTGCTGTAAGGCTGGTTTTCTTAACTACAGCGGTTCTGATCTGTAGTTCTGCCGAATGACTAAAAGTTATCAGTATGATGGTAAAAAACTGTACATTCTAGTCAAAACCATCCTTCTGCAATCTTATACCAAAAGCGGAAATAAGGGCAGTATTAATAGCTTTAAATGTGGGAGAGCGTTGCTATTATGTGATTATATTGTATTGCAATATGGAGCCATTAAATGTTGATGTTAAATCAAAAGTAATTGACAAATACTTGAAAATGAGATGATTTAATGTCAATTATTCTCTATGGTTACAACTGAATTAGTTACAAGTAACTGTATAAAACAATAAAACATGAAATGATATAAACATATGATAATAATTGTACCCAGCTTAAATGTAGATTAAAATTACCTGAGAGAGGGAGAGAGAGGGGGAGGGAGAGAGATAGAGAGACAAAGAGCAGGAGATGCCAAGGGCCAGAGCAGGAGAAGAAAGAGACAGAGCTGCGTATAACACCTTCCTTTGTACCCTTCTTGACCATGTGACCAAAGCCTAAATCCTGAGACATTCAAACTGACCAATCAACACGTGACTACATCATCAAACCCCCACAGTCCACAAAGCAGTTCCTGATTTCATCAGGAATTTGTGTGAGCCCTCTTTGGTGAAAAACACATGTTCCACCATAAAAACAAATGCATATAAATAATTTTCATCCTTACATGCAATTAATCGAAAATTCAGTTTTGATATCGATTTTGGCTTCTAATGATTAACATTAATTGAGATAAAACAATTACTGCATCAAATACCGCCCCTTTCCAGTTGTACACATTTGTTGCTCTGCAAAGCTCAGTTTCACGTGAAAATGACTAAAAGCATGTGCTGTAATGTAACGTTTGCAGCATGTGATGCGCATCATTCATTGATGTTCATCATCATTGATCATTGATCATTCAAATCATTCATGTTTTTAAAAGCGCGGAAAAGATCGCATGCAGTTGTGTGTGCGTTTAGCCTCAGAGACAAGCAGAGCACACACATCTAAAGTCATCTTAACGTGATCGCTTTAATGGTCAAAGACATGGAAATTTGTGTCAAAATGTGGTGTTTAGTGATTATTCATATTTCTTACAGTGAAGATGCTTAAAGCACTGTTTGTTTCATATTTTTATTCTATTGTATTTCCCTTTCCTTATTTACAGGGAGGAAAATATCTTTATATATAAATACAGTTATTCATTCATTTTCTTTTCGGCTTAGTCCCTTTATTAATCCGGGGTC
>CAIGQQ010029510.1:0-15941 GCA_903798035.1 Danio albolineatus
TCAGACCTGCAACACACTCCAGAACAGTTGTGACTGGAGCAGTTTAGGGCTAGTAATCAGGTGAATTGGTGAAACAATGACGTGATTTGAAACAGGTGATGCATACCTGTCAACATTGGGATGTGAACATAAGGGATACGCCCACCATAATAGGGGATACCCATTAAAGAAAAATCCCCAAATAGCTAAATCTGTTCTTCTGGAGCTGTTTCATTGTAAATAAACAGTTAAACGGTCAGTAATTTGTTTTATTATTATTATTATTTAAAAAATAAATAATAAATAGTATACATTAGCAGCAAATAAATTAGCAAAACCCTTCAGTTTATTACAGTTAATAGCTATTATACACAAACAGAATCAAGTTATCAAATTTCATTAATCTTCACTGTATAAATTACACATAAGAGCAGCGAATGAATCTCATTTATTTGGATTATTAGTTAGATTACATTAAATATCAGAGGTGTCACTTTAACAATGCACACATCTAATGTTATAATGAAGCATTCGATTGCTTTCCTAAAGTTTTATGCTCATTTAGGAAAAAAATTGTTGTGTTTGGGGGAAAAAACCCACTAAGATCGACATCTTTAGGTGTTATTATTATTAATTATGTGTATATGTCTGTATTTAAACACTCATCCAAAACCGAGACTTTCGCTCCACTTCAAATCGCGTGTACAGAATCAGTTTGGGAAGCAGCATCTGTTTGTCACTATGGAGTGCGTCTGACAGTCACGCACCGCTTTATGACTGTTTTGAGGATTGCACAGGAGGAGCGACGGCACCTGTAATGAAAAGGAAAGGGAATCCCGCCGTTTTTATATTTATTTCAAAGTGTTTCATGCCTAAATAAACCGAAAGCACAGAACTGACTCACATTTAAGAGCAAGGGGCGGCCCCTGGTGGTGCGGCGGTATGGGTTGCGTATAGGGAGGATCGGCTCTTTAATGTTTATCGCCACCCTTCAGAGAACGACTGAAAATACGGGAGAAATACGGGAAAATACATTTACGGGATGATAGCGGGATAGAACTGTAAAATACGGGAGAATCCCAGGAAAAATGGGAGGGTTGACAGGTATGGTGTTGTCAACAGGCGATTGTAATTATGATTGGGTACAATCGCAAAGGTCTAGTCCTTTAGGAGCAAAGATGGGCACAGGATAGTCTGTTTGCCAACAAATACGTGAGAAAATGATTAAAATGTTTATAAACAATTAACCTCAGAGAAAGAGAGGAAGATATTTGGATATTTCACCCTTAGCAATGCCGAACATGATTAAATATTGAAGGAATCTGGAGGAATTTCAGTGTGTAAAGGACAAGAGCTGAACAACCGTGATCTTTGATCCCTCAGGGGGCGCTGCATCAAGAATCCTCATTCATCTATAAGCCATATCACCACATGGGCTCAGGACTACTGCAGCAAACCTTTGTCAAGAACCACAATATGGAGTCACATCCACAAATGCCAGTTAAAACTGTACTGTGCCAAATGGAAGCCATATGTTAACAGTGTCCAGAAGCAACTTCTCTTGGCTCTGAGGCATCAGGGATGGACCATCACACAGTGGAAACGTGCTGTGCTCAGATGAATCGGCATTTCAGGTATTTTTAATTTTCTTATTGGAAGAAATTGACTCCATGTGGGTGGCGCAGTGGGTAGTGTTGTTACCTCACAGCAAGAAGATTACTGGTTTGAGCCTCAGCTGGGTCAGTTGGCATTTCTGTGTGGAGTTTGTATGTTCTCTCCGGGTGCACCGGGTGCATTTTCAATTTTCTAATGTAATTCAGTCATTCATTTTCTTGTCGGCTTAGTCCCTTTATTAATCTGGGGTCGCCACAGCGGAATGAACCGCCAACTTATCCAGCATTTGTTTTATGCAGTGGATGCCCTTCCAGCTGCAACCCATCTCTGGGAAACATCCATAAATTCGCACTCACACACATACACAACGGGCAACTTAGCTTACCCAATTCACCTGAACATGTCTTTGGACTGTGAAACCGGAGCACCCGGAGGAAACCCACACCAACACGGGCAGAACATGCAAACTCCACACAGAAACACCAACTGACCCAGCAACATCTCAATCCAACGTCATGTTGACCTCAAATACTGACATTTATTCATCAGTTATAGCAACCAAAATGCAACATCTGATAGACGTCATAGTGGTAACATCCACACAACGTCAAGCTGAACATCATTAGACGTTGATATTTGGTTGGTTTTAGGTTGGACATTGACGTTGGTTGGACGTTGAGTTCTGACGTCAACCCGATTTTCATTTCCAAACAAAATGCAGCGTCCCCGTGACGTCAGGGTACAACGTCAGTCTGATGTCATGTTGATGTCTTGTGCCTGCTGGGTGTTTAAGGCCATTTTGGTCATCATACAGTAAACATCCGTCATTTTCCCATCAGTGACATGCATCTAAACAGTCTCCGGGTCAATGCGTGTAAAGATCTTCCAGGACACTTTTAATAATTCCAAACAGTTTCCTGCAATTATAAAGCGCCCATGTCTTGAGGTAGATCATTATGATGAGAATTACCTTCTATGTGTGATTAGATTGGACAGGAATCACAGGACTGATCTTTTTTAATCGCCATAGACAAGACAGAAATACAGTAGTGACTGCAGGATGAAGGACAGCATGGAGTAAAAGTACCGATACTGCACTAAACGTGCTCAAAGGGGAAGGAAAAGTCCACATCTTTAAAACTACTCAGTAAAGTACAATTCCTGAGAAAAACTACTCGATTATAGTAGTCTGAGTATTTGTAAGTAGTTACTTTACGCCACTGTTCAGAAGTCGTGTGACACGGAACAATTTTGTGTGAAAAAACTGTAAATGTTGGTAAAAAAGGGTCAATAAACATGAAGTTTACTCACGTGAACAGGTCAGTAAGGCTATTTAAAGAAGATTGTATGTGTGTGTGTGTGTGTGTGTGTGGACAGGCGGTAGATGTTAAATGTTGGTAAGGAAATCAGCGTGACCTGCTCGCCAGTCCTCCTCGGGTTAATGAGGCGTGCGCGCGCTGAATAAACGGGCACGCTCTCCGCGCAGGGGTTCTCCATTCAGTTTGGACATGAATATTTAATTCTCGCTCTCCGACTGGCAGAGCAACAGCCTGCAGCCCTGAGCACGCAGAGCCCAGTCTCCATCTGCTGCGGCCGAGACACAGAGACAGAGAGGCCGGTTCAGCAGGACATGCTGATGCTGGAGCTGCGTTCAGAAAGTCAACTTCTGGAGAAGTTTTGAGCGACTCATTACACACTGAGTGAAGAGAGAGAGACAAAAAACAGTCCATGCATATTTTAACCTCTATATACATATATTCGTTTTGCATTTGCATTTCATTTAGTGACTTTGGGACATGCATGAAATACATGGAATCGGTGGATTTTGCACCCAACCACGCCCCCTTAATAAAAAAAAAATATATATATATATATATATATATATATATACACACACACACACACACACAAACACACACGCACACACACATATATACACTCTAAAAAGCCCGGGGTTATTTTTTCTCCCCAATGTTTGTAATGTTTGGGGGTTATTTTGACAGTCTCGGGTTGTTTTTGGGTTGTGCTATGTAACCCAAACATGGGTTGTTTTCTGGGTAATAATTGCTAAGATTTGAATCAATGCAACCCTAGCAACACAAAGACACATCAACCCAGCTCCTTGGGTCAAATCAACTCCCAGCAGGGGCTGACTGCGATGCCTAAAACTTACAAATGTTATTAAAAATTACATTTGAAAATATAACCTATTAATTAAGTCAAATTAACCTATTATTTAAGTAAAAATAACCAATTATTGGGTAGAAAAAAAACCCTGATGTGTTCTGTCCTATATTTACCCAGCAATAGGGTTAAAAACAACCCAATTTGGGTAGTTTTTAACACTGTGTTTTGTATATATATATATATATATATATAATTATTATTATTATTATTATAAATGTTTACAAGTAACCCATAAATATGAAACAAATTGTTTTGAATGCAGTTCATAATTTGTATTTAGTTGTGTACACTCTAAAAAAAAAAGGTTCCTTGAGGTTCTATATAGAACCCTAGGGTTCTATACTTGGCCAGTAGAACCTTTTACCCAAAAAATGGTTCTATTTAGAACCCTTTGAGTGCAAAGAACCTTTTTGATTAAAATGGTTCTATAATTTCTGATTTATAACATACTTATATAGTAAAGATTATAAACTAATAATAAGCTATAACACAGAGAGACAACGCTTTTCGAGTCAAAACCTAATAAAATGACTGCTATGGTCAAAAACGTAATCAATGTATGATAGGATTTTTGTTTCATGCAGGTTTGTACATTACCATATAACTACTATTTATATATGCTTAATATTTAACATTTATTACGAATTATTTTGTGAAATAAATAAAATAATCAGTTTATTTAGACTGTTCAGTGTGTTGTTATATTTTAATAATTTATTTTAAACTAATAATCATGTTAACTTCACTCTTAAAAATGATGTGTTAAAAATTAAGATATTACATCTTGTGTTGCTACAGACACATTGTGTGTTAATATTGTGCTTAGCTGTTTACACAATGGCTGTGTTAAACCAAAATCCCTTTCTATAGTGTTTGGTTTTACTACATTTAAGCAGTACACATACTGTATAAAATGCACATTTATTTTACCTGTAGTCAAAGGGCGATGTCTACTGTATTTATGTAATTTAATTATCATGTTGGCAATATAAAATAAGTATTTGAGTATACCTGGGTGAAATGTACGCGCTGTGAACGTGCGCGCGCGCGCGCTAAGTGCATGCGCAGTGACGTTCATTTTCAACCATCGCTCCCACCACGGCTCTGTCGGATATGAAGCTCTCTGCCTCAGGTGAGTGAAATTAATTACAATTCGTCTACGACAGTCAATATTTTTCCACTTTGCTTAAGAATGTTTTGTGTTTGTTGTCCTAGAAGTTGTTTTTTCTACTATGTTGTCTGTGTATCGTACTACACGGGTGACCTATTAACTTTGTCGCAAGCTAGGTTAACAGTTAACCCATTTGGCGCGATTTTTGTAAACTTGTGTTTGCAGAATTGTTAATAACACGTATCAAGCGGAAGACTTAGCATAGGTTTGTTGTGAATTCGGTAGGAAAGTTAGCGTCACTTTATAATTGATGTGAACGTGAATGTTGAGTGTGTGAATGTGAACGTAAAGCCTCGGCGTCTCTGAACTCGAGGTAGCGTTATCTCACGCCGGAGTCATTCTATAACGTTACGTAATCATAATGCTATTTAATGATGATGCCCTTGGACAGTAATTTGTGTATCCGCCCGAGACTTAAGGTTAGCTGGGTGCTGCGGACAGACAACAAATGGCGCCTTGGTGTGAGCAAATTCATAAAAAAATGTCTAAATATGAAAACCTTTATTGTAATCAAACTTGCGCGCCATTTTGGGCCACCCGTCCAATCACATACTATTCAAATTATGCTTTGTATTGTTGTACACTGTTACGTGTATTTGTTTTTTCACTGTGCTGTGTATATATGGATTTCTTTCCCCTTTACTTAGATAAAGGAAGTCGAGGAACAAATTACAGTTACTCTAACACTTCCACACCGAGCTCTTGCAACTGCTCATAGACGGAAAGGAAACATGGAGAAAACTATTCACAGTTGGCATAGAGCATGACAAATTTTAAATATAATATATTACAAGCAACATCCCTGATTCATCAGAAAGAAGTGTGCATTCATTATGGGTAAATGAATAATGTCTTTCCCTTTTAATATTATATAATAGTAAATATTTAAATAAATAAAATGTTTTTGTCATTTCTTAATGTCATTGAACAGATAAAACTCAGACTGGCACCACAAATAGATTGCTGACACTGCTTGAAGAAAATACAATCCTGAGAGAACACGAAGAGACAAAGACGCTGTCTATTTCCTTAAGAAAGGTTATTGATAAAGTTGCTGTCAATGACCTCGTAAAGAAACATGTATGTTTTTTTATTTTTTTTTTAAGTCAATGTAAGCTGTATTTGTTTGCAAATTATTACATTAATTTAAATAGGAAATTATTGTTTTTTTTTGTTTTTTTTTAAGGTAGACATTGAATTTTCCAAGCTTGCAGATGGGAAAGAGGATTTGTCAATCCAGAAACGGGAAAGGAACATAATTCCAAATCTCAAGGGAATAGTGTCCTTGGAGAGGAAAAATGACATCAGATACTTGCTGGAGAAGTCTGACAATCAGCATGATGGTATGAACTTCAGCCAAAATGTCTGTTGCCTGTGCACACTTTTGTAAACAGTTTAAACAAGAAAACGTAATGTAAATTTAAATTTTCAATTTATGATAAAGTAATTATTACAAATACATATTAATTCATTTTAATAAATTTAATTCTTATTTTGCATGTGACCTGCATCTTCACTTCTTCAAGATGAGCTGTGTTACTCTATGCTGAAGATCCTCATTCATCTTCTTCCACCCATGGCATCTGGGAGAACTGTTGCTAGAAGTAAGTGCTGTGTGAAATCTGCTGTACTGTATCATACCTATGGTATGGTTTTTACTGTGTTAGCTTGTGATAAACAAAATAGTTTCTAATGCAGCAATTTTCTAATGGTTTTCATTGTTTCATTTCTAAAGGCTGGTACCAATGTTCCATCTTTGCTCACTGAATCCATGAAGGGGACCCTGAAGTCAGCTCAGCCACAGTTTGTTTCCATCAGTTCTTTAGGACATGGATGCCGGTATGTAATTGTCAAAGAATGACTCTTTTGCCTCTCTTCCTAATGTTGAAACCATGACCTGTGCTGTGGACAAACTTTTTACATTTTCTGGCTGTGTAATTTTCAGTATCTATCCTCTGTTTGAAATGAAAGATCAGGTGTTATTTATGAAGCACATACAAACATGCAGGCTAAATGTATTGTGAAATATTGAACCTTGTTAAATATAGGCTACATATGTATATATTGTGCTAAATAAGTTTAAAAATCATATTTTAATGTATATCTTGCTTTTCTTCAAATAGCCTGGAAACAACTGCGTCATAAATCTTGTGCTTGGTATGTATCATTGTTTTTAAATCTAAACAAACTGTATTTAAGTATGATGAAATTAATATTATAAAAGACTTTAACATTGTATTCATGATTACAGAAAGAGTAATTGGACCCATATTAAGTTCCCAACCTTGGTCTGCAGGACACAAGTAGCTTTGAAGAGGAAAGATCCCAGCTTAAAGAAGGACATGCGTTACATCCATAATTGTGGCACAATTATCATCAACAAGGACACCTGGTAAATATTGTATTTTATAACATGCATATGTCAGACTTGGTTGTTGTGTACTGAAATAATATTTTTATCACAAAAATGTGCTGCTGTTTGTACAGTGAGAATATTAGGGTCATTGCTTATTTAAAAGTCCTGCAGAGAAAAAATATGTATTGAAATAAAGTGTAAATTTGCCGACAGGATTTGTTGCAATGTCTGCAAAACAAATTTAAAAATGAAAGGATTTCAGTGGTGAGCTCATCAATCATCTCGCAAATGAAACAAAATAATGGGATGAAAAGGAAGTGAACTGTACTCTGAGGAACTTAACACAAGGTAAGTTCAGTTCAATACAGTTTATGTCAAAGGTAGATTAATTCTGTGATATAAATTCATATTTACACACTCTAAAATGCTGTCTTCCTACCTCAGATTGTGATGAACTTTGAATGCGACACCAGATATTCATAAGTCAAGAACCGAATGAAAGACCCTTTTCCAGAGTACAGATTATGGAGGGGTTTGCAGAACTAATGGAGCAGTTTTTTTTCTTCTTGGAGTGCCAGAGCTTGTGAGTAAACACTGTTACATTGTGTGTTAAATAGTTTTGAGATCAATTTTAATGAACAAGTTTAATGAACTTGTATTGCTGAAAATGTGTTATTTGGAAACTTACACAAGTAAACAAAATGTTTTTTTGCATTTAGGATGCTGAAAACTTGGTGAAGAACACAGAAACATCATTAAAACAAATAGCCCAAAAAAGGGAAGGAAAGAAGGAAGTGCTCCATGACAGTCTCATTGGACCAGCAGCGGAAACCGCAGAAGGTAACTACTCCCTATATTACATCCCATATCCTCCAAACACACACACACTTTAATTTTATTGATTATAACTGTAATTCTATTTGATGACATGTTAATTGGTTAAAAGTACTCAACACTAAAATATTGTTTTACAGAAATCCAAAGGTCCTACACCAACCAGGATTCAACAGCTCTCCTGATTCCACCTACTGTAGGCTTGAAGTGTCAGTATTACATTGGACAACACTCACTCGCTATCCTTCGACTTCCTCATTTATCAGAGGCACCACAGTGGAGTGAATCACCAATTCATCTGCCCTTTCCAGCCACAACCCAGCACTTGGAAACACCCATATTCCCTTACATCTACACACTTTCACTCACTATGGCCAATTCACCTATACCGTACACATGCTTTTGGACTGTGGGGTCAACCGAAGCACCCAGAAGAAACCCACAAGAAAACTGGGAGAACTTGGAAACTCCACACAGAAATGCCAACTGGCCCAGTCGGGACTCGAACCAGTGACCTGCTTGATGTGAGATTAAAAATTATGTATAAAAATGGATGTTGTGATGACCAATACATACATGTACCATCCACTTTTTGAAATTGTAGTGTTATTTAATAGATGCATTGATATTGTTTTGTGTATTGTTTCCATCTGCATTGTGATATATTTCTCTTCCGTTTAGAGATGTGTGAAAGTTAAGCTCTGTATTTGCTCAAACAGTAAAAAAGCGTATAAGTGAAATCATTACAATTACGTTGTTGAATGTCATTAAACTGTTAAGGTAGATCTGCTGTCCAATGCAAAGTATGCAGAGGTGCAATTTTAAGTATTATTAAAAAAATATTTTGTATAATGGATTGAATAAATTTAAACAATTTGAATTGTCTGGATTGGTTTTATTTTTATTCATTAATAAGTAGCAATAATTCATTAATAAATAAAAAGAACCCTTAAATGGTTCTAAATAGAACCATCTAACTTGAATTCAAAGAACCATTTGGGGTTCTATTTAATGAACCCTTAAAATGGTTCTATATAGAACCTTTTTGGGGTTCCATATATGAAGCGCTCGATAGAACCATTTTTGGTTCTATATAGAACCGTTTGTTTTAAGAGTGTATGATCTCTGAGGTGTGTTTACAAAGTGTAATGTGCTGAAAAAATTATGGAACAAAAATAAATAAAGCTAATACAATATTCACCTGCTTTTTTGTGGTTAATGATTTTAAAAGAAAGCTTAATAAAATAAAAATAAATAAATAATTATGTCATATATCAATTCTATATGTGTAAAATATATGTATATATAGCACCCAAATGAAAAAAATACTACTGTTATTTATACTAATTTATATAGAGTAATATGCTTTATTATAGTATGGTTCAAAGACATTTGCTTTTGCATTTGCTTTTAGCATTTTGTTTTTAATGTGGAAAGCACAACATCAACATTATATGACATTGAGTAAATATTAATTTAAATAATTAAAAATTAGATTTATACCGATTAAGGACATTTTTGACATGTTCTTTGCTATCATTTTTGCTTTTCTGCATGACTTTTAGTCAAATTCAAGACAAAATGACGTGCATATTTTATCTCTGCAGCATTTTTGGCATAAGTAAATGATGTATTAATAAAATATGAAACATTTGATCACTGTTACTTGATTTCATGTCAGCCCCGTTTCCCTAAAACCCCCTGTAAAATAAAGGTATTCCAGTGACATCACTTCAAATATTCAATATAATATTAAATTTAGAGAAAAAAGCAAGTATTGTTCAATTTTGTTGGGTTCCAGGGCACTCTGGAATAGAAGGGAGTGAAAAAGCAGATATAACTGCTAAGAATGCCTTAAACTTTAAGGATGAAGAAGTAATGTAAACATCATTTGGAAGAGGTGAAGCCAAATCATTAATTAAAAAAAGAGTGAAAGAAACATGGCAGAAAAAATGGGATTTAGACAACAAAGGTAGACATCTCTATAACATTCAAAAATCAATCAATACTAAGATATATAAAGGTAAATGTAGAAAAGAAGAAGTGATAATAACTAGACTAAGATTAGGACAAACTGGATTAAAATCCACCCTTGCGTTAATGGGCAAAAGTGTATCAGATAAATGTGATGAGTGTAATATAACAGAAAATGTAGAGCACATCCTTATGAAATGAAATAAATATAAAACAGAAAGAAAAATCTTGAAAGAAAGAATGTATAGATTAGAACAGGAATGGAGCTTGAAAGGATTATTGGGGCAATTGGGGAGATTTGATTTGATTTGATTTGATTTGATTTAGTTTATTTTCGAACAAAAATATATCCTACATAAAATATCTTTAACAAAAGATACATTTCAACATCGTCGAAGATGGAGCAGGATGAAGCACAAGCTTATTATTTTCCCACCCCATTACCACACACATCATTCGTCTATTACTTAAACTTATTTCTTTTTTTTTTCTTCTTTTTTTTTTACTTATCTATTCTTTTTACATTGGACATATTTTATCCTCTTGGCATCTTCACCACACTACATGTTTGATTCCATTTATACATTTGCATTTTATAACAAAAAATAAAAATAACAATAAATTAATAAATAAATAAGTCAAAAATCAAAACATAGTAATGCAAATAGCCATTAATTTAAATTTCATCAAACCTTCCTGATTTTATCCTTTTTCAATCACCTTCATCATTATATGCCTTTAATAGTATATTTTTATACAACTTTTTAAATTGATTAATATCCTGACATTGTTTGAGACTCTGTTCTAGACTGTTCCATAATTTCACACCACTGTTCTAGACTGTTCCATAATTTCGATTTGGGAAATCAGAAAGGCTATTTTAAACTTTCTTAGAGACACATGATTGGAGCATAAGATATAGATGAGGTTTATTTTTATTTATTTTTATACTAATTAATTAAATTATGATTATTATTATTATGATTATGATTATTATTATTATTATTATTATTATTATTATTATTATGTACGTGAACTCATGAAGATGCATATCCCGGTACAGTAGGTGGCGGTGTGCACCTTAACAAGTTGGTTGCGATCCGCCATTAATCCAAGAAAGAGGAAGAAGAAAGAAGTGACATCACTTCAAGGAAGTTGCATCATCTGTCAGCCATGATCTCAACAGTTCAAACACAAGTAGGTTTCTTTCCCTCTACAATGCTCAGTTTTTGGATGATTTATGAGGTTTTGCTTATTCAGTGTCAACAAACGTGTGGATATTAGCAACCATTTATTAAACTTAATCAATATCCACAAGTAATATCATTTTAAAGTGTGCAGCATGCCTTTGCAACTTCACCTCAATCGATTGACTGAGTCGTTCTTAATATGATCTGTGTTGGGGAAAAGAATGAATTACAATATTGAGTTACTCTCCAAAAAAGTAACTAGTTGCGTTACTTAGTTAATTTTGATGGTAAGTTAAGTGTTGCGTTACTTTTGAGTTACTTTTGCATTAGTTTTCCCTACCTGACTGAGGCTTGAGCTCTTGCAGTTTTTTTAAACTTTTATTCAACAATAGAGGAGCTCTACAGTTAACAAAACACGATATAACCTTCATTTACCTTTAAAAACATAAAATGATAACGTAGGATAATGTTATCTTCGGAGAACTTCTGACGGCTCCACATGTCGTATATACAGATTAATGACAGTTTAAAGCTGTGTTTATTACTTTTGTACTTTCTATCTTATTAGTACAGTGAAATCCTTGTACATTGAGACTATAATCCCCTTTTTCATTTTCTTCATGCGTTCAAAATAATTAACACATTATCTCATAGAGTGCATGATTCAACATATGTTGATTTTAATCAAGCAATTTATTTTTAAAAGCTAATTAATTAAACTAATTAAAAGTAACTCTAATTGCATTTAAAAAAATGTACTTTAAATATTATTACTTAATTCTTTAAACTATGCATTACTTCACTCGTTTCTTAGAAAACTTATTACATGACTAGCCTTGTAACGCCTTACCCCCAACAACTGAGGTAAAGTTGGTTTGTTTACACATTCGGACTCTTTCCGTAAAATATATATGATATATAAAACCAACTTTAGCCTACCCTAATCGACTGAGTCATTCTCAATATGATTTGAGTTGGGGAAAGTAATGAATTACAATATTGAGTTACTTCCCAAAAAAGTAACTTTGAGTTACTTAGTTCATTTAGTTGGTAAGTAATGCGTTACGTTACTTTTGAGTTACTTTTGCGTTGTTTTTTATACCTGGCAGAGGCTTGATCTCTTCCAGAACTTGCAGGTTTGTTTGTTTTTCTTCTTCTTTTTTTTTTTTAAATAGAGCAGCTCCACAGTTAACAACACACTATATATGTAACCTTCATTTACCAATTAAAAAACACATAAAAATCTCCTTTTTCCTTTTCTTCACACGTTCAAAATAATTAACACATTCTCTAATTGAGCGTCATTTAACCTGTTAATTTCATTCATTCATTCATTTTTCGTTTCGGCTTAGTCCCTTTATTAATCCGGGGTCACCACAGCGGAATGAACCGCCAACTTATCCGGCATTTGTTTTACGCAGCAGATGCCCACGCAACCACAGGGAGAACATGCAAACTCCACACGGAAATGCCAACTGGCCCAGCCGGGGATCGAACCAGCGACCTTCTTGCTGTGAGGCGAACGTGCTACCCACTAGGCCACCGTGGCGCCCACCTGTTAATTTAATGAAACAATTAATTTTTAAAGCTAATTATTTAAACTGAAAAGTAACTCTAATTGCATTAAAAAATGTAATAAAAATTGTATTACTTCATTCTTTAAACCAATGTGTTACTTTACTAGTTTCTTAGAAAACTAATATTATTACGCCTTACTTGTAACGCAGTACCCCTAACAACTATTATACATATACATTAACATGGTCTGTGTTGGGGAAAGTAATGAATTACAATAGAGTTACGCCACAAAAAAGTAACTATTTGCATTTGTTAATTTTGATGGTGCGTATAATGTGTTTGTTACTTTTGAGTTACGTTTGCGTTAGTTTTCCTCACCTGGCTGAGGCTTGATCTCTTCCAGAACTTGCAGGGGTTTTTCTACAATTAACAGCACACGATATAACCTTCATTTACCTTTAAAAATCACAGAAAAATAATAATGTATGATAATGTTATCTTCTGAGAACTTCCTGACGGTTCTACATGCCGTATATACAGATTAATGACAGTTTAAAGGCAATGTGTTTACTACATTTGTCTCATTAGTGAAGTAATCAGTGTCCTTACTATAATCCCCTTTTTATTTCCTTCATGTGTTCAGAATAATGAGCGCATTCGAGTGTGTGATTCAACGTGACTGTTAATTTTAATTAAGCAAGTTGTTTTTAAATTGCTAATTAATTGAATTAAAAAGTATGTCAAATAGGGGCGCCACGGTGGCGTAGTGAGTAGCACGTTCGCCTCACAACAAGAAGGTCGCTGGTTCGAGCCCCGGCTGAGTCAGTTGGTGTTTCTGTGTGGAGTTTGCATGTTCTCCCCGTGTTGGCGTGGGTTTCCTCCGGGTGCTCCGGTTTCCCCCACAGTCCAAAGACATGCGGTACAGGTGAATTGGGTAGGCTGGAAGGGCATCCGCTGCGTAAAAATATGCTGGATGCTAGATAAGTTGGCGGTTGATTCCGCTGTGGCGACCCCGGATTAATAAAGGGACTAAGCCGACAAGAAAATGAATATGTCAAATATTGTTGTTTAATTCTTTAACGTTACTCGTTACTTAGACAATATTAATATGTTACCCCCAACAATTGAGGTAAAGTTGGTTTTATATTCACACGCTCGGACTTTCACCTTAATACTATATTTTCAGAAAATAATTATTTGCAAATTCTGAATTGTGAAATCATATAAGCAGCCAATCACTATCATCGTTTAACATTGTTCACAGTCAAATCAACAGTGCTAATGTTGTTTTGAAGTCACTTGCATGTGATTTCAGACCCAATATTCAAAGTATCAAGGTGAACACACTATAGAGAGAGTGCACTCTAAAAAGTCCGGGGTTATTTTTTCTACCCAAATGTTGGGTTGAGGCATTTGGGTAATGTTTGGGGATTATTTTCAGAGTCTTGGGTAGTTTTAGGGTAGTGCTGTGTAACCCAAACATGGGTTATTTTCTGGGTAATAATTGCTAAGACTTGAATCAATGCAACCCTAGCACCACACAGACACATCAACCCAGCTCCTTGGGTCAAATCAACTCCCAGCAGGGGCTGACTGCGATGCTACATTATTATTATTATTATTATTATTATTATTATTATTATTATTATTATTGTTATTATTATCATTGTTGTTGTTGTCATTATTATTATTATTATAATTATTATTGTTATTATTATTATTATTATTATTATTATTATTGTTATTATTATTATTATTATTATTATTATTATTATTATTATTATTATTGTTATTATTATCATTGTTGTTGTTGTTGTTGTTGTTGTCATTATTATTATTGTTATTATTATTATTGTTATTATTATCATTGTTGTTGTTGTCATTATTATTATTATTATAATTATTGTTATTAATAATAATTATTATTATTGTTGTTATTATTATCATCATTATTATTATTATTGTTATTATTATCATTGTTGTTGTTGTTGTCATTATTATTATTATTATAATTATTATTGTTACGATTATTATTATTATTATTATTATTGTTATTGTTATTATTATTATTATTATTATTATTATTATTATTATTATTATTATTGTTATTGTTATTATTATTATTATTATTATTATTGTTATTATTATTATTATTGTTGTTGTTGTTGTTGTTATTGTTATTATTATAAATGTTTACAAGCAACCTATAAATATGAAACAAATTGTTTTGAATGCAGTTCATAATTTGTATGTAGTTTTGTATGATCTCTGAGGTGTGTTTAAGTTTAATGTGCTGAAAAAATAAACAAATACAAAAAAATAAAGCAAATGCAATATTGACTGTTTGTTTTTTATGTGGTTAATGATTTTAAAAGAAAGCTAAAAACTACATTTGAAAATATAACCCATTAATTAAGTCAAATTAACCTATTATTTAAGTAAAATAACCAATTATTGGGTAGAAAAACAACCCATTTTGGGGTTAAAAAATATTAATTTAACCACTGATGTGTTATGTCCTATATTTACCCAGCAATAGGGTTAAAAACAACCCAATTTGGGTAGTTTTTATCGCTGTGTTTTTTAGAGTGTGTCATAAGTTGTCCATGAACGAACGTGCGAATATAAAGCCACCTCAATCACCCAGCACTGTAATTCAATAGTTGCTTTATTGGCATGACAATTATTACAAATGTATTGCCAAAGCAGTTATAAAGTTTACATAAAAAATAAAAGATCATACATTCAATCATTCATTTTCCTTTCGGCTTAGTCCCTTTATTAATCCGAGGTCGCCACAGTGGAATGAACCGCCAACTTATCCAGCATTTGTTTTATGCAGCGGATGCCCTTCCAGCCACAACCCATTTCTGGGAAACACATCCATACATTAAGATCATACATATGTAATAAAAAAACCCACAGTAAATAGTAGAAGTAAAAAAAAATAAAGATATACACATATTATTATCCAATATATCATATTATTATTCAGTATATCATATTATTATTTAATATGTCATATCATTCATCTATATATCATATTATTATTCAGGATATCATATTATTCAATATATCATATTATTATTCAATATATCATATTATTATTCAGTATATC
>CAIGQQ010029511.1:0-20527 GCA_903798035.1 Danio albolineatus
TGGACCTAGCTTTGAGATATATTTTACTTTATGCAAGTGTATTAATCCTAACACTGGTAATGCCAAAATAAAGATGTTAGTGGACATTCAGATTTGGCGTCTTTTGCCCGCACGGGTTTGTTATTCTCTATGTGCAACTGAAACAACACTGGTGAAAACTGACTCATGCGCAGAGAAACATTCTCGCGCCTCCTAGTGTGAATAACCGATGTTGACCTGCACGTCGATAAATTACACACCGCTTATGCGCAGTGAAACCAGAGTAACAGCCTTTTATGTTATTTACATGTCGCACTTATTGTGTCACTCGCAGCGTGTTTTGCTAGTTGACAAAACTGAAGTTGATATAATATGATGATGGTTTTATTTTGACGATGCAATAGAACAGGGATCACCAAACTTGTTCCTGGAGGTCCGGTGTCCTGCAGATTTTAGCTCCAACCCTAATCAAACACACCTGAAACAAGCTAATCAACCTCTCAGCAGGTATAATTGAAACATCCAGGCAGGTGTATTGAGGCAAGTTGGAGCTAAACCCTGCAGGACACCGGACCTCCAGGACCGAGATTGGTGATCCCTGCTATAGAAACAGAATGGATGGACAACGAGGCAGGGAGATGAGACTTCATAACAGTAATTCTCGGCCTTGAGTCGAGTCTAAGATGAACAGATAATTCTATAAAATTTGATAGAATTGTCAAAATTAATTGTTTTTAGAGTTGATTTCTGCTATTTTTTGTAATAATAATTGTTGTTGTTATTATGTATATTATTCATAATAACTATAAATGTTTTTATATTAAATAATAATAATAATAATTCCAATTTTGGTTTCGTCCATATTTTACCCAAAGTTAGAGTAAAACAACAAACATTTTTTTAGGATGTACATGATTAATGGTCCTTTTCTGTATTAACTAGATGTAAACTTCTAAAACAATACTAGAACTATACTTCTATAAACCAACTATTTATAAGCTTGAGGGAGGAGTGGGGGCGTATTTGGAGTAGTTCGCCCAGGATGCCATTCAAGCTTGCACCGCCACTGACTTCCAGCCATTAAATCCTTTAAAGACCTCATATTATTGAGTACACTTCAGTAATATATAGACACTATTCATTCATACTCCTTTGGCTTAGTCTCTGATTTATCAAAGGTGGCCACGGTGGAATGAACCACCAAATATTCCAGCATATTTTTACACAGCGGATGCCCTTCCAGCCGCAACCCAGTACTGGGAAACATTTATGCACTCTCGCATTCACAAACACACTCATACAGTACAGCCAATTTATTTATTCATTCATTCATTTTCTTTTCGGCTTAGTCCCTTTATTAATATGGGGTCGCCACGACGGAATGAACCGCCAACTTATCCAGCATATGTTTTACGCAGCAGATGCCCTTCCAGCTGCAACCCCATAATGGGAAACACCTATGCAATCTCGCATTCACAAACACACAGACTACAGCCAGTTCATTCATTTTCTTTTCAGCTTAGTCCCTTTATTAATATGGGGTCGCCACGGCGGAATGAACCACCAACTTATCCAGCATATGTTTTAGGCTGCGGATGCCCTTCCAGCCACAACCCAGTACTGGGAAACACCCATGCACTCTCGCATTCACAAACACACTCATACACTACAGCCAATTTAGTTTACAGAAATGCCAACTAGCACAGCCGGAACTCAAACCAGAGACCTTCTTGCTGTGAGGTGACAGTGCAAACCACTGAGCCACCTTCAACACTCTTCAGCGAGGTATAATAATAGAACATTTTAGTGCTCATATTTTATGTATTAATATTGAAGTTGACCTGGAAGGGCTGGATATTTAGATGATCAACTTACCGTGAAACTGTTTTGTGTGTCTCTGTAGATTAAATGCATCCTTGACACTCTTCCCACAATCAACGCAGTGATGCGGTTTCTCTCCAGTGTGAATCTTCTTGTGGGATCTCAGATGTTTCGACTTACTAAGTAGTTTGTCGCAGCGTGAACACTCTTCAGTTTTGACATGATGTTTCTCCTCATCTTCACTCTCCACTTTCACCATCAGATCTGAAAATTAAGTAAATAAGTTACATTTTAAGAGCTGGATTTGTAATGGTATATATGGGTATAGTGGGAGATATCTGATACAGCCACTGAGACTGTTTTAAAGTTTTAACTTAATTAAAAAGCAGTATGCCATATTCTTAAACACAAAAATGTTAAGATAAATGTAAAGTGATATCATACAGAACTAAAACTGATGAAGTGTTTAAAGATTAATAACCGCCCTGTTGTTCATCCTCATTATTGAAGAGTAACGAATAAACACAAACCTATTAGTTCTTCAGTCTCTTCCTGTTTAATTCTGCAGGGTTCTGGATCACTCATCTTCTCACTGTCCTTCAATAAACTCTGTCTTTGTCTTTCACTGATGGAGCTTCAGGAGAACAAACAGAGAAATCTGAGTCATTCACACTGATTGATGAAACAAAACACATGATGGGTATGATCTTGTAGATGACACAATATGTTATTAAAGTCAGCTATCGTCAACGAAATTAATTTAAAGTGTCAATATGCAGCTCTGAAAACATCAGTATAATGACTGAAGTAAAAACAGAAACATATGACATGAAATACAGAGTATTTCAGCAGCTCTGATAATATTGATGAGCCTCAGATTAATAACAGTCATTCAGGATCAGCTAATTTACACAAATCATTTGCAAGATAAACATACTATTGTACTATTTTAATAACGTTTTTATCAATATCTAGTCGAAACGTGAAGTATTCATATCAACCAAGTATTTCAATTGTTAGCATGTAGCATATGTTCTGTAGACAAACTGGGAGATCATAAAACCCTTTAAAACACAAACAGCACCTAAAACTATTTATTTAAGGTTTTCTGCATTAAAGTTACTATAAATGCTCACTTTACAGATCATACTTTACCATATGACAAACACAAACCTGTGAAAACTACACACCAACACAGATAAACACAGAGTTCATATTGTCCTCTCAGAGCTCCTCTCCGCCTGCTGTGTTGTTTTGGTCAGCAGACACACAGATAGAGGTGAACTCAATGCAGAAACTAGTCGCAGATTGTCGCTTTAATAAACTGTAAAGTGTGTTTTATTGTTGTGTAAACACGAGAAAAAGCGTGAACGACTCACCTCAGCTCTGAAGACTCGACGCTGGATGAACGCGTCAGTGCTGACGTCATCACGGCGAGGCGGGACCAACGGTAGATCAACAAAAACGCGCCAAATAAAATGTTGCTCCAAAACAATCAAAACGTATTAATCTCAATCGTGTGCGAGGTGAAATCTTGATTTTATCTACTAAAGTTGTTTAAAAATGCACTTAACAATGAAATAAATAAACGTAATTCATAACTGAGACATTAAAAATATGTATTTTTAAAGTAACTACTATCAGTAACCATAAATAACATTTTTAGAACTAAAACAAAATGTTAAAAATACAATAAAATAAAATAACTAACTAAAAACAACAAATGTATCAGGTAGTTTCTAGTGTTAAAGAGCCCATATGGTGGGTTGAGAACGGTTAAATTTCACTTTTTGAAGTCCCAAACAACAGGATGATATGTATGCAAAGTTAAAAAACACTTTCGATGTCTTATAATATCTATTTATTTTTACCTCATTTTCCCACCGACTCCCATATGAATCGTCTGAGCGAGTCTTTTTCCCCAAGCACCTCCTTTCCGTGACGCTACCACGTCACGTCACCACGTCACGTCCTTTACGTGTCAGCAGCCCAATGCCAGAACATATTGAAAACAAATCACTGCTTTTGTACAACAGCGTATTGCTATATTCTTCATCATAACAACAAATATTCAGTAATAATGAACACTTCATGGACTATTGTAAGCCAACAAATAGTTTCATTCGGCAGTAAGCTAAATGGCTACCGCTACATGCTGCACGGAGCAAACACAATACAGACAACTACATCCATATTTACCTTGTTAGAGTGAACAAGACTGGAAGAACACGCAGGTCCAAATAAACTGGGTATTGATCCATCCTTCAACAACAACCGTGCAACAAATCCCGCGTCGTAAGCTGGTAGATTGGTGTAGCTCTCTTCAGAGAGATGACGTGAATACAGAACCGTGTTGGGGATGTAATTCGCAGGTATTTTACGAAATTTTCCAGGTAGGGAAAAGAGATTTCCAGGTAGGGAAAATAACACAGCTTTTCCCTCACACTTCAGAGCACAGCGTCTACGGGACATGATTTAACCGGAATGCCGATAAGTTTAGTAAAGTTAGCAGCAGTCGTGTTTTCCGGATCAATAACTCATGACCGAAACATTGTTCCTACACAAATAGCACCTCTTTTCAACCGTCGCAATTTATACAATCACCTACAACCTTATTTTCCTAAAAATGAGCTTTGCCTACGCGCTGGACGCATTATATTAAACTGTGCGCAGGCGGCAGAGACAGATCCTTAGGGACCGTCTACAAAGAGCAAAACGCGAAAACCAACACTGCCAAAGCTGTCAATAACTTCTCTCTAAATCTTTATACTGCCATCAAACAGAATAAAGATTTACTTAGATATTACTCAGATCACACGTCACTGCTGTCCCGCTGGTTATGCTACAACACTTACTGCAATACAGTGCTTGTTGTCTTCCACTTTCTCTTCCTGTCTGTGGGCGGGGCCGGGGAGTTCAAATTTCCCAGGTCTGCGCGCGCAACTATTATGTTTCGCGTTGACGTCAAGCCGAAACGGCTAAAGACTCGTTCTAATAACGATTCATTTAAACAACGAGTCGACTCTTTTATATATGAATCAATCATTTTAAACACTTTGCACTTTCAGATTTAAGCCTCAGCTGGACATTTCCAGCTAACACAAAAATCCATAATATGGGCTCTTTAAAGTAATGTTTTCTATTTATTTTGAAATATAATTAAATAAATTAGGAAACTTTAATTTAATAGTGTAATAATTTGGTATATTCTCAATATCTCAATGATATTTGGTTTTTGGCACTTCATACGAAAAAGTTTGAGCACCCCTGCTCTATGCGTTTACGGGAGACTCACGGAACTTCCGGGAGACTTGGGGTGTCTGCATTAGGATTAAAAAAAGGAAGAAAAACAATCTGGCACAACTGAAAATAGCATGGTAAATAAATAACCTGCTACCAGAACAAGCGGCAACCTCTCGCTCTCCCTCGGGAAGCCAATACGGAAGTAACTTAAACTTGCAATTCATCGAAAATTCCGCTAGTCCTGGCTGTCCTGGCTCCATAATAGAGCAAATCTCCAATGAGCCCACTGGTGAAATGGCCAATTTTACAGCAGAAAAAAAGGTGTTTACAGCCTGGTACAAACAACGATTTTGGTTCATATAGCTTATATTACCCTTCGTGACAACTGTGAGGGGGTGAATTTTTTTATAACTCATCCGTTTTCTTTATATTAAGCTAAATTAAGTTTGCATAATTAAGGGCGTGGCCACTTGAGTGACAGCTAGTCGCGCTGGTCGCCGTCACGTCACCTCAGCTGATTCCGCCTGATTCATCGTGTTTTTGTGTTGTTTTATGTGGCTTTACACAGTCAGTTGCCTTTTGGAATTATTTCCTACCATTATCAGATAATATGGCATGCTGTGTGCGCTTAATTGTGCTCACAAACCATTCACGTGGCCTCTGTTTCCCAGGTGAGTGAAATTATATACTTATACACCATCTCTATAAGTGTAATTGCTTTATTTAGGATAATTTATGATTTATAATGTTCTTCAGAACTCTAATGCACTCCAGAATCTGACAGATTGATCAGTTGTAGGCTATAAAATCGTCATCTGAAGCGTTGTCATACAGTGTTCTGCCTGGATTTCCTAAATAGCCCTGCATTTACTAACACAGACTATATCTGAAGTATTTGGATGTAATTCACGCTTTCTTCCAATGCCAGCATGCGTCCCGTAGCTCCGCTCACGCTCCGCCTCTTTGCCCTTGTTTGGTATGCCTCGGTTGGTGCGATGACGCGCGAACAAAATGGCGACGGTTGGCCACGCCTACTAGTAGCTTCTTTTGGGTTCATCAGAAACCTATGGGTGACGTCACGGATACTACGTCCATATTTTTTACAGTCTATGTACCAGAACAAAACAGGTCACAGATAAAGTTCGCACATCAAATGAAATGTTAAGTGGGCTTGAATTCAAATCACAATGCTGAATCAATGGCTAAAGTTACATTTCCCCTTGTTGACTTCGCCTGATTGAGTTGAGGCTAAATATCCATCACTCCTAGTGGCTGACTGTGGTATAGGTGATGGAGTCTGAATCAAATGCCTTCAGTTTTGTAATGAAATGGAAAAAGTGTAAACATTAAACATAATGTGGAGCCAAAATTAGATGTTTATTTGATTTTCGTCTTGGGGGTCCGGCTCTCAAAGAAACTGACTGGTAAAACTCTGGCCCTCTGACAAATATAGTTGATGACCCCTGCTCTATAATAATAATCATCTGTAAGCACTTAATCAGTTTAATTATTTTTCTATTACCTGTAGTCTTATATTAACATTTTTGTGTTTAGAATATGGGAAACTGTTTTTAATTCAAGCTTAAAATTGATTCAAACTGTAAATTGAATAATTCAGTGAACAGCGAATCCTCTGATAGACTCGGCTTTAAGACCCTCCAGTGTCCATTTATACGGAAGCCCTAAGAGGCCATGCATTAAAATACTTTTTTCTCTATGTCGAGATCACGAGATAATTAAGTCGAGATCACGACATAACTCGTTTTCTCGTGATCTCGACATAACATAAAGTTGTTTTCTCGTGATCTCGACATAATTTTCTCGTGATCACAACTTATTTTTTGTTTTTATTTATTTATGTATTTATTATTGTTACTATTATTATTATTAATATCTTATTATTAACATATTATTAATATATGTGTGTAATTCACCTAAACCAATCCTAGCTTTATCAATGATTATATTAGATTAGAAACTATGCTTGAGCGCTGTCTGCTGTTACACACCATCATGTAACCTGTAGGGATGAAAATTATTATATGCATTTGTTTATATGGCAGAACATGTGTTTTTCCCCAAAGAGGGCTGTGAGAGATGAAATCAGGAACTGCTTTGTGGACTGTGGGGGTTTGATGATGTAGTCACGTGTCGATTGGTCAGTTTGAATGTCTCAGTGTTTAGGCTTTGGTCACATGGTCAAGAAAGTTACAAATAGGTGGTAAACAAAGCTCTGGTCTCTTTCTTCTCCTGCTCTGGCCCTTGGCATCTCCTGCTCTTTCTCTCTCTATCTCTTTCCCTCCCCCTCTCTCTCCCTCTCTCACTCTCTCAGGTAATTTTAATTTACATTTAAGCCGGGTACAATTATTATCAGATGTTTTTATCATTTCATGTTTTATTATTTCATACAGTTATTTGTAACTAATTCAGTTGTAATCATAGAGAATTATTGACATTAAATCATCTCATTTTCAAGTATTTGTCAATTACTTTTGATTTAACATCAACATTTAATGGCTCCATATTGCAATACAATATAATCACATAATAGCGACGCTCTCCCACATTTAAAGCTATTAATACTGCCCTTATTTCCGCTTTTGGTATAAGTTTGCAGAAGGATGGTTTTGACTAGAATGTACAGTTTTTTACCATCATACTGATAACTTTTTAGTCATTCGGCAGAACTACAGTTCAGAACCGCTGTAGCTAAAAAAAACCAACCTTACAAACCCGTTTACTTTATTTTCAGATGTGAAGGTGGAGAGCGAAGCGCTGAGTGAAGATGAGGAGAAACATCATGTCAAAAGTAAAGAAAGAACTCACACAAACACTGAACATAGGTTTATGAGGAACAAAACCATCATAGCACTTCAGGCTATATATACATATATACAGTATGTCACAAAAGTGAGTACACCCCTCATATTTCTGCAAATAAATATTTATGTCTTTTCATAGGATAACACTGCAGAAATGATTCCTTGAAACAATGAAAATTTAGTCAGTGTAAAGTTTGTATAGCAGTGTAAATTTATTGTAAATAACTAAAATACAGAGTAGTAAACAGGGCCAAACTCTGGTTATTTATAGTGAGTTAGGAGTCATCCGATTGGTGAATCAATCATGATCTGATGCAGGACCAGCTGTGATCAATCATAAGCATGTGATCCTATCGAAATTAGTTTATAAATAAACTTCGTAATGCTCAAATGTAGTGAAAACTAAGTGCGTTGAGGGTCATATAAGTAAACCTAATGTCAGTCGCCATGATTTTGGAATGACTTAGTAGTTAAGTTGCATAACATTGGTCATTCTGCATCGACACTTTCAAAATATCACTACAGATTTGTAATGGAAACACGCCTATTGATTAATTAAGTGAAAGTGAAAGTGAAAGCATCCCTGAACCTTCTCTTTAATAGTAACTTTTTTTTTTGCTTACTTGATTTTTAGCACTGAGTGAAGACTCGAAGACCTGCTTTGATGTTCATTCAAAGACGAAGCCTTTTCTATGCTCTTTGTGTGGAAAGAGTTACAATTATCCACATGGTTTAAGAAAACATCAGAGGATCCACACTGGAGAGAAACCGTACAAGTGTTCGCACTGCAACAAGACATTTAGTCAGTCGCAATATCTGAGGAGACATCAGATGACGTACACTGGAAAGAAACATTACAAGTGTTCACACTGCGAGAAGACATTCAGCGAGTCAGAAAATCTGAAAATACACGAGCGGGTTCACGCTGGAGAGAAACCGTACACGTGTGCTCAGTGTGGGAACGGTTTCATACAATCGTCAGACCTTAATCGACACATGCTGATCCACACTGGAGAGAAAAACCACAAGTGTGCTCAGTGTGGGAAGAGTTACAGACAATCGTCAGACCTTAGTCGACACATGAAGATCCACACTGGAGAAAAAAAACACAAATGTGATCAGTGCGGGAAAACGTTTTTTATGGCTTCAGATCTGAAGATCCATCTGAGAGTTCATACAGAGGAGAAGCCGTATCCGTGCTCTCAGTGTGGAAAGAGTTTTAAAAGACAGTCACATTTAGGAAAACACCAGAAGATCCACGCTGGTGTGAAGGAGCATGTGTGCTTTAAATGCGGGAAGAGTTTCATTACAGCTGAAAATCTGAAACGCCACCAGAGGCTTCACACCGGAGAGAAACCAGATATACATACATCGTCTCTAGAGAGCCAAAGCTAACGTTTAGAAATCCTAAAGGACATAAAAGAGGATGTACGGTCACCCTATCTGAATGTTTAATTATTTCAGGCCTTAATCATTTTGCTTCGTGATAGAATCAATAAAATTATCCAAAGATTTTTTTAAAAAGTGTAACGCAGATTCATCGCCTGTAATTCTTATCTTTTATTAAGAAGTTTTACCACATCAAATCACTTTTATTGTCACATCAGCAGCAGCATGTGTGCTATGATGAGTGAAAAGCTTAGGCGCTGGCTCCAGACAGTGCAAAATACAATGTACAACAACATACTGCCAAAAGGAAACAAAACAATGTACAATTGCAATGTTGACAGCAGTACGTATAAGACGATGAATATGTGAATAGGTAGTTGTAGGCAGTATTGTTTTAAGTATTGTTGTGAATTTCTCTAGCTTTGGCTCACGGCACCAAAACTGTTTTGAAATTCTAAGATGAGTCAAAGAACCAGGGAGAACTTCTCGGTTGTCTTGAAAGCAGAATGCTTTAATCGTCGCTGTGGCATCATCGGAAGAACTCATGAACTAGCATTGTCATGTACTTGTTTATATACATTTTTACAGACATTGATATGTGTAGGTGGAGACAGCTTAAAACAAAAGCATGCAAATTAAGTCTTTGAGTCAGCCTGATAAGGTGTTAGGACACATCATATAGGTGTTAGAATCCAGGTCATCTCCTGGTCACATGAGTTAAAAGGAGTTTCTTTGATCACCTTAAGACAAATAGCAGAGTCATTGAGACCATTTATGGCCCGTTTCCACTGAGTGGTACGGTACGGTACGGTTCGGTACGCTTTTAAGGCCGTTTCCACTGTCTAAAAGCGTACCGAACCGAACCGTACCGTACCACTTTTTAGTCACCCTTTGCAAAGGGTCCCAAGCGTACCAAAGCGAGCCGTAAGGCGGAGCTAGACGCGCAGCGTAACGCCATTGGCTTACAGAGATACGTCATTTGCTCACGCAACAAGCAGAATGAAAACAAAGGACCCGCCATGTTTAATACACAGCCGAGAGACAATGCTCCGAAATAATATCAGCATATAATAATGAGCCATGGTCGACCCGAGCTTAAACAAACATTGTCGTCGTCTTGAACGGCCACAGAGCTGAGAGAAGAGCAGATTGTTATGGGTTACGAGCCCATAAGCTCGAGGGCGAGTGCTTTCGCTTTGTCGCTTGCGATCGCATGCGCGTCAATATTTAAAATAACAAAGTTCTTAACCTGGACTATTATAAACTGGGAATGATGGAGTTACTCTCTAACGAGAGAATAATGACGGAGAGGCTGCATGTACTGGTGAAGATTAAAGACACAGATGAGAGGTTTGCACAGACGGGGCTCTATTTCGTATTGTTTTTGAACCTAAATAAGGCATAAATGTCTGCTGTGTGTAGTTTTTCTGTAATTTGGTAACATCGGAGACTGTGTGGGGCTGTATGTGTTCATATATGCTGCATTTATTTATTTATTTATTTAATATAATCGCGGACCGTAGGCTATTTCGCATCATTGATCTGCAGTTATAATCAGATCATGTTCAGTCAGTAATGAACATTTATACACCAGTGTTTATGTGTATAATAAAGCATCTGTGTTGTGAGAAGTGCTTCTCGTATGATTTGTGAACGACCCATAAAGCTTTACTGTAGACATTTCCTCGAGCGAAAATGACGTCGACAAACTTTCTGTCGTACACCACGCCCACCTAAAAGAGTACCCTTTAGCAGTGGAAACGCAAGCCTGATAAAGGTGACCCGTACCGACCCGTACCGTACCGTACTGTACCACTCAGTGGAAACGGGCCATAACATTAGTCTGTTCCATTTGGTCTTTCTGACCACTGGCTGAGCCAATGTGCCTTATGGCTGAGCTGTTAATGTAAACTAAAAACCCCAAGAATATAACTTTTCAGTTATATTTAGATTATTGTTAATTTGAAATGGTATTATATAAATTTATATTCCCACAGTATGGATTGATTAAAGTGCAGTGCATGCTATATGATGATGGTGTGCAGTGAGGGGTATGAAAAGAGTTTGTGTAAGGCAGGGGTGTCCAAAGTTTTTAGGCAGAGGGACAAAAAACAAAACGTTGTCCTCGGCCAAATTTTACAATTTCACAGACACGCATATACATATATGTATGTGTGTGTGTATTATTATGGAATTATTTTCTACATTTTAAAATCATAATATATATTTTACTCACCATAAACTCTGTTAATGTGAACAGTGATGTTGTGCTTTCGATTTCAGAATTGATGCCAAGTCAGGAGTGAGTCGTGTAGTAGATATACGTAGCAAATCACAGAGGTGGCTGTGAACTTTTGTTTAGATTCATCAGTGAAACAGTTTGCTCACATATATATGCGGAACCAAACAGACTCATCATCCTTTTTGAATAGCGTTTCATCAAGGGAAATTTGGATGAATCCAAACTCTTGTAAAACTCAAGACATTTCCTGCACTCACTGTTGATTTTACTTCTTCTCGGTTGCACCATGGCTCGCCAAAACTAGGTTATCAATTATGTTTCCTTCAGTGTGGTCTAATTGAAGGCACATGATAGTGACACCCGGTGGTTATTTATTGAATTACATTTATTTTTGTACAGCGGCCAGATTCTACTAATATTTATAAAAAGCCTTGCGGGCCGCCACTAAACTGATTGCGGGCCACAGATGGCCCGCGGGCCGTAGTTTGGACACCCCTGGTGTAAGGTGTGTCAAGTGTTCATCAGCCTGATAGTTTGTGGGAAGAAGCTTTCCTTCAGTCTGCTAGTGCGTGACCGAATGTTACGGAAACGTTTTTTACCAGTGCAGAAAATATTTTACCAGTGCAGAAAAAAGCTTTACACTTGTAGGGAAAAAAAGATTTTAACTTTGTTTTACATTAGACTTTTTAAAATTTAGCCATATATTACACTTTTTAATTTTGTTAAGTGTATTTTTAACATTTTTTTAAGTGCTTAATAAACAGTATCTCACCTCACACGTGATTGAGATTAAGGTCCAATCCCAGTTCTCTCCTTAGCCTTTCCCCTTACCCCTTCCCCTTTGAGGGGGCTGTGCCCCAGTAGAGCTTTATGTCTAGCAACGCCCCTGCCGGTGATGTTACAACTTCTCTTTCTGGATAATTTACCTGTATTTTCAAAAAGCGCCCGTTCACACATGATTTCTTTCCGGAAATTTGCCAGGAATTTCCTGGAAAAGTCTGTATGTGTGAAAGGGGCTACTGATTGCACAATCCTGTTGAATGTTTTCCCATCATAAAAAAAAAAGTTCACAATTCTCATTGTGCTTGTAATTACGTGTTAATCCCTACTCATATTCATATTCTCATTCCTCACTACGATGTGAATTGTATTTTTTGTAATAAACGTGAGGAGCCTGCGTTACACTTATTTTACTATTGTACATACTCAGTCAACTTATGGAGTGAGACTATTTTCAGTGCTTAAACTCCTTTTATTGTTGTGGGAAAATGTACTTTTTGGCTTTACTATGTACCCTAATCAAGAGGAAAATAGTTTTTATTTAATTAATTCACTTATTTTGCTAACAAAATTTCACATTTATAATTGTAAATTTACCAAGAAGAGACCGAATTTTAAGGTATTGATGACTGAATTAGTTCTCCCCGTGGTTGTGTGGGTTTCCTCCGGGTGCTCCGGTTTCCCCCACAGTCCAAAAACATGCGGTACAGGTGAATTGGGTAAGCTAAATTGTCCGTAGTGTATGTGTGTGAATGAGAATGTATGAATGTGTTTCCCAGAGATGAGTTGCGGCTGGAAGGGCATCCGCTGCGTAAAACAAATGCTGGATAAGTTGGCGGTTCATTCCGCTGTGGCGACCCCGGATCAATAAAGGACTAAGCCGAAAAGAAAATGAATGAGTGACTGAATTAAGATTGTATGGATGTTTCCCAGTACTGGGTTGCAGCTGGAAGGGCATCCGCTGCGTAAAACATATGCTGGCTAAGTTGGCGGATCATTCTGCTGTGGCGACCCCGGATTAATAAAGGGACTAAGCTGACAATAAAATGAATGAATGAATGACTGAATTATACTGAATAATATATTAGTAGTATCAGAGATAAATAAGAAAGCCCTACACACTTTAAAGCTTTGTAAATTCTACAATATATTTATTTAGTTATTAGATATGTATATCTGTATTTGATTTATACTTACCCCCTGGCATGTATATGTTTTGTACTGTTAAAACGTTTTAATAATAATAATAAAAAAAAAAAAGATCTTCCGTTGCTCCCGCCTCGCCGTGATGACGTCAGCGCTGACGCGTTCATCCAGCGTCGAGTCTTCAGAGCTGAGGTGAGTCGTTCACGCTTTTTCTCGTGTTTACACAACAATAAAACAGACTTTACAGTTTATTAAAGCGACAATCTGCGACTAGTTTCTGCATTGAGTTCACCTCTATCTGTGTGTCTGCTGACCAAAACAATACAGCAGGCGGCGAGCAGCTCTGAGAGGACAACATGAGCTCAGTGTTTGTGCTTCTGTGTTCCACGTCATATTTAATTACATCACAAAGTGTGATATGTGTATGTAAATAAAGGGAATCTTGCTATTACAAATGTATGAACGTTAAATTAGCAGTTTGTGGTGAGATTTTTGTGAGGGTTTATGTGATTTTATTGTGTAAATACCCCTTACAGTCTAATCAGTGAATTACTTTCTTGTAAACTAGCCATTGATATCGATATAGATGCATTTATAAAAATAATTACATTAGTATTTATCTTGCAAATACACAATCTGATCTGCTGCTGATCCAGAATGGGTGTTAAACGAGTGTTTATACTCTGAGGCTCATCAATATTATCAGAGCGGCTGAAATCCTCTTTACTTCACGTCAACAGTTTAGTTAAGTTTTTATTAAATGCTTTCACCTACAATATATACCATCATAACATGATTAATTACTTCAATCAGTGTAAATGACTCAGATTTCTCTGTTTCTTCTCCTGAAGCTCCATCAGTGAAAGACAAAGACAGAGTTTATTGAAGGACAGTGAGAAGATGAGTGATCCAGAACCCTGCAGAATTAAACAGGAAGAGACTGAAGAACTAATAGGTTTGTGTTTATTCATTACTCTTCAATAATGAGGCTGAACAACAGTGAGGTTGTTCATCTTTCATACACCTCGGTTTTGAGTGTAGTCTTGAAAAATCTCAGTTTCAAGGGCTATCTAGCCCTTAGCCCTACGCCAGGGCTATTCAATTAGTTTGTCATGGGGGCCAGTTCATGAAAAGCATCCCAAACGAAGGGCCGGAGAGGTATGACTTGCAATATGAGTGAGGACGCAACTGCATAAGTTGCATTTGTGCTCCTCAAGACACCCACGTTGGCTTTTTCTATATTAAAATGTTAATATGTTGTATTTTAAAACTACATAATATCAGTGTATTGTACAATGTGGCTTTTTTTTAAACAAACATTCAAATGTTTTATTTCAAAGCGCAACAAAAGCAGTGCATTGGTTTAAGTAGGCGCTACATTCAAACACATTCATATGTTTTGAATTGCAAAACAATTATGGATGCAACAATTATAGATGTTCGTTGTACGATTATAGTCTGAAGAATAATCATGGTTTCACGGTTATCACGTCTAATGTCAATTTAAGCTTTATTTTAGGTAGGCCTAAGTGTTTAGATTAACTTTTGTCATTATCTGTGTTAATACATACATACATAATCATTTAAAAAATAATCCGTCTAACATTTCTTTTGTTTGCATTGCACTGAAAGACACGCACAACCTCTCCGCTACGCATTCATAACGCATGAAAAGTTTTCTACTGCATGCGCCTGGAAAGCCGCGAGCGCGCTGCTCTGCTTGCGCGCGCACATTGGCGTATATTCTACATTAGAAATAACAAACTTGCACGCGGAAAGGACGTGATAGTGGAACGGCCCGCCGCTATAGTTAATCCAGTGTGCGTGCGTATTGGCCTCAGTGTACAAGCTCAGAACTTTAAACTAGCGCACAGGTGGCATAACTGTAACTTTTAGTTGCAGCAGTTTTATTCCGTGCTACTGAAACATGGCGTTGAGAAGCCTTTAAGATTAATTAAACGTGACGAATTATAGCACAGTTAATAGTGAAATTGCCGAATCATTGCATCCCTAATAATGATCAGTGCATTGTACAAAAGGCCTTTTCTACAAAAATATCCAAATGTTTTCAGCTGCTCGCGCCACTCGCTTAATGTCAGGCAACTCACGCTCTGCGCAGCCTTCAACTGCAGCTCATGCTGTATTGAACAGACACGCGTTACTTCATAACTACAGCGGCCGTTTTTCAACTGAACTAAATTTATTTCTGATGTCTTAGTCACACTAATTGGAGGGCCAGAATAAAATGCGTCAGGGGCTGGGTTTGGCCCGCGGGCCGCCAATTGAATAGCCCTGCCCTACGCCTTCAAGCTAGAAAGAATAGGAGAGTTCCCTTCACGTGAACGCGGAAAACAAGGGGAAGGGCTAGAATTGGGATTGGGCCAAAGTGCAATATGTTTTATATTCAAGGCTGTTTCTTGTACTTTCAGCCGTCTTATTAAAACTGGTACTATCAACATCTGAATTGGAAGCTTTCTAAAGCAGAAAATATATCTTGCAAAAAAGGAATTTACTTATAAAGAATTAACACACACAATAGCACTTAACACCACCAAGAGTCCAGGTCCACTCAAGAGGTCTCCATGACCTCTGACCTGACAGGGTAGATCCTGAGGAAACGAATCAATTGGGGTACAGAGAAAGCAATGACACATATTATTGCAGCTTTACTCTGAAAAGAGATGACACTAAAGTTATCATATAATCTACACCAGGGGTGGGCAAACTCAGTCCTGGAGGGCCGGTGTCCTGCACAGTTTAGCTTCAACACTAATCAAACACACCTGAACATGCTAATCAGTGTCTTCAAGATCATTAGAAATCTATAAGCAGGTGATTAAAGTTGGCCAGCCCTTCAGGACTGAGTTTGCCCACCCTTGATCTAGGCCAGGGGTCACCAAACTTGTTGCTGGAGGGCCGGTGTCCTGCAGATTTTAGCTCCAACCCTAATCAAACACACCTGAACAAGCTAATCAAGCTCTCACTAGGTATGCTTGAAACTTCAAGGCAGGGGTTTTGAGACAAGTTGGAGCTAAATCCTGCAGGGACACCGGCCCTCCAGGACTGAGATTGGTGATCCCTGATCTAGGCCCTTAAACATTCAGCTTTATTAATAATCATGAAGACATAAGAAAGGATATGTGTTCCTCCATCCTGGAACGCACATCAATCAGAAAACCCACTCCTTCAGCGGTGCTTAAGAACCTGTTCAACGGGGGGAAATGTTAGCTTTCAATTAGCTGCCAAATCTATGCACAGCGTATTGAGAAATAATTCTGCATCGATTCTGAGATTTTTTTAAAAAAAGTTGATTACGATTCTCTCTTTAATTTACTCTAAAGTTAATTTTCATCAACAGATGAACAGATTCTTACAGATACCATTTGAACATGCATTCAAATGCTCATGAATAAAGGCTGATTTATACTTCTGTTTCGAGTGATCGGCGTGACCCATGGCACAGGCTTTGTGTGTAGCTGTGCATTTATACTTCGGTGTTTGTGTTGCTCTGCAATAACACTTCCGAAGCACTAGCTGGCAATTCCTGTCAAGAAAGTGTTAAGTTTTTTTCAGGTCTTTTGTATTTTCTGAATTGTGCTGGATCACCTCTATTTAATACCCTAATTAAATAAAGATAAACCAGTATCCTCCCTAGACTATACTTCTCAGCTAGAGTTTAGTTAATGGATCATGTTTATTATGTTTTGCTACAAGAAAAATAAATCAGATTCATACCTTACCAGACAGGGTAACTCAATGGGTTTCATATTATCAATGGCACATTTAGCACCATCCATCGCAGAATGCTACCTTAATGTACATGTAGCTAAAACTGGCTCATTTGAGGTTGTAACCGATGATGTACAACAGCTTTAAACATAACAAACTCAAAACAAAAGTTTCCATCTGAAGGTCCGTCTTGGGACTCGACAGTTGTTAAACACTTTCTCCATCGGGCATACTGCTCTCTTCACTGCTACCAAACCAACCAATCTCAGAGCTTGCGCTATTCGTCATTGCGACATGTAGTTACATTTACTGTGAGTTGTGCTTGGCGTCAGCCATGACGAGGGGTCTGAGATCATGCGAAGGCTGTGCCGGACCATATGTGTGTGCTCAACAGAAGTATAAATGCAGAAGTATAAATGTTAAGTTTGACAGAGAGGTGTAAGTGGTCAAATCTTTCTGCACCTTAGTTTTTTTATACCACAAGTTTAATTTAAAAACAGCTTGTGAACGTGTGTAATGCGCCAAAACTTTTCATATCTTTCCAAACTATCCTTGAGCACTGTCTGCTGTTACACACTGTCATATAACCTATTTACTTCATTTTCAGATGTGATGGTGAAGGTGAAAAGTGAAGACCTGAGTGAAGATGAGGAGAAACATCAAATCAAAAGTGAAGAAGAAACTCACACAAACACTGAACAGAGGTTTATGAGGAACAGCAGAGCTGTAAATGGCTTCACCTGCGCTCAGTGTGGAAAGGGTTTCAGCCACAAATGCAGTCTCAGCATTCACATGAAGAGCCACACTGGAGACAAACCCTACAAGTGTTCGCACTGCGACATGAGATTCAGTCAATTAGGAGACCTGAAAACGCACGAGACGATTCACCCAAAAGACAAACTGTTTCTCTGCATTGCTTGCGGGAAGAATTTCAGGGATATATTCACTCTTCAAACACACACAAAAAAATTTCACGGTAAGTTGATCATCTAATGATCCGGCCCTTCCAGGTCATATGAATTAGGATAATTGTACATAACAGATCCATAAAGTCTAAAACACTAAAGCTTCAATCTCAAAGAGACATTCTTGATGTTGATATTGAAACGCCTTCACTTGTTACTGTTTCGTCTCTGCTGGAGCTGAGACCGGTGTGTGTTTTTCACACAGTATATGTTTATATATAGTTTAATGCATCTTCCATACATAATGTCAAGAGATTGATTCGATAAGAGGAGTGTAAACAGGCTTAATGCCGTAATGTATGAAGTTGTGGACGTGTAGCACACAGCCTACAGCACTACTAATAATGATGTTCATGTTTAATCCACTGTCGAGGTGATTTTATCGATTAAGGCTGCTTTCACACTAGCACTTTTGGTCCACACCCGGGTTTGTTTGACGTCATAGTACGGTACGTTTAGCTAGTGTAAACACATCTTCTGAACTCGGGTGCGCACCCGTGAACCGTACCCGAGTCCGCCTGAAAGAGGTGGTCTGCGGTACGGTTCATGTGAACTCTGGTACGGTTCACTTGTAGTATGGATGCAATCGTACCAAAAGCCGGAAGTGAACCGCCAACAGTACAACAAACTATAGGTTTCATAACATTCATTAGTGTGTGTGTGTCTGTGTATGTCACCTACCTTGATGACAAGCGGGACTGACCCAGTACAAACAGTGATAATGTCTGCTCGTCTTCTCAAAAACAGCTTCTGCAGACACCACGTGATGTTCTGAACGTGTATATTATTATTGCGGCAGATAGACGTGAGTCGCTTTCTGTATGTCCAAAACCAAAAGGTTCAGTAAAAGCGAAGCGACCGCGATGTGCGGAGTGCGGACGTCTTTCCATTTTGGCGCTTTGCTTTGGTGTCTGTCACCTGGCAACAGCCGTACACAAAACAGCGGCTTGATGACGCAAGTGTACCGGGTTCAGAAGGGAAAAACACAGTGTGAACACAAACCAACTGAGAAGGCAGCAAGGGGGGACAATCAAACTTGGGTACAGGCAATTGAACTAAGTGTGAAAGCACCCTAAGAGTTATCGACAATCATCTATATATGTATAAATATATATATATATATATATATATATATATATATATATATATATATATGTGTCTATGTATATATAAATTATGAAGAAACAAAAAACAATGCATAATGATTTGATTTAGTCTAAATATAATCTTAGTCCTTTTGGCCTTTAAGCCTGTATATAAATGCCACATTTAAAATGTATATGTGTTGCCTTGACATTAAAGCTTTTATAATGTTCATATGGGCGCCATGGTGGCATAGTGGGTAGCATGTTCGCCTCACAGCAAGAAGGTTGCTGGTTCTAGCCATGGCTGGGTCACTTGGCATTTCTTCATGGAGTTTGCATGTTCTCCCTGTGTTCACGTGGGTTTCCTCCGGGTGCTCCGGTTTCCCCCACAGTCCAAAGACATGTGGTATAGGGAATTGGGTCTGTAGTGTATGAGTGTGTATGGATGTTTCCCAGAGATGGGTTGCGGCTGGAAGGGCATCCGCTGCATAAAACATATGCTGGATAAGTTGGCGGTTCATTCCGCTGTGGTGACCCCAGATTAATAAAGGGACTAAGCCGACAAGAAAATGAATGAATAATGCTCATTTGTCGTCTTTAGCGAAAAATAAGTGCGTTGAGTATGATGTGAGTTAACAATATCAGCTGCCATGATTTTGGACACTTTCATATTATTATTAAAGACTTTTGGAAATTGGTAATGGAAACATGCCTATTGATTGATTGTTTGAAAGTGAAAGTGAAAGTATCCCTACTTGACATTCTTCTCTTAAAATGTAACTTTTGTTTTTGTTTGCTTGATTTTTAGAGCTGAATGAAGACATGAAGACCTACTTAAACGTTCATTCAAAGATGAAGCCGTTTTTATGCTCACTATGCGGAAAGAGTTTCAATCGTCCACACAGTTTAAGGCAACATCAGAGGATCCACACTGGAGAGAAACCGTACAAGTGTTTACACTGCGACAAAACATTCAGTCAGTCAGAATATCTGAGAAGACATCAGATGGTTCACACCGGAGAGAAGCCGTACAAGTGTTCACACTGCGAAAAGGCATTCACTCATTCAGGAAATCTGAAAATGCATGAGAAGATCCACACTGTAGAGAAACCATACACTTGCACTCAGTGTGGGACGAGTTTCGCAAAACTATCAAAACTTAATCAACACACGAGGATCCACACTGGAGAGAGACCACACAAATCTGATTAATGCAGCAAAACATTCATGAGGCCTTCAGAGCTGAAGATCCATCCAAAGTTCATACAAAGGAGAAGCCTTATTCGTGAGTCAACTTTAGGAAGACATCAGAAGATCCACACCGGT
>CAIGQQ010029512.1:0-17201 GCA_903798035.1 Danio albolineatus
CATTATCACAATATATGCTAATGTACTAACTCAGTTTATTATTCAGTTTCTGTTAAAGTTCCTATGTTACTATTAAATTAATTTAAATGTTTATTTTTTCTAAACATTGTGCTGAGTCTTCACTCTCAGGCTGAAGATTGAAGTGTGTTCTCCATGTTTATCTTTTTTTCTAGTTCAATATTATTTACCAAAGATTTTAGTCTTCTTTGTTACACCTCAGAACAAAACTCCTAGATTTAAAAGGAGGACGTAACAAAGAATAATGCACCAAAATCAAATAACACAGAAGCACAATGCATACATAACTAATAAACTTGAATCTTAAAACTTAAAAAAAAAAAACTCTGTTGTGCATAATAATTTAGAACAGTGCATTCTGAGTTTTTAATTTTTTAAATAAATACAAAACATCATTGGGAGGTCTGTCCAATATAATTTGACATTTAATGGCTTGGCTAAAAATTATAGTGGGTGTACTTTATAATTAAGGAAATCAGAGAAAGATAAAGTTTGCATAATATTTTGACATGGAGTACTAAAACTTATTTTTTCTCATCTCATCATACATTACACAATGCATTACACAATATTTACAACTAATTTGTGGTAGCATAATATTGAAATATGTGGTGGAATTTATTTTACCTCAGTGTTTCCAGTTTACAGTTTGGACTCCTCAGTCCATCAGAGAGAAGCTTCACTCCTGAATCCTGCAGGTCATTGTTACTCAGGTCCAGCTCTCTCAGGACACAGTTTGAGGATTGTAGAGCTAACGACAAACTCTCGCAACACTGAGCAGAGAGATTACAGCATTGTAGGCTGTGAGGAAAGAAAAAAATAATGATTTTGCATTTATCTAACCGAGGTAATGCAGAGCAGTGACAAAAACATTTGAATGTTGTTTTTAAGATTAAGCAAAGGTAAAAATCAGTACATGTACTCTGTAAATATGATTCAAGAGTTCACACTTAGCTGATGATTGATAATAAAGCGTATTTGGCATGCTGTCCCAGGAGAGAGCCCTGAGCTCATAAGATCCTCAACCTCGGGCTCCCTCCTGTTTGCAGGGCGAGAGGGGGGGTTTGAGCTCAGTTAGATCTTGAGAACCCCCCTGCTATTTATGGCTAAGGATACATGCTGATTAAGAGGTCGTCTATGGTGCTAATTTGGTTTAGTCAATTCATCTATGTCACAAGTTTTTTGGACTGTGGGAGGAAACCTACATGAGCATTGGGAGAATGTGCAAACTCTCCACAGAATCGTCGACTGGCCTGTTTAGAGGTTTGGATCAATGACGTATTTGCTGTGAGGTAACAGTGCTAACCACTATGCCGCCTTGCCACCCTATCTAGAAAAAGAAAGGAGTAGGGGTAGAAGGGAGGGATTCGTCAAGTCGAAGATGACTGAGGTGAGGAACTCTGGTTATTTATAATGAGCCAGGAATCAACCGATTGGTGAATCATGCATTAGCTAATGCTTAACCAGCAGCGGTCAATCATAAGCATGTGATCCTCTTGAAATTAATTTATAAATAAACTTCACTAAATAAAACATAAAAGTATTATTTAGTTGACAATTGTGTGATAATTATACATTAGATATAATTAATAAAAACTTTAAATTCATATTTTAATTTGCCTTTGCCAAGCCCATGTTAACAGATTAGAGTGATCACACTGCAGTTTTGAAATGTACACTATCTATATTTAAACATATAAATATGTTAACAGAAAGGAAAGATTATAATATTGTATGGTGTAAAAACAGAATTATTGACAAGACTGTCTGAAAATGAAGTAAATAGAAGGAGAACTGATATTATATACAGCAGGTGATCAGTAATACATTTTATGTAAAAAAAAAAAAAAATAGTGCAGTTTCTGCACTGCATGCATATGACTCAAATTGATGTGTGAAATGGGCATAAGTGTATATATAAAACTCTTACAGTGCTCTTCTGGTGTTTTTGACCACTGGTATCAGTCTCATCAGTGCTTCATCAGATCTTCTGTACTTCTGTAGTTCAAACTTCTCTTGAGTCTCTTCTGACATCAGGAGCACAAACACCAGACCCGACCACTGAGCAGAGGACAAATCCTGTGATATAATATTTCCAGAGCTCAGACTCTTCTAGAGTACCTCCACAAAGTCATCATTCATTTCATTCAGACAGTGGAAGAGGTTGATGGTCCTCTCTGCTGATTTCTCCTCCTCTATTTTCCCTTTAATATAGTCAGTCGTGTCTTTGATCTTGTCAGTTTTGAGCTTCAGCCGTGGCAGAAGCTCCTTCAGGTCACTTTGATTGGCCTCCAGTGAGAGACCCATCAGGAACCGAAGGAAAAGGTCCAGGTGTCCATTCTTGCTTTGTAAACTCTTCTTGATTGCAGCCTTGTGAAGTTTAAACAGGGGCTTTTCAGAGAGTTTCCATGTCAGACTTTTCCAGGAAATAAGAAATAGATTTGCTTTCTTGTCTTTGTAAGTATAAAACACAAAGAGAGCAGCAATGAACTCCTGAACGCTGAGATGTACAAAACTGTAGACCTGTACCCCTGAAACGGCATTTTCCTCCTGAAACATTCGAGTACATAACCCAGAGAACACAGACCCATCCTTGACATCTAGTCCACACTTCTCCAGATCTGTTTTGTAGAAAATCAGTTGTCCTTCCTCCAGCTGTTTAAAGGCCAGTTTCCCAAGCTTCAGAACAATGTCATCAAAAGACCAGGCATTGGCTTCAGGTTCAGAGTCATCGCTGTATTTTTTGTTCATCTGCTGCTTTTGAGACAGTAAAAAGTTGATGTACATCTCCGTGAGAGTTGTGGGTGTTTTGTCATTGCTCTCTTGAGCCAGAAGAGGCTGAAGAACAGTGAGAGAGATCAAGCAAAAGACGGGGATGTGGCACATGATGTACAGACTCCTGGATTTCCTGATGTGACGGATGATGTTTCCACCAACCTCAGGACTGCTGTTTTTGATGAAGTACTGATCCTTCTGCTCATCATTGAACCCTCGCACCTCTGTCACTTGATCAATGTAGTCTCGGGGTATCAGACTGGCTGCTGCTGGTCTGGATGTGATCCAGATGAGTGAATAGGGCACTAGATGTCTCTTTAAGAGATTTGTTATTATCTTACTCACTGTCATTTCCTTATCAACATCTGTGAATCCATCATCCTCCTTAAAGTTCAATTCAAAGCGATATTCATCCAGTCCATCAAAGATGAACATGACCTTACCTTGTTCTTCAGGAAGAGAGCTCAGTCCTCCAGATCTACTAAAGTAGTACTTGTTAAGCAGACCTATGAGACTGTACTTTCCTTTTTTAATCAGATTTAGTCTACGGAATGGCAGTGGAAATATGAAAACTATTTCCTGATTGTCTTTACCCTCAGCCCAGTCAAGGATGAATTTGTTGACAGAGACAGTTTTTCCCACTCCTGCGATCCCCAGTGTTAGGACTCTGCTTTTTTGTCGACCTGTGTCAGGCTGAACTTTAAACATGTCGTTACACTTAAGTGGTTTATCCTTGGCTGTCTGTTGGTTGTGTTTTGACTCCATTTGTATCACCTCATGGTCATTCTCTTTTCCTCCGGTCTCGTTCTCCACCACATATAGATCAGTGTAAATATCATCCAGGTACTTCTGATGACCCGTCTGTGAATTACCAACCAATATCTGCTTATAGTCTTCCTTTAATTTCTTCTTTAGTTCATGGCTGGTGTTTGTGTAATCATGATGAGGAGATTTACAGTTCTCTGAACCTTTACAAGAGAGAGGAAAAAGTTTTTTTTTTTTTTCATCAAAGTAAAACATGATTATGCCCTGTACTTCCCTTTATGAAAAAAAACAAAACAATTATACATACAAAACAAATTCAGAGGAATGAAGACAAACAATATATTTACATTCAGCATGAGCAGCCATGCAGCGTCCTGAAGCCCCCAAATACTGATAATGTGAAATGCACCCATTTATATGCATTAGTATTGTGATTGAGAATGATTGAGATTTATCCATAGAAATGCTGAATTTAAGACTTCTCATCTGGTTAAATAGCTGTGTAATAAATGTTATGACAATAAATTTGACTCAAAAAACATTTCTAGGACAGGGTTTTAACATGAAAGATTTGAACTGATAAAAACGAGAGTTAAATGATCACATTTGTAAAGATTGACAGGAAATTAAATCATACCTTGCTCCTGTGGACTCTCCAGCTCCTCAGCCAAGTGATTCTGGTTTATTTTTCTCAGGATGTCCACTGTGACCTTCACAGCTACTTCTGGTTTAAAACATGACACCATCTTATCCACTGTTCTCCGCCTGTCTGCATTCTCCATTGCAGCTTTTGAAATACAACTATGGCCATTCATTAAATACCACTGAAACTCCTTTAGTTCAGCTTCTGCTAGTTTATCCAGTGAGTTCCTGAGCAGCTCTTTAACATTTGCCATCGTGCTTCACACATTCACAGCTACAGGACAAGAGCAACAAAATCTGAATTAGTTTCACAATTAACATATGGACCTGGGCTTTTATTTATTATTTGAATAATGAAATTAGTCTTTGAGTAGAAACTTGACATTTAAAAAATCTACATTTTGAAAATTGTCACTATTTCAAGTGGTACTTACTAACCAGATATAATGTAGATGTTTGTTTGTTAACTGGCATAGCAGAAGCTATGTAACTTTTCTTCCTCTATCATCATACAGGAGTGTTTTTTAGATGTTTAACTGGTTAAACACAACCATTTTAGAAAAGTAATAAAATCAGTTTTAGAAAAGACTTTCAGATGACAGGTGAGACAGGTGGAAGAAAAAAGTGACGACTAATATATATAAAAGCTCACAAGATGTACATGTTCAGAAACCTCTGAATTAAAATCTTTTTTCTATTGTGACACACATGGCCACAAGCACAGCAAGACCCACTGGCAATGGGGCTGCCAGAGCTGCCAGATCCCCTGTCACTGCCAGAGCTGCCAAATCCTCCATCATTGTCAGAGCTGCCAGATCTTCCATCACTGCCAGAACTGACAGAGCAGTCAGATCCTCCAGAGTTGACAGATCCTCTTCCAGAATTCACGGAGAGGGTGCCATATCCTAAAGAAGTCGCCCAATGGAAGGTACCAGATCCTCATGAATCCTACAAATGGCCAGAGCTACCAGAGCCGTGTGACTTCTCAGTGTCTCCTGAACCTAAACCTCCTGACCCACTGGGGTTATCTGAACTGCCAGTGCCTCCTGAACCTGAGCCTCCCGACCCACTTGGGTTGTCGGATCCATCAGTGTCTTCTAAACCTGAACTTACCGCAGCTCCATGCTTCTTGGTCTTTGCAGCTCCATGCTCCACAGCTCCACGTTGCAGTCCCTCTGCAGCTCCACACTCCAGGCCCTCCACAGCTCCATGCTCCAGGCCCTCCACACCTCCATGTTTAAAGGTCCTCAAGAGCTCCAAGCTCAAGAGAGACCTCCACTGCATGGACCTTGCCCTCCATCCCTCTCCCTGTTCGGCCTCCACTCCACCTCCCTCTTGGCCTGTATAAGGAGCATCCTAAATCTGCTCCTAGAGGGGGGCTCTGTCATGATCACCAACAATCTAACCCTCATAAATCACCAGAACATTTACTTTCACTCGGACTACAATTCTGCCACCATATGAACCACAACTCCTGTCATGCACCACACACACAAACCTGTTCCAGTTCTCCTTTGAATACACACAGACTATATATACAGCACACACACACACACAAACTTTGTCTTGTTTGGATTACACCCTGTAACATTTCTAAGCGTTTGTCCCTGTTTGACCGTCGCCTTCCTGACTACTGTTCTTAATAAACTGCATGTGGATCCTAAACTCTGTTGTCCAGCACCCTTGAATTACAGTGGGGGAAAAAAAATTAAATTCCAGACTATGCCATTCCAGAGTATTAAACTTTATTCTATTATAACAAATTTGCACAAAGAATACGGGCATGCAGAATAAACTTTCATTATCCTCCAGTCTGATCTCATGAGCAATGTAACCATTTTGCGTTTTGTCAGTTTAGTGGCTAATTCGTACAAGTTAATTTTCACAAAAACAACCATCATTGGGTATAAACAAATCATGATAAATTGTACAAATAGGATCGTACAGATTCATATGAATTAGCCACTAAATCAAAAACTTATGAATGAGATAACGTTGGATCTTCCAACGTGAACCAACTTCCTGATGAAACAATGAATCATATCTTCACACAGACTAGACAGGTGTATGTTATGTGAACCCATCTGTTTGTGTGTGTGTGTGTGTGTACATGTGCATGCGTTTCTTTCCTTCTTTCTTTCTTTCTTTCTTTTTTTCAGCCAATCTCTGGGTCTAGCAGGAGCACTTTTAGATTAGTTTAGCATTAATAATTTTATTGGATTAGACCATTAGCATCTCACTCAAAAATGACCAAACTATAACTAGTGCTAGTTCTGTGTCCATACACACCGTCTTAAACTCAGTCCTGGAGGTCTGGTGTCCTGCTAATTTTAGCTCCAACTTACCTCAACATACCAGCAAGAATGTTTCTAGAAAGCCTAGTATGTGCTTGATTAGCTAGCCCAGGTGTGTCTCATTGGGGTTGGAGCTAAAATCTGCAGGACACCAGACCTCCAGGAACAAGATTAAGAACCCCTGGTCTATATCCTCACCGTACGTTCACAACGAAGGTGGTGAGAGCGTCAAAGTTCGCTCCGGTTGCTCAGGCGACAACGCTGTCTGCCTTCAGAGCTCCGGTGGCGGGAGCGTCAACATTCGCTACAATGATCTCATGTTTAAGGGAGCCGTTGCAGCATTATCAGCAAATCACTTACATTTCCACATAAAACATGCTTTCTAGCGTGAAAATGTTGCACGCTTTTTTATCAGATTCTTTTATCAATGGAAGATCAAGATGTTGCGTGTAATGTGGCTTTGCTCCACTTACTGTATTTAATTTGTATCCATATGTCTGAAATATTCTGAAGCAGCAATACTGCTTTGTACTGTCGCATGAAATTCCTGCTTTTTAAACAAAAACAATATATAACAGCATTAATGCACATAAGTAACTCGCCACTTACCTTTTTAATGTGTATCCCTCTAAGAAAACATTGTAAATAACTGGAAATCTGGTGACCGCAATATCAAAACCCTTGGGAACAACTGTGGTCGGAACCAAAGTTCACAGTGACTGTGTTCTCTAGACTTTTCTCAAGCAGTGGACTTTTACATTCTGATTGCTTGCCGCTGAACCGAATCATAGCTCATAACCATAAAGTTGACTTGATTTCAACTCTGCTTGACGCCCACACCGGTAAAGACACGCCGCGCTGCTGAACTATATTTTATGTACTATATATATTTCCCATTGAAAATGAATGACTTCCAGCTACTTTAATGCTCTCGCCGCTTTCGGTGTGAACGTACAGTCAGTCACTAATACTAATATCAGGGCCGGATTAAGAACTCAGAGGCCCCTGGGCACATTATCTTGTAGGGCCCCCTGCCCGGCTGCACCCCTGTAGTTTAATTAAAAATAAGAATAATATAATAATTTTTTAATAAAATGTATCTATAATGCCATGCCCACATTTTTAAATAAACAATATATAGTGCATATATTTATAGTTTACAAAAGCATTTAAAGCATACTTTGAAAAAAAAATCCTAATAAAACTAGTGAAAATTTATGTTTTTTAGTATACACTTTTTTAGTTCACTGAAGCAGTTCTATTATCGGTCAGTTTGAAAAAGGTGTGTACACATGCCTCAATAAATATGCCTTCTCTGCTTTTTCTCTTGCGTTTGCTTAATCCACTTGTCCACTACTTTTGATCTACGAGACTACTATTACTACACAGCTCAATTCAGCGTAATCTGACGTTTCCGCGCTTGACCAATTACAGCAGTCTGTTTAGTAAAAAAAAAAAGAGAGAAACAAATATGCGTGCTTTTTATACATGGAGTCATTTTCTGACAATTTAAACAATAGTTATACGTGATTACGTTACTTTAGCGATTATTTGCTAAGAGGAAATATATCGTTGTCTAAGCAATATGATTTTACAGAGAGGGAGGCATCTTTATCAAAATGTGCCGTCTATTCTAGCTGCCAATGTATTTCTGCTGTCGCTCATACACTGCGTATTAAGGTACAGCGTTAAAAACTGAACTGAACACAAATACTGTTGCTGTTAACGCATGTTTGTCATGACAGATCGGCTTCTATGATGGTCTGATGATGAAGAATTAAATCATAATGAAATGAATAATACACAAATGCAACTAAAAAAAAACGAATATCAAGGCTGCTTTATCCGTATTTACAAAATAAAACTCCTTCAAATCTCACAGACGGCCCTATTTTGTCCCTGTGCTCAAAAATGTATAAAAATAAAACTAATTGATTTCACAAGCCATCTACACCATAGATTGACTGTACACCCCGCCATAGTGTCAATTAAACCTTTTATCGTGGCCACTTGGTGGAAAATAACTGTTTAGATGCTGTTTATACACATTTGAATTAGGCTAAACATTAAATACCCACGAGCCACTAGTGACTTTATATCACGTTTGCATTATTTAAATTTTTTTTGTTAAAGTTTCTTTCCTATTAAAAATAAATGTATTTCCAATCTGATATGAAATGGGAAGTAAGAAAAAAAAAAAAAAAAATGCACGAGTTCAAGCAGATGGTGGATTCGAACCGGGATGATGGATCGTGTCAAAACATGGTGCTGTGCGCCTATTGGTTAATCCAGCCCTGACTAATATAGTCCAATTGAACAACGGAATGAAAATGAGAACACAAAGAAACCATTTTGACTGTGCTTTGCTGGTTGAGAAATCATTCCAATGGATTAAAATTTCAATTTCTTTGGTCAGACCCTGTGATAGTTATTTCAGCGGGTTGTCTATTAATATTAGTAGTTCTAATATTTTCATTTTTGTCATCTATTTGACTCGTACGTTTTAGATAGTTTACCTCTTGCCACACATGCTTAAAAATGTACATTTTCACCGTCTGTTTATTAGTTTGTGTGGAAGTGGTATGGGTATGTTGTTAAAACTTATTTTAAATGTGATTGAATCAACCTGTCACAATCAGAGGAAGGAGAGGGAGACAGATGTAGCAAACAGTATATTTATTACTGTAACATCGTTGATATAGGACTTAGGTAAGGTAAAGGCAGTCTTTGGTAAAGGGGATCCAGACAGGCTAGTAAGAACAGTCACTTCCCTGAATGGAGGCTGAAGACGAAGAGTAGATGCAGAGCAGATGAGGAGCAGTTGCAGAGCACAGGAGGTTATCTAGGAGCGGTATCAGGAAGGCTTGGGTGATCGTGTCCATGTGTGTGATACTCGACGGTGAGTGTGCGGATGAGGGGAGCTTAAATAATAGAGTCCAGAGTGGTAACAGGTGTGAATCAGTAATCTGGGGATTGTGCACGGCTGGAGGATGGTCTAGGTGAATTAGAGGGTGAGTGCTGGGCTGGGGACGTGACACAACCAGTGTAATCCAGTTTATTTAACCTCGCAAATTGTGTGTAATTGACCATTTTACACGTGGTAAAAGGTATCTGTAAGTGATTCTAATCGGACATGTATAACATTAAAAGAATCATTTTCCGTCAGCTAGTATGTATAATTTTTCACTTTTGAGGCAGGCTAATATACACTGATTGAGTGTACCTTTTTCAAACAGAGACTCAACACCTTGCCTGTCAGGTTGGGAAGATAAGGAACTATGTGTGAAGCAACTAGAGTGAAATAAGTTTAACAAGGGACAGTTAAACAAAAACTAAACCCTTAAATTACTTCAAACCCTTATGACTGTCTTTCTTCTGTTGAACACAAAATAAGATATTTTGAAGAAAGCTGAAAACCTGTAACCATTGACTTTGTCAGTAGGAAATGCAAATATTATGGAAGTAAATGGTTACAGGTTTGCAACGTTCTTCAAAATATCTCTCGAGTTCAACATAAAAAAATCAAAGTCTCACAGGTTTGATAGAAGTGTGAATAAATGATTATGTGGGGTATAAATGAAAATGCAGCAAAACTGTTGCATCACTTTACTACCTCATGGGATAGTGAAGTGTGTATATGTGCATTTCAGAATATTTGTGACAGTGATTCATCTGAAGAGTCCTCACACAGTGTTTTTTTTACACTTTGTTTTTTGGAAATGGTACTCTGCTTACATACTGTTTTGTTTTTTACTTATGGTAGTATGTGTACTATGTGAGTTTGTACACAGAATGGGTCTGTATTGGTTGTTGAAGCTAAAACTGCAGAAGCAGCACTCATGCTCTAATTATTTTCTTTAATAGAGTACACAATTTACATATTACACACTCTATTTTTTTTAAATCTTCTTAGGAACATTCCACCAAAGGAAATACAAATTAAATATGCTGTTGGAATAGTGACTGTCCCCCTCCCTTAAAGATCTCTACTCCAAATGAGGCTATGTGAGTTTTTTCTTTTTTTAGTTTTTCAAAATAGTGTCTTTTTAGTTTAACTTGAACATTTTGTTTTGATTGCAGGAACATTTTTATAATCCAAAAGGTAACTCTGGATACATAGCCTGGAGACTAATAAAGGTTCAGCGCAACAGTCGAGTCAGTAGGACCAGCATTCCAGAAGGTATTTCTGAGAGGAGGGGCCCTGTCACTGAAAGAGCGTTTTTTTACAACGGAGATGCAGCTAGAGGGAGATCGCTACCAGGAAGCCATTTCATTTCTAAAACACTGTTCTGATCAAGAGCAAGTGGCTGCCAAGATAAAATCTACTTTCCAGTATCGCCAAGAACTGATCTGTAATCCTGAAAAGTCATCACCTAAGCCTAAACCTAGGTTTCTTGACACAAAAGGACTGGTGTGTGCTGCACCAACTGGTGGTGGTTGGTGGTGCATCATACTAATTAGAATTCCAAATGTTCCAAGATGCAAGTTAACAATGGATATTAATTTACCCAGTGTTAAATGATTGTAAAATAACTTTAAAAAACTGCAATTGTTACATGACACAGTATTAGGTCAGAATGAAGCTGTCGAGTGAGTTTCTGTCAGAGTTTACTGCAATACAATAAGAGATAAAGTCTGAGAATCACACTCACTCATAAACACTCAGATCACTGATAAACACACAGATCACTCTTAAACACAGATCGGTAAAGAACACACATATCACTCATAAACACACAGATCGCTAATAAACACAGATCACTCATAAATGCACAGATCCCTCATAAACCCACAAATCACTCATAATCAAACACTCAGCAGTAAAGTCTCAGAAACACAAAGAGACAATCGACGGATTATAAAACGACACTAGATGATATACAGTAAAGAGCAAACTCTCACCTCAAATAATACCTGCAGATCTTACTGTTCCTCCGCTGAACTGTTGAGTTGAACACCAGATCTGAAAATATTTTCACCTATGGAAAACACGTCACGACTTGTTTGAGACATGAAGAAAGAAAAAAAAAACTGATGGTAAGTGTATAGAGAACAGGTGTCAATTCCAGTTCCTGGATGGCCGCAGTTATGCAGTTTAGTTCCAACACACTTACCTGTGGGTTTCAAACAAGCTTGAAGGACTCAAGTAGTTTAATCAGGTGTGTTCAAATAGGGTTGAAACAACTGTGCAGATCTGCGGCCCACCAGGAACTGGAATGGACACCTGTGGTGTAGAGTAAGAGTTTAACAGAGAAAAAGAGTAAAAGTAGCACAACAACGATGAAGCTGTTCAAAAAGGCTTCAATAACCTGTATCTTGGATAAGTTTCAGACAGTAATGATCTCTGTAACACTACAGCAGAGGCAGACAGAGCTTCATCACTCTCCATCAAACTCCAGGATAACAGACATTTTGATCAGCTTTTGAGCTTATTTCAGCTGAAGTCAGTCATAGTGTTTGTGTTTCTCTTCAGTAAATCTGCTTATTAACAGCAGGTCTTCACCGTCAGTGCTCAATCATCATTTAATTGCCTGAATAACTTTAACTCAATGTAGAGAGGGACCCAATAAACTCTGAGCTGAATAATGTTACTACGAGGATTTTGCTGCATAGTGCGAGTTGTGTGGTATTGTGTAATTCAAACACAGCTTGTGCACTGATCTAAGTTATATTTAGCAGACTCTGGAAAATATAACAGGTCAACCTTAATTCCTTACATTTATATAGCGCTTTTCTGGGCACTCAAATCGCTTTACACAATTGAGGGGATTTCCTCATCCACTACCAGTGTGCAGCATCCACCTGGATGACGCGACAGCAGCCATTTTGCGCCAGACCGCACACCACGCACCGCACAAGCTGATTGGTGGAGAGGAGACAAAGGCCAATGGGATTTTGGGCCAACATCCTGGGATTTTTAATGACCACAGAGAGTCAGGATTTAACGTCTCACCCGAAAGACAGCGCTCACAGAGCAGTATAGAGTCCCCGTCGCTATGTTGAGGCATTAGGGCCCCACACAGACCGCAGGTTGGGCGTCTCCTGCTGGCCTCACCAACACCACTTCCGGCAGCAACTTAGTTTTCCCATGTGGTCTCCCATCCAGGTACTGACCGGGCGCAGCCCTGCTTAGCTTCAGTGAGCAACTATCTGAGATTTGCAGAGAGCTAGCTGCCGGCTTATTAAATGCATGCAGGAGATTTGCACACTATGCACAGCATACATACTGGATACTGCAGAACAAGTCAGTAAGTAAGTATGCCAATTCCAACATAGTCAAAGAAAGAGATAAAGTAGCAGTGGTAACACTTTATTTTGATGGTCCATTTAAGTATTTGTAAACTGTCTGCTGTTGACTATCTGTTGATACAGACACTCAACAGACCTTTAACTGACAATAAGAAACTTTGCAAGTACATGCCAACTTACACTAACCCTAACCCCAACACCAACCCTAACAGTCTACTTATAATCTATGAGAGTTTTTTGCAATGTAACTTAAATTCAACAAACGCACCATCAAAATAAAGTGTGACCAGCTTTTCAAGCATCAACTAATGTCTTGGAAATAAAAGGTCTATACAAACCAAATACACTTATTTATATGTTTACTGTACAGTGCAATCATCTCTCAAAAGCTATGCTATGTTTAAACCTTTACTGTATACTGGATCTTCAAGGTCTGTTCTTCATCCTCATCAGATCCTGATTAAAAATCCTTATGTGCAGAAAAGCAAGATAATTATGGCGTGTACTAACAGTGGTTATATGATTACTGCCTCCAAGGTATACACCAGAATGATGTAAAGCTGTCACCAGCACCTCCTACTTAATTCCCCCTGCACTGTACTTTTGTACTGTACTTTTGAGCATTGCTGAATTTCCTAAAACACATACAGGATGATCTACACCAGATGTGTCAAATTCCTGAAGAGTCCTGCAGAGTTTACATCCAACCCTGCTACAACACCTTTACCTGCTGCTCAACTTTTCTTTGTGTATCTTCGCTTTATCTCCTGAATTACCTTCATGCTAAATATTCACATCATGTGCAGTTGTGTTTTTGGCTGAGGAGGAGCTGAAAACAAGGAAAGATATTGAGAAGGACGTTAGGATTCAAACAATAATAAAAAAAGAATATATACATATATGGAGTCATTAAATCATAGTGTGAGTTGAATTCTGCAGCAGACAGACAGACACCACAGAAACTGAAGCCTCACTGTCCTCCAACAGCTCACAGTGGTCACAGTTGGTCACCCACAGTATGATCTGACAGACAATCAGATTAACCACTGCTGGGATCTGGGTTATAACTGAAGAGAATGTCTGTCTGGAACTGATCTGCAAACTTTATTTAATCACAGTGAATGTCTCTTTTTTATTAAATGAATAAAACACATTGCCAGATGAGAATCTGATTTTAATAGTTAGATCTCTAGAAAACACTTCAAATGCTGAAGGAAAGTAATGCTGTAATGTGGACTGTGAGCACAACCTGTAAGTACTTTTATTTGTTAAAATTGTTCTATTACATGCGTAGTTTCTAGTGTTAACAGTATGTTGTAGTGAGGATGTAATCAAGGATGTCAACAATGAGAAATGCGGATTGGCACCAATAACACTTTAGCTACAAATTCATATTTTTCAGTCAAACCACTATGCACCCACAATCTTCACCAGCGCTGCAGTGTCTCTCGAAGATTACATCGAATAGTTCGGACTGCTGAGCGAATCATTGGTACAACCCTCCCTACTCTCCAAGAACTGTACTTATCCAGAGCGAGCAGAAGGGCTGCCAAAATCACTCTGGACCCCTCACACCCAGCACACTGCCTCCATGAACTTTTACCTTCTGGTCGACGCTACAGAGCACTGCGCACCAGAACAGTCTGACACAGAAATAGTTTCTTCCCCCAGGCGATCCATCTCATGAACACTTGATGATAACAATTGTGGAACCAACATCACTACTTGCAATACACTTTTTACACACACATACACTTATTTAACAACACACTTTACATGCCAATTTGCACATAACAAATACACTTGTTACACACGCATGCACTTATTTAACAACACACTTTACATGCCAATTTGCACGTAACAGCTGCACATATAACGTTGTATATAGTAATACACCTGTACATATGTTATGAAGCAGACGGAGAGCGGAGGTAAATGAAACGTTAAAGTGATTTATTCAGACAACATGTAACACACAAGGAAGAGCCAGGAGGATATGGGATGTGATGGTTGGTAACAGTCCTTAACTTCTTCAGAACGGATGACACACAAGAGGAGGATGGACAACACACACCAGATAACTTTGACGGATGACAGACAGATGACGACAGGACCACAGACTGGAGACTTGGGAAATCGAATTGACTAGGAGGAAACAGAGAGACTGTAAGTACAGGTATCAGAGTTCGTGAGTGCTGGCTATGCCGGGGAAACACTCAGAGTCCGCTTTCGTGCAAACGAGCCCGGACACTGAGTGTTGTAAGGACTGGGTATTTATTGGTGCTCTGTGATGGGAAACAGCTGTGCGTTGATTAAAACTCAGGTGAGAGCCTGGCCAATCCGTGACAACATACACTTGTCAATTTGTATATTTGCATTTAACACCTACTTCTATTTTTTTATGGCAGCGGCTATTTGCACTAAGTACAAATAGCAAGAGATGCTAGTTACACTAAGTGCAAATAGCAAGAGATGCTATTTACACTAAATGCAAATAACGAGATGCCATTTACACTAAATGCAAATAGCAAGAGATGCAATTTACACTGAGTTCAAATAGCATCAGATGCTATTTACACAATATAGCAACAAAAAGTATGATAGATGCTATTTGCACTCTGTGCTTATAGAATGTATATACCATTTACACTGTGTTTATAGAAGGTAGACACTACTGCTGTGTTACTAAAAGTATGATGCTATTTAAACTAAAAAATTAAGCAGTTTATTTAGCAAATCTTAGTGTAAACAATTTTAATTATTGGTTTTCAATTAGAGTTAAAAGTTGGTATTTGCACTAATAAACAGTAAATGCTGTTTACAGTACACTTAAGTGTTAATAGATGGTAGATGCTATTTACATAAGTATTAGCAGTATATATAATTTAAACAAAATGTAAGTAGAAGTTAAATGTTTAATATTTATACTGTATTAATAAAAGGGATATATTTGCTCTAAGAGCTGAAAGAAGGTACACCTAAATGTTGCACTACATCTATGAACAAACAAAATATACTAATCAGTGAAAAAAGTGCAGGATCAATGACTGTAGGATAATTTTCAATCCTTGAAGACATCTATAGATATAACAATGTCAGGATTATATGATTTGTTCTAAAATGTATAGAAACATTATAAATTATAGAAACAAACACGACACATTTTAAAATAAACACAATTTATTTATTTTTTTGTCATTCTTGTCATGAAAAGCATCATTGTCTGCTGCAAGGCCTCTCCATTCTGGAAAACAACCAAAAACAACCAAAAACAATAATAAACATATGAATGACTAACTTGTAGTTGTCTCTACAAATTAGGCTAAAACAACATTAGCATGAAAAACTCACTTAAGCACTTTCCAATCTTCCAGTAAGTTTGTGTTTAATGTATTTTAACACATCTACAGTATGTCTTTCTGCTTGGTGAATTTATTTATTTTCTTCTGTTACAAGCGCTCTGTATTCTGGGAAAAACAATAGATTTATTTGTAATTAGTTGTCTCTACATATTATGTTGCATTAAAACTACCAACAACATTGTAACAACATTGTAACATGTTCCTGCTCCTGTTTCAGTGGAGAGCTAGGATTTTCCAACAACACAAAAAACAGTAATCTTTGATGACAAGATGAAGGCTTGCCTAATGATGTGATAAGCTGAAAAATGTTTGTACACTAGTACTACAATAGATTGTACAACAACATAAGTGGAACGTTACTTTAACAAGAAAATGGTCAAACTATAATATCAAGTTGTATAATATAATTCAATTCAATTTCTATTCACCCTTATTTGTATAGCGCTTTTACAATGTAGATTGTGCCAAAGCAGCTTCACATAGAAGGTTATAGTAAATTGAAACAGTGTCAGTCCAGTTTTTAGTGTTGGAGTTCAGTGTGGTTTAATATTTATGGGATGATTTTAGTATCAATATTATTTGCAAATGCACGCGCTGTCATCCACGCGCTCTGTTGGTGTTGTATATGCAGTTGTACATTCAAAAACGAATGGCTTTCCACCTGAGTCTGTGAATTAAAGATTTGCGCAAACAAAAACATGTTCGTGAAAACAAATATCATGTTTTGCATTCATAAATCTTAATTTACGTGCACGAAAAGTAAGTTTTGCATTTGCGGATCAGGTGATGCGCGTGTGTGAATTTACTTTTTTGTTTGAATCTACACTGCCGGTTTTGTTTGAATTTTGAGACTTTCTTTTCGCGGTTTTTAAGCTTTTCAAGAGTCAAATACAAACAACTTTACACGAAAAAGCCACAACGTTCTTATCCAATGTGTACACATCTACCTACCGATTTGAGAATTATACAATTCTGCGTAACCACACTTGTGTCTGAAAAGGTCCGATTTACATAAAACATGCAGCATTTTGCAAAAGCAGAGTTGTTTCTGTGAATACGCATGCTCTCTTTTGTGTACGTGAATCATAAGTTGCGC
>CAIGQQ010029513.1:0-10063 GCA_903798035.1 Danio albolineatus
GGAGAATGGGAGCGAGCTGAGAGTGAATCTCTCGCCTCCAGCTCTTCCGCGGGACCCCAGCGCTTCCCGGATCAGCACTCCCACTCCGCGCTGCCCCACTGCAGGTACGTCATTTGATTGTTGCGATGGGACCATTAGCGAGGGCGTTGCCTGCCTGGTTAGCGCGGGCCAGCTCTTCGCGGTGGCTCATACGCACAATCAGACTCGGCTATGCGATTCAGTTCGCGAAACGGCCTCCCAAGTTCACGGGTGTGTATTTTACCAGGGTCAGCCCCCTGTCCGCCCCTGTCTTGCGAGAGGAGATTGCTGTCCTCCTGGCGAAGGATGCAATAGAGCCGGTCCCTCCAGCCGAGATGGAGAGCGGGTTTTACAGCCCGTACTTCATCGTGCCCAAAAAGAGCGGTGGGTCACGACCAATCCTAGATCTGCGCGTTTTGAACCGCTGTCTTCAGAGACTCCCGTTCAAGATGCTCACGCAGAGGCGCATCCTCCGGTGCGTTCGTCCTCAGGATTGGTTTGCAGCAATAGACCTGAAGGACGCGTACTTTCATGTCTCCATTCTTCCACGTCACCGTCAGTTTCTGCGGTTTGCGTTCGAGGATCGAGCTTGGCAGTACAAGGTCCTCCCCTTCGGGCTCTCCTTGTCTCCGTGGGTCTTCACCAAGCTCGCGGAGGGTGCCCTAGCGCCCCTGCGGCTTGCGGGCATCCGCATACTCAACTATCTCGACAACTGGCTGATTTTAGCTCACTCGGGGGAGCAGTTGATTATGCACAGGGACAAGGTGCTCCGGCACCTCGACCTATTGGGGTTTCAGGTCAACCGAGAAAAGAGCAAACTCACCCCCGTGCAGAGGATCTCTTTTCTCGGGTTGGAGCTGGACTCGGTCACCATGACAGCGCGCCTCTCCGGGGAGCGCGCTCGGCTAATGCTGAACTGTCTGAGAGAGTTCGACAGCAAAATAGTGGTCCCCCTGAAATCTTTTCAGAGGCTCCTGGGGCATATGGCATCCGCAGCCGCCGTCAGGCCGCTCGGATTACTCTATATGAGACCACTTCAGCACTGGCTTCACGATCGAGTCCCCAGACACGCATGGCACGCGGGCACACACCGGGTGACTGTCACTGCGCTGTGTCGCCGCGCCCTCAGCCCTTGGAACGACCCCTCGTTTCTACAGGCCGATGTGCCTCTGGGACAGGCGTCCAGGCATGTTGTTGTCTCAACAGATGCCTCCAGCACGGGCTGGGGGGCCGTGTGTTGCGGGCATGCAGCAGATGGCCTGTGGGTAGGTATCCAGCTGCATTGGCACATCAATCGCCTAGAGCTGCTGGCAGTGTTTCTCGCTCTCCGCCGTTTTTCTCCGGTGCTGGAGCGCCAACACGTGCTGGTCAGGACGGACAGCACGGCGGCGGTAGCTTATATCAACCGTATGGGGGGTATCCACTCTCGCCGCATGTCTCAGCTCGCCCGCCGTCTGCTCCTCTGGAGTCATCCGCGGCTGAAATCGCTGCGCGCCATTCACATTCCAGGTGAGCTCAACCGTGCAGCCGATGCGCTCTCACGGCAGCCTCTACGTCCAGGAGAATGGAGACTCCACCCCGAGACGGTCCAGCTGATATGGGCGAACTTCGGGGAGGCCCAGATCGATCTGTTTGCTTCCTCCGAGAACGCTCATTGCCAGTTGTTTTTTTTCCCTGACCGAGGGCTCCCTCGGCACGGATGCACTGGCCCACAGCTGGCCTCGGGGCATGCGCAAGTATGCGTTTCCCCCAGTGAGCCTGCTCGCGCAGTTACTGTGCAAGGTCAGGGAGGACGAGGAGCAGGTCTTGCTAGTTGCGCCTCTCTGGCCCAACCGGACCTGTATATCAGAACTCTCCCTCCTCGCGACGGCCCCCCCCTGGCAGATCCCTTTGAGAGAGGACCTACTCTCTCAGGGACAGGGCACCATCTGGCACCCTCGCCCAGATCTTTGGAATCTCCACGTGTGGTCCTTAGATGCGAGGAAGACTTAGGTAACCTACCGGCTTCGGTGGTTAATACCATCACTCAGGCTAGAGCCCCCTCTACGAGGCGCGCCTACGCCCTGAAGTGGAGTCTATTCACTGAGTGGTGCGTCTCTCGCAGAGAAGACCCCCGAAACTGCCAGATCAGCGTTGTGCTTTCTTTTCTTCAGGAGAAGCTGGAGAGCAGGCTGTCGCCCTCCACACTGAAAGTTTACGTGGCCGCTATTTCCGCTCATCATGATGCGATAGATGGTGGCTCCGTGGGAAGGCATAACCTCATCATCCGGTTCCCCAGAGGTGCTAGGCGATTAAATCCACCCCGCCCCCCTCTCATGCCCTCTTGGGATCTCGCCCTCGTTCGCACGAGTTTGCGCGGAGATCTATTCGAACCACTCGAATCAGTATCTTTAAGATTTCTGTCCCTGAAGACAGCTCTGCTGGTCGCGTTGGCATCGATTAAGAGGGTCGGGGACCTGGAGGCATTTTCGGTCAGTGACTCGTGCCTGGAATTCGGACCGGCTAACTCTCACGTTGTCCTGAGACCCCGGCCCGGCTATGTGCCCAAGGTTCCTACCACACCGTTTAAGGATCAGGTAGTGAGCCTGCAAGCGCTGCCCACGGAGGAGGCAGACCCAGCCCTTCATCTCCTGTGTCCAGTTCGCGCTTTGCGAATTTATGTGGAACGCACTCAGAGCTTTAGATCATCTGAGCAGCTCTTCGTCTGTTATGGTGGTCGGCAGAAGGGAAGTGCCGTATCAAAACAGAGGTTGGCCCACTGGATAGTGGATGCCATCTCCCTCGCTTACCAAAGCCAGGGCGAGCCGTGTCCTCCAGGGGTGCGAGCGCACTCCACTAGGAGCATTGCTTCCTCTTGGGCGCGTGCACATGGTGCCTCTCTAACAGACATCTGTAGAGCTGCGGGCTGGGCGACACCTAACACATTTGCAAGATTCTACAATCTGCGAGTGGAGCCGGTTTCCTTAAGGGTATTAGGTAACCTTGGTGATTGGGGAAACACTCTGTAAGGTGTTGTAAAACGCATGCTGCGCCATTCTCCTTAACACGGAGGTACGTGCGCCTTTTTACTCTGTCAGTAAAGTTCCCCGCTTAGGTGAGCCCTGCAGAGATTCCTCCGAGGCCCCCAGCATCTGACTCAGCGGAGGAGTCAGACGCTGGCCCGTTACGTTGTAGGTCTGCCCGCTGGTCAGCCCGCGTTCTGGGTATAGGTGCCCGCTATGTGCGATCCCCGCTGGTGATCCCATATGCATTTTAGCCACAATGCTGTCCCCCTTCTCAGGCAAGACCCGTGTCTTCCCTCACAGCTAACCATCTTATATTCATATGCGTACTCCCCTTTTCAGGGCTAGTCCTTATGTTTTCTTGCCACCAGTCTCCCCACTCGGGCAGCAGGTGGCCTCCGCAGCATCCTCCCTATCGGGACTGCACGCTTTCCCAACGTAATGTCGTATCAATTCCTAGAAATTACTAGATGTCTTGCGACTCCCGAAAAATATATCTAAATCCGTAAATCTTCTGTTGAAGTGGGATAAGTAAGGGCCAGGGAACACGTTGGAAGACCGCGCCTCCGGTGATGCAGGTGCGCTCACGCTCTACTCAGCCTGGCTAACCTCTCATCGGGGGCAAGGTAAGGTCCATTCATTGTGGCGTTTTCCATACATTTCCCCATAGTGGAATTTTTCCACATAGCATTGAAGTTCCCCTCCCGAAGGGGAACGCTCTGGTTACTAAGGTAACCCTCGTTCCCCGAGGGGGGGAACGGAAATGCTATGTTCCGTCGCCACAATGAATGCCCCTTAGCTGCTGGGGTGAAAGTCTCTTCAGCTCAAAAAGGATGCTCAGCTCTGCTATCGCTGTGCTTTTATTGCCAAATTGATTGCAACGAGCATCAGCTGCGCAAGCTGAAGCTGCCAACTCATTGGCATTTCATTGGCCCGTTTACATACTCTTTCAGATGATTGGCTTTCTGAACGAAATCCCCATAGTGGAATTTTTCCACATAGCATTTCCGTTCCCCCCCTCGGGGAACGAGGGTTACCTTAGTAACCGGAGCGTTCTCGTTTACGAAGTCTGAATGAAATTAGCCTCTTCAGCGTTTTTCAAAACTAAATAACATTTTAGAATTGCATATCAAGCTGTCGGGATTGTCACGGTTAGCGGAAGGAGGACCCAAATGCAGAATGATTTCAGGGGTGTTTTATTGACAATAATGGGATATGTTGTAGGGCAGGGATCACCAATCTCGGTCCTGGAGGTCCGGTGTCCTGCAGGGTTTAGCTCCAATTTGTTTCAAAACACCTGCCTGGATGTTTCAAGTGTACCTAGTGAGAGCTTGATTAGCTTGTTCAGGTGTGTTTGATTAGGGTTGGAGTTAAAATCTGCAGGACACCGGACCTCCAGGAACAAGTTTGGTGATCCCTGTTGTAGGGTTTAGGTGAAAGAGTCCGACAGAAGTGGATAGGGTAGTGCTGGTGAGTCTTGGGTGGAGCAGACAGACAAAAGAGAGATTAGCTGGAGGGTCCTGAATCAGAATCAAAAAGAGCTTTATTGCCAGGTATGTTCACACATACGAGGAATTTGTTTTCATGACAGAGCTTCTACAGTGCAACAGAATTATAGAGACAGGACAAAAAACATAATAAATATATTCAAAAAATAGATAAGTGTTAAATGCAAATATACAAATTAACAAGTGTGTGTACAGGTGTATTACTATATACACACACAACGTTATATGTGCAGCTGTTACGTGCAAATTGGCATGTAAAGTGTGTTGTTAAATAAGTGTATGTGTGTGTAAAAAGTGTTTAGCAAGTAGTGATGTTGGTTCCACGATTGTTATCCAGTGTTCATGAGATGGATTGCCAGGGGAAAAAACTGTTTCTGAGTCGGGCTGTTCTGGTGCGCAGTGCTCTGTAGCGTCGACCAGAAGGTAACAGTTCAAAGAGGCAACGTGCTGGGTTCGAGGGGTCCAGAGTGATTTTGGCAACCCTTCTGCTCGCTCTGGATCTCCTGAAGTCCACTATCATCTCCACTGTTTTGAGCGTGTTCAGCTCCAAGTTGTTGTGACTGCCCTAGATAGCCAGCTCCTTAACCTCCTGTCTGTAAGCAGACTCGTCACCATCCTGAATGAGGCAGATAAGGGTGGTGTCATCTGCAATCTTTAGGAGCTTGACAGAGGAGTCCTTTGAGGTGCAGTCATTCATGTACAGAGAGAAGAGCAGAGGGGGGAGGACACACCCCTGGGGGGGCGCCAGTGCTGATTGTGCAAGGATGAAGTAATCAGCGGCCACAGAATGTCAGGAGAGCAGGGACCAGAGCTGGGAAGCGCAGCCCAGGCAGGAGGTGGTAAAGGCCTTGGCTGAGGCACTCATGAGGAGTTGAGTTCAAAGCAGAAGTTGTCTGACAGAGGCTACCCACAGCCAGGCACTCACAGCAGGCAGGACAAGACACACACAATGACAGACAGAGGGAAACTAAATTAAAACAGAAAAAACTAATGCTGATAAAAATTGAAAGCAAAGAGAAATAAAAATAGGATTTAGCTTACTAAAATAAGTCCAATAAAAAAAACTAAACACTTAAAGCTACTAATAAAACAAATAAGCCAAAAATTACTCAAACAAACTTGAAGAATAAACCAAATGGGGATGACACTGAAGGTCTACTGAAAGAAACACAAACAAATATTAGACAAAGACAACTCAATCTTACAAACAAACAGCACAGAGAAACAAGCACAGTCAAAGTCACAAAGCACCACCATGTAACAACGAACAGGTCACAAGTAACAATGAACTAACAAAGACATGAGGAAAGAGAGCACATTATAAAGGGAGGAAAGAACATGAGGACCAGGTGTAAACACTGACACTACGAGGACTAGACAAGGGGGCGTGGCAGCTGGAAATAAAGAGGGAAGAACGGAGGAGCACATGGAGAACACAAACACAGGCTTAGCCACGTGCTCAGACACAAGATAAACATAGACACATTAAACAAGGACAACACAGTATTCAGCTGACAGTGCACGCACAGCTGCGATACAGAGAGAAAAAGTAAATTACATATCAATTAATATAAACAACTATAAAGGCGCACACATTGAACCACAAGTGACAGAAACAGAAATGAATTAAAATTATATGGTCCCCTTTGTAGCTTTCTTTTAAATATAGCAGGCCTATATAAAATAGCAGACAGACTTTTTTATATCTCGTATTTTAATATAATATAATTTTGATGAATTAGCAATAACTTTTGAGTACCTTTTCCTTTTTTATGCAGTTATGCCACATTAGATGTCACACGCATATGCAAGGGGACTGAAATTGAAATTAAAACATAAAATACACTCTTAAAACAAACGGTTCAATATAGAACCAAAAACGGTTCTATGGAGCGCTTCATATATGGAACCCCAAAAAGGTTCTACATAGAACCATTTTAAGGGTTCATTAAATAGAACCCCAAATGGTTCTTTGAATTCAAGTTAGATGGTTCTATTTAGAACCATTTAAGGGTTCTTTTTATTTATTATTGAATTATTGTTACTTATTAATAAATAAAAAATAAAACCAATCCAGACAATTCAAATTGTTTAAATTTATTCAATTCATTATACAAAATATTTTTTTAAATATTTAAAATTGCACCTCTGCATACTTTGCATTGGACAGCAGATCTACCTTAACAGTTTAATGGCATTCAACACTGTTATTGTAATGACTTCACTTTTATAAGCTTTTTTACTGTTTGAACAAATACAGAGCTTAACTTTCACACATCTCTAAACGGAAGAGAAATATATCACAATGCAGATGGAAACAATACACAAACAATCAAAACATCTATTAAATAACACTACAATTTCAAAAAGTGGATGGTACCTGCATGTATTGGTCATCACAACATCCATTTTTATACATAATTTAATAAGAAACATCACTAAAACATTGCAGAATGATTAGACAAAACACTGCAAACAGCCATTCCACAACCTGTAGCATGTCCATGTCTGTCAGCCTCTCTTATAAGGTAAATAGTTTTGTCCATGGGTGGCACAGTGGCTCACTGGTTAGAACTGTCACCTCACAGCAAGCAGGTCACTGGTTCGAGTCCCGACTGGGCCAGTTGTCATTTCTGTGTGGAGTTTGCAAGTTCTCCCAGTGTTCATGTGGGTTTCCTCTGGGTGCTCCGGTTGCCCCCACAGTCCAAAAGCATGTGTACAGTATAGGTGAATTGGCCATAGTGAGTGAATGTGTGTAGATCTACTGTATGAGAGAGTATATGGGTTTCCAAGTGCTGGGTTGTGGCTGGAAAGGGCAGATTAGTTGGTGATTCACTCCTCTGTGGTGCCTCTGATAAATGAGGAAGTTGAAGGATAGCGAGTGAGTGTTGTCCATTGTAATGCTGAAACTTCAAGCCTTGGTGGAATCAGGAGAGCTGCTGAATCCTGGATGGTGTAGGACCTTTGGATTTCTGTAAAACAATATTTTAATGTTGAGTACTTTTAACCAATTAACATGTCATCAAATAGAATTACAGTTATAATCAATACAATTAAAGTGTGTGTGAGTGTGTGTGTGTGTGTTTGGGGCAAATAGTATGTAGTATAGTGTGTAGTTACCTTCTGCGGTTTCCTCTGCTGGTCCAATGAGACTGTCATGGAGCACTTCCTTCTTTCCGTCCCTTTTTGGGCCATTTCTTTTAAAGATGTTTCTGTGTTCTTTACCAAGTTTTCTAAGCAGCATCCTAAATGCAAAAAAACATTTTGTTTACTTCATGTGTAAGTTTCCAAATGACATATTTTCAGCAATACAAGTTTCTTAAAGTCATCATGGACGCAAAACTATTTGGCACACAATGTAACAGTGTTTACTCACAAGCTGTGGCACTCCAAGAAGAAGAAACTGCTCCATTAGTTCTGCAAACCCCTCCATAATCTGTACTCTGGAAAAGGGTGTTTCATTCGGTTCTTGACTTATGAGTATCTGGTGTCGCATTCCAGGTCCATCACAATCTGAGGTAGGAAGACAGCATTTTAGAGTGTGTAAATATGAATTTATAATACAGAATTAATCTACCTTTGGCATAAAATGTATTGAACTGAACTTGCCTTGTGTTAAGTTCCTCAGAGTACAGTTCACTTCCTTTTCATCCCATTAATTTGTTTCATTTTGCAAGATGATTGATGAGCTCACCACTGAAATCCTTTCATTTTTAAATGTTTTGCAGACATTCCAACAAGGTATCCTGTAGGCAAATTTACACTTTCTTTTAAAACATATTTTCTTTGCAGGACTTTTTAATAAGCAATGACCTTAATATTCTCACTGTCCAAACAGCAGCAATAAGTAATGGAACATTTTTGTGATAAATATATTATTTCAGTACACAACAACCAAGTCTGACATATGCATGTTATAAAATACAATATTTACCAGGTGTCCTTGTTGATGATAATTGTGTCACAATTATGGATGTAACGCATGTCCTTCTTTAAGCTGGGATCCTTCCTCTTCAAAGCTATTTGTGTCCTGCAGCCCAGGTTACAATACAATGTTAAAGTCTTTTATAATATTCATTTCATAATACTTAATACAGTTTGTTTAGAATTAAAAGCAATAATACATACCGAGCACAAGATTTACGATGCAGTTCAGTTTCCAGGCTGTTTGAAGAAAAGAAAGATATACATTAAAATATGAATTTTAAACTTATTTAGCACAATATATACATATATGTAGCCTATATTTAACAAGGTTCAACATTTCACAATACATTTAGCCTGCATGTTTGTATGTCCTTCATAAATAACACCTGATCTATTATCTATGGATTATTAAAATATGTTTTGGCTTTAAAAGGTTTCAATAATACACTTAGCAATCATCACAATAGCGCGTGCATAGACTCGGGCGGGCGGGCGCGTGCATAGACTCGGGCGGGGCACGAGCGCGACATGCTCCCTTGCGGTTTTAATGCAGACTAGCCGGCGTGTACACTACTTTACAGAGTTTAGCCCGAGTTAAACTCGGCTAAACTCACACACGAACAAGCTGGGAGTACTTGTTTGTTCAAGGTTGGAGATAAAAACTGCACGAAAGCGGAAATCGGCTCATAAGAAGTTACCATTAAAAGAGCGTGCACGCGCTTCACGCTGCCTCTCAATGCCCGCCATCGAATAACGCACCTGTTTTACTGTTATTGATATTTTAATTAATACTGACAAACAAATAAAGCGAAACTGTAACTTATTTCGAACAAAAAGCAGAGCAAAGTCAGCTTGACACAGATTTCTGAAGCGAAGGCTGTCGACAGAGACCATCAGAAACTTACAAGCACAGTATTAATCCATATTAACGTTACCCCTTATTCAGTCTGTCACCATATAACACAAGGGAAGAGAAACATTACCCCGTAATACAAAATATTTCATTATTATAGTTTTAAAAGAGTAATAACGTACCTGAATGATGGAGCTGCAAAAGCGGAGTTCTCCTTTTCAAAAATTAACCGTCACTCTCCAGGCCAATGCTCCAGGCTCTTCACCACCAGTCCACCAATGAATGACGTCACCAGAGGGCTTTTTCATGATTATTAGTTTAAAATAATTTATTAAACCATAACAACACACTGTACAGTCTGAATAAACTGGTTATTTAATTAATTTCACAAAATAATTCGTCAAAAATGTTAAATATTAAGCATATATAAATATTAGTTATATGGTAATGTACAAACCTGCGTGAAACAAAAATCCCATCATACATTGATTAGGTTTTTGACCATAACAGTAATTTTATTAGGTTTTGACTCAAAAAGCTTTGTCTCTCTGTGTTATAGCTTATTATTATTTATAATCTTTACTATATAATTATGTTATAAATCCCACATTATAGAACCATTTTAATCAAAAAGGTTCTTTGCACTCAAAGGGTTCTAAATAGAACCATTTTTGGGGTAAAAGGTTCTACTGGCCAAGTATAGAACCCCGGGGTTCTATATAGAACCTCAAGGAACCTTTTTTTTTAAGAGTGTA
>CAIGQQ010029514.1:0-47086 GCA_903798035.1 Danio albolineatus
TTATTGTATAATTGGCTGTTATCAGGTAATCAATCAGAATTAAGTATTCCAGAGAACTGTGTAATTAATAATCAGCCAAAACAAATATTGTGTTAAATGGCATACCACCACTAACCTTATTGACTTAAGTTGCTGAATCCAGTTACACAATTGTTTATTTCAGAAACATTGCAAATCTTGTCAAAATGTAACCAAAAGCATTTCGTCACTATTCTTAGTTTCTTTTTCTTTCTGCAGTTTTGGTTTGGCCCCTGCTGGCCCTCTGCAGGTTCTGACTCCACTGACCCCGAACCAGACGATTGATGTTAGTCTGCCTCTCGGCACAACTGGCCCCGTCATGAAAATGGAACCTCTCAACAATCTGCAGGTGACGTTTCCCCTGCATTTCTGCTGCATCATACTTCATGCACCGTATGACACCAGTGCTGTTCCGATGCACATTTCAGCACACAAAGCAATAAAACAAGTCCCCTGGGGAGCATTATTACCAGATGCGGCAGCCCAAAAAAGCCACTCAAGAGAGAGAGACAGTTTTGTGTGGGCGCTTGCAGAGGAGAGAGAAATCATCATTAGTGGCTCCCCTTTGCTTCTCCCTCTCTGCAATTGTCTTTTTTCTGCACCTATCATTTCATCCATGTCCATTTCTGCCCTCTATCGATCCAGCGTGTAGGTCTGCAACAGCACAGCAATAAGTCTGATTTAGCTGTAGCTTATTATCTCCCTCAGTGGAGTCATTCACATTTCTCTCTAGTGAGCGCATTAGGGATTAAACCACAAAGCCAACAGAGTAAATGAAGGCACATGCATTGTGAAACACAGAGTTGCTAATTGGTAGTAATTAAAACACAAGCCGAAGATTGCGTTGAGCTTTGGGAACTGTTTTGATTGGATGAAGCAAATGGCAAAATGTAGGATGGAGGGGTTCAGCTGCTGAAAAAGATTCAAAGAATGTAGCGTTTTAATCTTGAGATTTAATCTGAAGATTTTATAGGGTGCCGTTTTCAGATTGAATGCACGTATTGAGCTTTCCTAGAGGGAGATCATGTCGGAGTTCACATGTTAGATTAGCATCAAATGGTTATTCATGAATGTGTCTCTTCCACTTTCCGCTCTATGCTAATCGTTGAAGTCATCAGTAGGGGTTTTAGTGGCTGGGAGAGCTGTGATGATTATGGGATTTGTCACACAATTTTCTTTTAGATATCTCCATTTTTTGCAGTCCTGATGTAACAATAATATTTCTGGAGCTCAGGCGGCTCACCATTTCAGCACGTGGATTTTGATCTGGATGTGCTTTGGCTTACAATGCGTTTCCAATCTTTGCAGGCGTGGATTACAGCAGCTGATAGTTCCAGTCCTAAAAGAGCCTGGTGGCTTTATTAATTTCACACGTGACTGCCGATAATAGATCAGTTATTCACTTCCATGGCATCACAGGAAGTGAATCAATGTTACTCATACACTGAATGAAACATGTTTTTATTTTTTTTCCCTTCAGCTTGACTCACTGTCATCAAGGCCAAAAAACTATAGATACATTTGATAAGAAAGAAACAGATTTGGTTCTGGTAGTTATAGAATCATTAATCGAGAATATAGAATATAAAGTAGTTAACTGAATCATTTTATATGTGTAAATGATTAAAATCTAAAAATCATTAACAATTAAATTTAGGGATGGTCTGATCAAGATTTTTGCAGCCGATACTGAGCACCAATTCCTTGTGATGGTGATCGGCCGCTTCTGATGTTTCAAGCTTTATAATGCATAGAGCATGTTTTCCCTCTAAGTAGGATACTTTAGTAGAGATCTTGCCTTACCTAAGAGAATAAATAAATTGATAATAATTTAAATATAATTACTTAAATACCTCTCTTATAACCATTTAGTGTGGACATGGCATGGTCAGAAGCAGCTTTACAGAAAATAAAAGATAAAACAGAAACATTGCTAAGAAAAATCTATAACGAAGCAATTTGGTAACATTGTAAATGATGGAAGAATTCAACAGGTCTCGATTTAAGTTTGGAGCGTATAATTGATGCATAAGAAAAGTTAAAATGCACACCTCTAAATCTATTACTACTTTACTAATAGGAAATAGGTCCATAAACTACTCTTTATTACAATAAGTTAAACTATAAAATATTCACGTTAACTTTATTTGTATTTCTGTAATTTTCCAGCCAGGTTTTAATGAACTTGCTGTATTGTTGAAAACACAGTACTTTCACTTCTGATATGTAAAAAGATTTCAGTTCTTATACATTTCAGTGCTCTTTTTGTAAGCTTGTAAACAAACAATTGTAATTGGTTCATAAGATCGGCCAGATTAGAGAGTGCCGATCGAGTCCTAAAATCTGAATATCGACTGATACCGATCTCTGGCTGATTGATCAGATCATCCCTAATTAAATTTAATAAGTGTTTGATTTAGCATTATTTTATGAATTTGTCTTTTTCCATATATTGTTTTGTCAGGTGTTCCTAGTTTTTAACTGCAGTTATACAACTGATGGAAGAATGAGGTTGGCATGTGCAGCTCAGAGCGGTTTAGCTGAATGAATTATTCAGAGGCAGAGTGTAGCAGGTCTGGATGTCTATGCGGGACTGTCTGTCCCTCTCTGGGTCTGTGTAGCCTGTATTCTTATGGATGCTGCGCACCTGCTGTCAGCTTTAACAAAGCTCCCCTGGGTGCCTTTCAATCCCTCATGCTCTCAAAAGATTTACAGCCATAATCAGATGAAAATGTGGTGTTAGGTTTTTGTTTTTCAATTGCAAATCTATTGCTTCACAAAGTGTAAAATGTTTGAAATTGACATGATTGCATTTATTAATATATATTTTTTTTTAGTTTTGACTATTTTTACCCTTGCTGGGTTTCAAAATTGGCAACCATGCTTATCACATACAGTGCAATCTAAGTAATACAGATAATGTAATAAAATACATAGAGCTATTTACAAAACTAAAATAAGAGATCACTTCGTTTAAATTTTCTCAGCATTGTAAGGATTTAAAACGTATGGATTTGAGTAAAATTGAGTTTTCACGGGTTGCTATTTAAAATTAGGGTATTATTTAATTAGGATAATGCTTAATTAGTATTACGTAATCTTATGTTAATGTTTTTATTTTAAATTATGAAAAGTCATCAGTGGATTATCGAATATAAAACAAAACAAAAAGCATTATACTAAAGTACGTAACTACAAACTGTAAACTCAAAAAACTCAAAAATTTGAAGGGGTCTCTTCATTTTTTCCACTGCTGTTAATGTATTAAAGCAGGTGTTTTTTTTTTTTTTTTTTTTTTTTTTTTTTTTGAGTCTGATCACCCTGGACAGAAACACTCGCTCTGCTTTCTCCAGCTGTCAGTGAACATCTTCAATCCTCTTAGTCAGGCTCTGCCTCTGAGGCTTTCGTGCATGTTTGAAGTTCACATATTGGCGTGCAAACGTTACCTCCACACACAGGACCTGAACCCAACCCTTGCAAAGCCACAGAGAGACTTAAACAAAAGAATGGAGTGAGAGAGAAGCAAAATGTCAAAGAAAGGCATGATCAAAGGATCTATCTCTCTTCTGTGTGTGTGTGTGTGTGTGTGTACGTACATGTTTTTGTGACATGTCAGGACACAAATCTGTTTAATGACACGGGTATTACAAAACGGAGGTGAAATACGAGGACATTGCTGATGTCCTCCTTTCTCAAAAAGCTTCTAAATCACACAGATTGAGTTTATTCAGAGAGTAAAGCTGTACACAGTCTCCTGTGAGGGTTGGGTTTAGGGGTAGAATGAGGTGATGGCAATACAATATACGGGTTGGACAGTATAAAATAAATGGAAACCTATGTAATGTACCCACTTTTCACAAAAACAAATGTGTGTTTGTGTCTGCACCATTATTTGAGCGCTGAAGAAAAAGAGGGCCATTTATTTTGTCAGAAATTATGGACGAATCCTGCCTGCCCTAAACAAGGTTTGAGTGCCTTGTCCACAACCTCAGTGTGTCTTAAATCACACTCGTAATGTGTTTTTTTCTCTCTCTTTTTGTCGGTGTTGCAGGTAGCTGTGAAGAATAACATTGACGTGTTCTACTTCAGCTGCCAGTATCCTCTTAGCCTGCTCTTTGTAGAGGACGGAAAGATGGGTGAGTTTGTGCGTGTGTGTGCTTTTAATCGCTGCCTGCGTCCTTTCACACGTAAGCACGGCTGACTGTGACGTCAGTGCTATTGATAATTGTTTTTTTGTGTGCATGTCTGTGAGTTATGTGCATCTGAGCGTGAGCAGATTTGTGACCAAATGAGCATGTGCTCAAAAGGACGTACGCGTGTATCCTGGGAAGTGTGCGAGAGAGTGCTTACAGCTTTCCTCAGGAGTCTCTTAAATGGAGTTCAGTATCTCCAGGGTGTCATACAGATGCGCATTGGCTGTGTCTGAAAAAATACTGGCTTTCTAGGCAGAATATAAAGATGGAAAGGCACACTCCAATCAGGTTCAGATGAGCCATATGGGCATCTGGGCACGTTTCATGTGGGGCACTGTGCAGGGTTGGAAAATTGAATGTCCATATGGGTGCTTTATCCTGTTTTCTACCTAGATCTGAGCAATATTTTAGATTTGTATAAATTAACTTAAATGTAAAGGTTTACCAGAATTTTATTACAATTATTATTTAATCATTTATTCTGTCTAAAAAGTACAGTGTTGAAATAAAATATTTGTTGTCATTATAATTAGACACATTGGCAATAAGCCAGTGAGCTAAAAAAATATATATATATATATTTGGTGGTGCACAATTAACTGTATGATGGTGCACATGATTTTGGCTTTTAACAAAACAAGTTTTTGCAAGCACAAGAAGCAGGCAGTGAAATGGGAAATAAATGCAATAACTGCTACAGAATTATGAATGTTTCATGTTCTCATGGTGACGAGCTGAAAGGTTCTAATTTTTGAAAATCCAAAATCAAACAAAAAGCTTCAGGGTTAATTAATGTAATTAATGTGTCTGTGCTCTTTGGGTGAGGGATACATAAAGATAAACAGCAAAATTATAAGTCTAAAGCAAAAAAAGGGAAAATTATTTTAATGGGCACCTATGATGAAAATCATCCTTTGTAAGCTGTTAAGACAGAACTTTGTGTATATATTGGGGTGATACACAGAAAAGAAGTCTGTTTTTTTTTCCTGAGGGTAAAATAGGTTCCAAAAAGCTGCATATTAACATGGCTCCATAGTAAAACATATAATCATATGAACAAGACAGGACGTGTGCAAAGCAACTGGCCTTAAAAGATTTGTTAAGCTCGCTGTGATCATCAATCATCATCAAATGTGATCAAGAATCAGTTTTACAAGTTTAAAATGTTTTTAAAACAGTGCATGTTTGTAATGAACCACAGTGATTTTTACCGTCTTTATTACCACAGCCGCAAGTCACTACAATTTTAAAAGAAGATGCTTCAATCACAGATTGTGGATGTTAAATCAGGTTCAATTTGTTTGTGTGTGTGTGTGTGCACGTGCGTGAACTTAAACTTGTTGCGGAAATGCTTGAATTTACTCCACAACAAATACATCAAATAATCATTGGGAAAGTTCTTACTGTAGTATTTCTCACAAACGCTACGTGAGATCTACTTCCGTCATGTCTGTCACTGTGCTGTTTATCTGCTGTTTGTTAAAGCCAAAGAGACCATGGCAAAAGTGGAGACCTAGGTACACAATTACAGAATATGTTTTTCCACCATTCATAGGTTTAACACTGATGTATATATTACAATTGAATTTAAAACAATTTAATAGTAACAAAACTATAATTAAGGAACAAATTATGTCTTTGATAACTGGACAGGAATATTTGAACCAATCAGTTTACAACATGATGCTCTGTTTTTTTAGGCTTTATTGTTGAAAATAGTCAGGAATGTTGGACCCTTATTGCCTTTTTAGCATAAGTAGTGGACAGAAACTAGACAGACAGTAATATGTGAATTGTGGAGCGGGCTAAATAAAAAAATAAAAAAACATCAATATTATTTAGTAAGTGTACTTATTTGCTTTTATTCTTGCCATAATAAAAAATATATTAGTAGAGCAACCCATGTTCTGTTGTCTTTAATATTTTAAATTATTGTAGGAAGAACTGTCCAAGATAAGAACAAAAGCAAGTGATGCATCAAAGTTTGATAAACTTTTGGTTCTAAATATTTTTATAATCAATAAAACAATTTATTAAAACAGTAAAAATTATAAGTTTAAAAATCTTGATGGATATAATGATATGACGTAGCTCCTCAAACTTTCTACTTCTCTGTTTATCTGACTTTACGGTCAGTTTCACTTGACCGCCCCCTGCCGTTTTAAAGAATATCACAATAGTAAACGCGGCAAGTATGAAAGCCTCGTTCATTTCGCAAGGTGCGCACGCACTCAGCGGAGGTGTGCGATGCGGCGCCAGGCTTAAGTATAAATCCAGCTTCAGCTGACCTCTAAAGCAGTTTTAATCATTTTTGATGCATTTTGTTTCAGCAAAAATTTTTAGCAAGTGAATTTGTTTACATTTACTCTGTTGACCACTGCATGTGTAACACACCTGGAACAGAACTTTCATTAACAAGATGATTTTTTTAAAGTTTGATTTTAAAAAAAGGATCATAATTTAGTTATAAATACATTCTTCATTTTACCTATTATTTTTTGTTTGCACCAAGAAACAAGTAGATATTTGCTTATAAATCTCTGATTCCCACTATATTTGGCTGTACATCTTTAGACATGACATCAAAATCTAAAACAGAAATGTCTGCCTGGCAGCAAAATAGCAACCTTCAGTTCCAGACAAAGCCAAACTATTCTTGTCTTCGTGTTCTCCTCATTTCTCACAGACGTCCTCTCACATGAACTGCTTTTGTGTCCTTCTGCTTTTCAGAACGTCAAGTGTTTCTGGCCACCTGGAAGGACATCCCAAATGACAACGAGGCACAGTTCCAAATCAAAGACGTACACCTCAACTCAGGTAATGGGAATAAATGTTGTGCCATGCATGAGTGCGTTGAGAGATGGTGAAAGGGAGAAGAAAGTGAATGGAAACAGGAAATGAATCTAATAAGCAAAAAGAGCTCTAGCCTTATCTGTGCTTGGTGTTTTATTCATAGTCTCACACACACTATCTTTAAAAATGAACAGACTGTCCAGTTGCCGTCTCTGAAGAGCCGTGCTGATCCGATGGCATGTCTGGGTGTAATTAACTCAAGGAAGGTTTTTAAGGAACGATCCACTTCCGCAGGATTGTTTGCATAAAATAATTGTGAATCACACAGGCATGAACATGCACACACACACTCTCAGTGATATTGCTAATGAATGCACAGTGGGTGTCTTTGGTGCTCTTTTTAAATCCCTCTCCTTTTTTTCACTCCATGTGGGTTGGTATTAAATATATTTGAATTTGCTGGCCCACAGAAAAGTGTTTTTGTGTCAGACCAGGATTTGGGTTTGCCGTTTAGATGGAATTTTTAGTGGGTCGCAAATTAAAAAACGAAACGACATAACTTTATTCTGTGTGCCTTAATAGTTGTAAGCAAACACCAGTCAAGACATTTTTAAAAATAAATTAATACTTGTGTGTCCCCTCATAAATCAAGCCGAAGGAAAATAAATGAATAATAATTTTGTTCAATGCATAGTTGAAAATGAAAATTCATTCATTTACTTACCCTTGACTTGTTCAAAACCAGTTTATTTTTTGTTCTGTTGAACACAAAAGAGGACTTATTGAATAATGTTAAAAGCCTGTTACCATTTACTTCCACAGTTTTTGATTTCCCTACTATGGATGTCAATGGATCTTCAAAATATCTTCTTTTGAGTTCAGCAGAACAAAAAACAAAAGCTCAAACTTGTTTGGAAGAGGTCAATTTAAGAGGTTTTAATTTGGTCAAAAGTGACAGTGATTACATTTTTATAGTGTTTGTGTCATTCATTTTCCTTCAGCTTAGTCCCTTTTTTATCAGGGGTCACCACAGTGGAATAAACCGCCAACTACTCCGGCATATGTTTTACACAGCGGATGCTCCTCCAGCTGCCACCCACTTCTAGGAAACACCCATACACACTTAATCACAAACACTACAGCCAATTTAGTTCATTCAATTCATTTATACCATACGTCTTTGGACTTGTGGGGGAACCGGAGTACCCAGAGAAAACCCAGGCGAACACAGGGAGAACATGCAAACTCCACTTAGAAATGCCAACTGGCCCAGCTGAGACTTAAACCATTAATCTTCTTCCTGTGAGGTGACAGTGCTAACCATTGAGCCCCTGTGCTGCCGCAGCATTTGTATAACAACAAAATATTGACAGATTTTGGACAGCAAAATTGTCTTCATTCATAATAAGATAATAACAAGGAATGCCAGCTGCTGAACATTCAGCTTTGGCATGACAAGAAAAAATAGCATTTAATATAATTAATTATTTGTTAAATGGATATATTAAAGGCAACATAATACATAGAAAACTATTTTAAGTTGCAATAATACCGCAGTTTGTGATGTGCTTTTGAATAAACACAGCCTTGGTAACGTTTGAAACATATGGTTACAAATAAATGTCTGATTTATTCCCTCAAGTGAAAATCACTCAATTCACACATTCCACCTGAGATCTCTTTCTTTCAGAGAGAAATTAAAATATAAAGCTTGAACAACATGCTTGTTACGCCCTCGAGGCGAAACAAAGAAAAACAAAGGAGGGGAAAGCCAAAATCACGTTTCAAAAGTTTATTTTAAGCCACTGTGACCAAATATTAGGCAAAACGCCTCGCCAAATCGCACGCCGCTGGTCTCCGCCCGAGCCTTAGCCTCAAGTGATCGCGCTCCTCTCCAAACAGGAGCAGGACGCTGATATAGGAGCGCACACTTCCTCTCAGCTGTTCCCCATCCAGCTGATTATTCCCCGTACTGCTGCAACGCATCTGTAGAGGGAGCAAAACACACAGACACAGCAAACCAGCGCAGCAGTAGAGGGAGCCAAAACACACAGACACAGCAGACCAGCGGCAGCGCAGCAGCCGTCACAATGCTTGAGAAATGGACATTTTATCAGGGTGAACTGTTCTTTTAAATCAGACTAATTACTGACTTGTTCAAATGAGAACATGCGAGTAAAAATACACATTAGCAGCAGAGTTGCCATAGAGACTCAGTCAGGTTGCGTTTGTTTTCAGAAAGCCTGCTTTGGATCTGTGCGTTTTGTTAATGAGTAACTTCTCTCTTCTCACAGATGCGGCCAGCAACAAGCTACAGGGCAGTAATATCTTCACCATAGCCAAGAGGACAGTGGATGCCCAAGACATGCTCTACCAGTCCATCAAACTCACCAATGGCATCTGGGTGCTGGCAGAAATGCGTGTGCAAACCGGCAACCCCAACTATACGGTAAATAGAAACAAAGAGAGGTTGAGGACTTTGTAGTGGCTTTTAAAAGGATGTGAAGAGACTAGCAAAGTACCACTCCAACACACACACACACACACACACACACACACACACACATACACACACAGATCGATAAATACAAGAGGATATGCTGGAGAGAGAGTGTTTCACAAAACGACCTCCTTGTTACTTCCTAATGAATCATATGGGAGAAAGATCTGTGTGTTGGTGTGCATACTTGAGAGAAGACGACAATCAGAGGAGAAAGGACTGCTGGGAAGATCAAACGCTGTCTTAAAATCTAGCGAGCTGCATGCCTTTAATGACATTTTTTTTGTCCAGAAATGCTGTGTAGTCAGTCTGAATGCTGTAGATTAGAGAGTAAAACATTGTGTTCGGTGAATCCTGGGTGGGCGTAGGGAAGAAGAGAAAACTGTCAGGAAAAACATGTCAATCCTCCCTTTGGTTTGAGGGATTTGTCCTTATCACTCAGAGAGTATGTTTCTTCTCTCTCATGTTCATCTCCCACATGAATCATGCCTCAAGCATAGTTGTAGGAAAGCAGGTCTCCTCTCAGATCTCTAGTGTAGCTAGAATTGTGTGCAACAGCAGTGTTTATTCCCAGTAGTAGAATATACATCCACCAGAAAGCATTTGATTATTAATATTATATACATTTTTTAAAAAATCCGTCAGATTTAATTGGTGTAATGTTTTATCTTTTTTTTCTATTAAGCAAGCTAGGCACAAATGGTACATTACATTGCATCTAAACCCTACGGTCACACTCTACAATGAGGTTTCGCTAGTAAATGTATTTACTAACATGAACCAAGAATGAACAATACTTGCACAGCATTTATTAATCATAAATCAACATTTACTAATGTGTTATTAAATTCCAAATTCATGCTTGTTAACATTAATGCACTGAGTTAACATGAACAACTTTTATTTGCTACACTGTAAAAAATACTGGGTTCAACTCCATTTGTGTTGAGACAACATGACGAAATTTAGTTAACCTATTCGTTTTTACAAATTTAAGTTGGTTGAACATAAACAAAACATAACATTTTGTGTTTGTTCATATCAGTAAATACATTAACGAACGCACATACATTACATTACGTTAATGAATGTGTTGAATGTGGTGTTGGTTTTCTTGTTTGATTTAATTATGTGTCCCCTGTGTTTTTGCTCGTCTCTCCACTCACCTATGATGATGACATCACAATGCAGGAAATGGAGGTTGGGTGTTTGTTTGTTTTGTTTTTAATCCCAAAACGTCTCTTTTACTTGAGCTAAACGTCTTTGCCAAACTAAACACTAAATATCTCGGACGCCTTGCTGCTTTCACATGAGCATGGTTCTTTCTTTTACTTCCAACTTTCAGCAGTAAGACAGTAAATGTTTACTTCACGACTCTACAGACATGCAGCTTTGTTTCAGTAGAGTCTGTATATCACACTCACATGACTTTGCCTGTCGGTACAACTACTATAATGAATTATCCTGCACTTTTTTTGTTGTTGTTGTTAAATACGTTTTCATTCTTTCATTCATTTTCCTTCGGCTTAGTCCCTTATTTATCAGGGGGCATCATAGCAGAATGAACCACCATATGTTTTACACAGAGGATGCCCTTTCAGCTGCAACCCAGTACTGGGAAGCAACCATACACACTCACATTCACACATACGCTCATGCACTATGGTTAATTTCATTCATCTAATTCATTTATAGCACATGCCTTTGGACTGTGGGGAAAACTAGAGCAACTGGAGAAAACCTACGCAAACAAGGGGAGAACATGCAAACTCCATACAGAAATGACAACTGGCCCAGCCGGGACTCGAACCAGCGACCGTCTTGCTGTGAGGCGACAGTGTTAACCACTGAGCCATAGTGCCGTTTTCACCCACATCACAAATCGTCCCTTGTATATTCCTGTTTAAACTGCAAAAAAACATTGTGAAAAAAAATATTAAAACATAGAAAAGGATGCCTGATATTGTTTTCCATTACAGAGAAGTTTTTCATTCAAACGTTACCCAAAACATTTCAAATGTAAAGCCGTAGTGTCTTATTTTCTTCTAAAACAATAGTAATAACTTTCTGGCTTTTTAAATCTGCATTCGAACAGTTTGTGTACTCCATGATCAAAAGCCTTTCTTCAGAACGTCCCTGATTTAAAAGTATGGGCTCCATCTGTAATTGTACCAAAATGTAAAAAACTTGTTCCAATAGCTCTGCATCTTGGAGGAAAAAATATCTGTGACAAATGTAATTCAGTAAACGCTTATCTGTCCCAAAAAAAATGAGACATTTCTGAAGATTCGGAGCAATTTCTTTTTTGAATAGTGTGATCCGAGGATTTTAAACTGAATAAGACTTACTCTAGACTTATAGTGCAATTTATCAAATTTTGGTTACGATATATTATGTAGTGTAATCAGTGACATTAAGATGAAAATAATATAATTAATCCCCATTATGGGACAATTTAATTATTTGTGCACCAAAAAAAAAACTGGTTTGAATATTGACAGTATGAGGAAATGTGTAGAAATAGTCACATTTATACATTTTCCCGTGTCTGTCACATTAGACAAGCATGAAATTATAGAAAGAGGGCAGAGGTTGTGTCCTCAGAATTGTTTTCACATTTCATTCCAGGAATAATCAAATTGAATAGCCTTCATCAAAGGACTCGTTCTTCAACAGGAACCCATCCACTCACAGCATGTGCTTTTAATGTGCACTAGACTCGGTCTCCTTTACACACATCAGCCTTTCCTGCAGCGCTTTTAAGCAGCCGCACTCCACCGCTTCTGCAAAGAAATGATATTTTATCTGAGATATGGGCTGCCAGTCTGAATTAAATGTGACGAGATAAGAGTATGATACAAAGAAAACCAGGCACTGCATGCAAAACGTATAGCATGACCATTATAGATTCTTGTCTAGATTACGTTTTAGTTTCTTATTTTAACAATTGATTGAAGACAACAACAAACATTCTAATGAATCTTCAATTTTTAAATGATTAAGTTACAAATTGCACAAACCGATTTTCCAACAGAAATCTGTGCATCTTTCACTGACGTACAACACACCTTTATGGGTCTGCAAGTCTTCCATTCTAACAGCCGCCTTAAGGGACAGAACTGTTCCTCACAGTTCAGACACATGCTCCATGAATCACGGTTGTTTTGTTCCTGCCTGTTGTCGCACACAAGCAATATTTGCCTGAAAGTACTGAAAAACGGCTATATTGTGAGCCATAGTGATATACTGCACTTTCCAAATATCCATCAATGTTTCTGTTAGCTATAAAGCTCTACAATTTGTCACTGTTCATCATCCCTATGGCAACTAAGCATCCAATGGCACGGCCCGTTTCCCCTTTACACACTGCGAGCGCCTAATGGCAGGAATCTGTTAAAGCATTTCTCCACAGTCCTCCATGCTGCACCCTGCTGCTTCCACTCTTCTTGTCATCCCACCATCTCATCTGTTTTCATTTGCGCTTTCATTACATTCCTCCCCATCGTTGCAGCCCGCTGCCAAATCTCCAAGTCTTCAAGTCACACAATCCACTCTTCCTGCTCTCAGTGGTTCATGCCCACCACCCACCTGTGCAGTATCTCCGGTCCTTTCTTTCTTTTTTTCTCCTCTCTCACTTCATCTCTCGAGTCAAATTATAGAACAATGCAACTGTTAATGAAACGCCTCTGCATACAGGAAGCTGATGCCACAAAGCAAGTCAGCAGTGTCATCACTGTATCTGTGTTTGCTCCCACTACATTCTGCATGATACCAAGACTAAATCCTCCACGTCTGACAGAACTAATGGGAGTGCGAAGTGGGATTTGATCGATAAGGACATGCCCACTCGTTCTTGAATGTTCTCAGCGTATTCCTTCTGCTGATGTTTTTGGCTCTTTATAGCATGATCGTGAGGTAGTGAAGGATCTAAAATTAGCACTTTAAAATTTATTGGTGACACTTTAAGGAACACTCCATTTAAAAAATGGCTCATTTTACAAATCCCCTAGAGGTAAAAAATTGAGTTTTACCATTTTTTTTAAGCTTTTCAGGCAATCTCCAGGCTGACAGATGAAAAGTTGCTATTTTCTAGGTGAATATGGTTAGGAACTATACTCTCATTCTGACCTGATGATCAAGGAACCTCGTTGCTGTGGCTGAAGGAGGTGCAATGTATTATCAAAGACTCTAGAATACTCAAGACGTGTCACTCGTATAGTTTTGAATGAGCAACGTGTAATGGTCAATATGGAGAATGAAGCCCCGTCTACTAGTACAGGAGCCAATCATTGATTGCTATAGACTAACGAAGAAGCTCGGATCAAACATTAGGCATGGGCCGGTATAAGTTTCTGCCGGTATGATAACCTTGGATAAAAATATCACGGTATTGTGATTACTGCTCTAAAATATATTATTTTTAAATGTCTGGCTAAAAACTAAAACTTTTTTCCCCTTTGAACACAATATATTTTATTTTTTGAAAGATTTATAATATTTTGGGGCAGTAAACATGTCAGGCTAAATAATTGCAATGAATCATTGATTCCTGTGGTCTTCATTAATTTCAAAAACACAGATTTTTTCACAATTTAAAACGGCATCTTTGGATATTTTTTCTGCTGGAGATGCCGTTGTCCTAAAAAACTCAAATAAAATTATTTTTAAAAGAATAAAATAATACCTTATAAACGGTATTACAGAAATTTTTGGCGGTATGAAAATCTTGACTTTTCCAGACGGCGGTATACCTTGAAAACTGTTATCATCCCATGCCTACCAGACATGTGCTTTTACAACAGATTTTGTGGTCAACAAACACACGGGAATCTCAGCGAACACTTGCTTCACAGACATAAGAAATATATCCACATACAGCTTGAGATCTGTAGTTTTAAATGAACCAAGTGCACTTGAAACCAAAAGTTTTTTTGGCTTTGCAATCTGTATGAAACAAACATGAGGTACAATCAGTCCTGTCAAATGCACATCACATGACAGCAACTACTCAAACGCCCACAAACTTGTAAACAAATGGTCACTTGTCATTTCTGGAGGAGATTTGCCATCAAGTCCAAGTTGTGGATTACTTCAGAAGACCAGCGCAATCTTTATGAGACAGTTGTTGTTTAATTTTATTGGTGATTCCAAATATGTAACGTAATTATAAGCTTGGCAAACTGTTTTTGAGAATTTGATGTTTCCCCATTCAGACAGAATGCCTGAGCGTACTGCCCGTGAGGCATTTCAAAGATGGCTGCTGAGTGAAATGACTTGCCGTAAAGGGACTTTGATATCATGCAGTGCTGTTACCCTGTTACTATTTCCAGGCACTGCGTAATATTATTATGCTCGCTGCAGCCATGGTATGGCAGCAACGTTTCTTTATCCAGAATGAGAGTGTGGTTCCTAGCCATATCAGCCTAGAATATAGTAACTTTTCATTTTCCGTCATCCTTAGAACAGAGGTTAACTGCAGAAGAGTCCAGCTTTAAATAGGAAAACTATCAAAACTCTTTGATCATTTTGGACCAAAATATGCTAATGGTCTAATCCGATTCAATGATCTATGCTAAGCTAAGATAATCTCTAGGTCTGTGCTTCCACCAGACCTAGAGGTCAGCTGAATGGATTCAATAAACGGTAAAACACAATTGTTTGACTCTACGGCAGTTGTAAAATGAGCCTATTTTTAGTGGTGTGTATATGAATGGGGACCAATTCTCACTGTTAACATGCTGATTATTAACATATTGGCTGTTTATTGTACTTACTGTATGTTACACCAATTATTATGCATGATCAAATTCTACATCCATAATTCTACCTAATACCTAAACCTAACCATTACCTTACTAAATATTAATAAATTAAGAGTTTGAAGTGAAAGTCATATTTAATGTTTGTTAATAGCGAGAGCTGAAAGTTTGACAATTTTATTTAGTTTATTTAGTTATTTTTAAACGAGTTTAACTTAAACACAGACATTAAAATACTGATTAAAATGTATTTAATCAATTACTTGCATTTAGACAATTAATGCAAAAAAAGGGGGGGCATCTATTCTTATTAGCATTTCTTCTGTTCTATAAAATGAAAATTATGCATACAAAATCATATTTATTAATTATTAATATCAGACTGTTTTAGTTATTTTTAACAAGTTTAACTTAAATACAGACATTAAAAATTAAAATAACATTAAAATACTGATTTAAAATGTATTTAATCAATTAATTGCGTTTATATAACAATTAATGAAAAAATGGGGGGAAAAACATCTATTCTTATTAGCTTTTCTTCTGTTCTATTATACAGCATTTTTACTTTGGTCAGATGTTTAGTGTTTGTTTGGAGCTATCAGAACCCTTGACATTATGCTGAGTGGACGGTGTATTAGAAGTCTCAAACGTAGTGTGTAGCACTGATTTCTTTATTTTCACTAGAGGAAAATTCACAATTGCCAAAGCCCATTGGAAAGCTGCAGGGCGATTTCGCTAAAACCCAGAGAGAACTCCTGGTTTCAGGAAGGATAAATTGTGCCATTGATCTCTCTCTCACGCTCCTCTCTTTCCCTTTCACACATGCAGTGTCCTCTTGCGCTGTAGCCACTGGCTTTCTGATTATCCTCTGTAGGATTGGTCTGCGAGATGCCTCAGGTTCACTTGACAAAGAGGAAGCAGGTGTTGCAGTAGATGGAGGTCTCCACTCACAGTGACCTCTCTAAGCACAGTTGCTCCTCTGACATTAGTCTACATTTGTTTGTCTGATACTCTGTGCGTGCCAAATGTGATCCTTTTAGGAGGAACAGCTTTTTAAGCAGCTCTCACCAAGTAAACGCCGCTTACTTACAAATAGCTGCAGGTGTTTGCTGCAGAAACATTCGAAAGTGTTCTCAATGTTTTTGACACTCACAAAGGCAGAATTGATAGAATTTTACCCCCCATTTTAAATGCCTATTTGTTTTTTATTTGGTATATTATTGTAATGACAACTGAATTATCAACAGACATTACTCCAATTTTAAGTGCCACCAAATCCTTCAGAAGTCATTATAATGTGCTGAATTGGTGCTGATTTTAATGCGTTTAATATTTCTGTGGAAAGTCATACATTTTTCACGATTATTTGATAAATAAAATGTTTATTTGTTATAAATGTCTTTCATGAACATAAAAGGTTTTACTGATTTTTAGATTCATTTCTTGTACTCTTGAAATTGTAATAAATATTCAACCTATTATTATTATTATTATTATTATTATTATTATTATTATGTATTTCTTTTTTTTATCTTTCAGACCCCACACAATTTAGAGACATATTTGATCAGCTTATCTCTGGGTCTGGCAGGAGAACTTTTTATCTTAGCTTAGCATAGATTATTGATTCAGATTAGATCATTAACATCACATTCAAAAATGGCAAGGGTTTTTGAGAGAAGTCAAATCTATATTTATCAAATAAATAAATTGATTCTTTGGTCATTACGTTGTGTACTTAGACGAAAAAAGAAAAGTTGCTATTTTTGGGCCAATATGTCTAGGAACTACACTCATTCTGCAATTATATTACGCAGTACCTGACAATTGGCTAACTTTCTTGTACATTTACCTATCTGGGGACTATTTTGAGGTGCTGCATAATATCATTATGCTTGCTACAGCTGTAGAGAATAGCAACTTTTCATTTCTGTTGGTCTTATTACATGATGTAACTTCAGGAAACTAAATGTTTAATCAAAACTCTTTGGTATTTTTTGAGCAGGATGCTAATAGTCTAATCTGATTTAATGATCTATGCTAAGCTAAAAGTGTTCCCGCCAGAAACTGAGATCGGCTGAAAAGATTCAAATGTTCAATCTTACAGACTCCACACATAGTGAACTACTATGTGCTTTAGACCACAAAACTAACATCGTGCTTACCTTTGCTGCAGCTTACAATAAGAGCAAAAATTGGATGTGTTAGCCGTAAAGTCAAAGCTTGTTGTGGTCTTCTACGTGACAGCGTTTGTAATTTCATTTAGTGGTTGCGCTTGGCACAGTGAAAAAGGTTTATATTACATTATAGGTTTGGCAGGGTGTCAGCACTGGTTTACTAGATTCTCGCACCTTTTTCTTCACCTTGAAATGTCTCTACTTTCCTACTGTGGCATGAGCTCAAATCTTCACATCTTAACGTTTTTCTGAAATGTAAATCGACGTTTGATACAGTGTTTGCCAACGTGTCTCTCGTTCATTCTAACCTCTGTCTTGTTTCTGTCCTCAGCTGTCGATAAAGTGCAGAGCGCCAGAGGTCTCTCAGTTTGTGTACCAGTGCTACGAGTTGGTGCTGAAGAACTGAAGTATGGTGGAAACCAGGAGGATCTCCCGGGAGTTCCTTGGGTGACTGAAACCCAAAACTCGGTTGGACCAGTCAGAGGAAGAACCCCCCCCACTAGCTTGCTTTCCCTCAGACTGTGCTTTCACAGCATTGACTGAATCCCAAGGAAATTTTCCTCATTTTTGTCCATTCCCAACACCCTTCTTTATCCATTCTCTTATTATCTCTCTTTTAAAAATGCAACACGAATGATAAAAATATCAACTTTATTCCACAGATGTTCTTCTTCGCATATTTCATTGCCTGTACCGTGCGATTGCTTCCCCGTGTGTTCCGAGTAATTGTTTTTCCACCACTCATAGTGGGCGAACATGCGGAAGAGCTCACTTTTAAACCATCCAGTGGCAGGAAGGGTTTGTTTACCACAGTTGAAAGAATCCTTCAACACTGCTGTTTTTTAGTTTAGCTTTTGTCATCAGCATTTTTGCGTGAACGTTCGAAGTTCAAGTCTTGATTTATTTATTTTCTTCAGTAATGCTCATGTCTTTCCTGAGTAATATTGGTCTTTCCATCATTTCTTTGAAGGGAATGCTATGTGTTTATGCAGAAGCACTACACCACTGCTGAGTATAATTTGTCTTCAGAATTTGCGTTCAGAATCTCTATATTTAGTTAGCACTGAGATTTGCAGTCATTACACTTTATTTTTATTTAGGGGTTATTTTTAGTCACTACTGTGTTTTGTGTGCCGCGTACCAGTTTTGTGTGTGTGTGAGTGAGTTGGAGGTGTAACATTCTGCATGTTCTGTTCCCTCTTATGGCAATCTTCCCTGTCCTCCGTCAGTCTGTTTGTGTACACATGCCCACATATCCTGGAGGTTGTTGATTTAGTGTCTGCGCTTTTTGTTGCAAGCAAGATAAACTGCTCAATCTGTGAGGGAGACTCTACTCGGCTGTTCAGATTATTTTGCGGAAAGTGATGGTTATGGTAGGAATGTTTCAGAACACACTGAACATGATGCATCTAAAGTCTCTTACTTGGCTTGTTCCACCATTCTTAATGGGACTTATGATGGGAGTTATGGCTAAACTTTTAAGACAGTGTAATTTTTGTTTTGTTTAGTTTTTTTAACATGTTTGCAATGGGGACGGATTATCTCTCTCAAGATTAAAAAAAAAAAAAACACACCACCAGACTAAATACTGCTGAACTGACACACAAAATGCTCTGTGCGCTTAAATATTCCCAAGAAATACTGATGATTGTTTTTCTTTTAATCATAGTCTGGTGTTTGATTCTGTTTGTGTGTGTGTTATATTCTATGGGCTTAGTCATAAGGGTGACTAAAAGGAGATGTCCAGCAAAGAGAGTTGCTTTACGTTTTATTCCGTTCTGTCATGAATGCATCATCTGTTAAGGAAATTAAAAAACTATATTACCCATATATTCTAGTGCAATGTTTTTAAGTCTGATTCTGAGTTTAAAGAACAGAAAAGCAGTAAGCATGGCCCATTTGGAATTTCTTAAAGGGATAATTCATCCAAAAATGTATATTTCCTCACCATTTTTTGCAAATGATTCTAAATATTTATGACTTCATGTCTTCTGTTGAACACAATACAAATTTTTCTAAAGAAACAAGCAGCCTTTTGCCCCTTTAATACAGCAATACTGGTAAATATCCAGAACAACTTGACTGTTAACATCAAAAATGCGCTGTTCACACAGGCAAGGACATTTTTTGATTGAAAGACTATTCACTTATCCATTCCAAAATACCGGTAAATTCTGACATCATTAACCAGAAATGGCATCTATGTGGCTGTGCTTGTATTTGTAAACTTAATAGGTGTCAGGCTTTTGTTGATGGTTTCATTTTAAATAAAAGCTTTAACATTCATGCAGCTGCTTTTGTCCGAGACATCCAAAGGCAGAAGCGCGAACCGCAGCTAAATGTTTACACATTTGACTATATTCTAAATAAAATAAGTATTGCAAACAACTTTGATGTAAACATATGGAAGAACACCTTCGCATGACGAGATGTACATTTATTTGTGTGCTATCACACACCCGTGCACTCCTTCTCGTGCACGAGCGCCACGCAGCTGAACTCAGTGCTTGCAGATAAACTCACAGTGGTTTATCATAAGCATCTTATCGATAATTTTCCCCACAGTTGGCATTAATGATGAGCATAGAAACGTTATCTGAATAACAACTAGCAGCTAAATGTGTCTGGTAAAGTATTCAAAGGCTTTTATTTTCATAAATGGCATGGATGTGAATGCGTCTGAGTGTTCTGATTGGCTGGAGTTCCATTCCGGCAAATTACTGGTAATATTACAACTTTTCTTTCCGAAAAATTGTGGAATTGAATTTACCAGTTTTTTGTTTTGTTTTTTTCCAAAAAAAAGGCCTGCTCACACATGATCCCTTTCAACAATGCTTTCAACATTTCAGAATATCTTGTTTTGTGTTCGACAAAAGAAAGAAGCCCAAACAGGTTTGGAACAATTTTCAGGGAATTTTTATTTTTGGGAGATCTATTCCTTTAAAGCAATGGTCTCAAACTCAATTCCTGGAGAGCCGCAGCTCTGCACAGTTTAGCTCCAACCACCTCTTACTCACACCAGCTTAATAATCCACATTAGCCTTGAACACCTTGATTAATTGGATCCGCTGTGTTTGATTAGGGTTGAAGCAAAACTGTGTAGAGCTGCGGCCCTCCAGGAATCCAGTTTGTGACCTTTGCTTTAAAGCGATCAGTTACTCAAATGTGTAATATCTGCAATTTTCTATGTGGTCCATATTTCAATAATCAGTATTGGCCACTCTTCTAATACTTCTAATTAAAAAGTAAACCTATAACAAAAACTTGCCGAGAGTATCGGGCCCTTGAACTTCAGTTTCATGCGTGTTCATGAATGCATACATTAACAAGTAAATGGCCACTGGTGTCACTAACAACAAGGGCTTCTGAATTCAACATATAGACTTCCAAATATCACCTTTTTATAGATTCAGGGGAAATTTAGAGGTTAATGTTATCTCCTGTGGGTCACGAGTTGAGTCTGTATCTTATCTAATGACATTTTCATGAGTGAATCTAATGGGCTACCTTGCCGAAGCTGAGGTTGAAAAGGTTTCAGGAAATGTCATTTATTATGGGTTGCAGGCATGCCTCGTTCAGTCCTTCATTAAACCAGCCTCCGTAGTTGGTAATTACTCATAATTGGTTGTACTGAAGTGGCATTCTCTAGTGTCCAAGCAATATTCCTGTTGTCATTTTTTTTAATGTTCTGCTCTTCTATGATCTACATTAAATTTACCAGTCCGATATCTACTCATGTTGAGCCATGTTAAAGTTGTTTACCAACCTGCAGTAATCTGTAATGTTTAGTCATATTAAAGGAGCTGAAGGACTTGTGTATTCAACTCAGGGAAGTACATTCATGCACAAGCCTGAAGCTCAATTTCAAATCTGATGACAAGCAATCTAAATTGGGAAGACAGAAGGCCTAGTCTATTTTGCTCATACTAATGAACTCTTTGCCTGGTCCTCGGCATGGCAATTGAAAGCTGCGTTTCGATGCTGTAGCATGCGTGATTGATGTTGAATTGGTCTTCCTGGAGCATTGTGTGTGTATATTGACAACCGCAACTGGTCCTGAATCATTCACTGGATTAAGCAATGGCCCGAAGGCCTGAGACAGAAAAATCACAATTTAAATATGTGGACTGAATTAATCTTTCTTGTGTAAATCAAATTGAACTAATGGCCGAATGAATTTCAGTCGGTAATCCAAATGTCATTAGATTAGATTACACTCCATGCTGTTCTGATACCCACCACATCTATTATCCAAATGAATTGCTCCTCATCTGGATTAGGGACTGTTGAGGGATCTATTTCTGCAGATGGCCCTCATAGCAGAAGAGCAGAAAACGAACATCGCTTGAACCCCAGGTAAAGGAAAAATTCATATTTGTGATTTAGAAGTGCTTTTCCGGTGTTGACCCTTCATTGTGTGAGGTGATTAAAGGTTTAACTGTTACGTCTTTATGGCTGACCACACTCAAATTGGTTCTTTAGCAGTCAGCTGAGGAGGCTCTTTGGCTTGTAAACATTTTGGAACCAATTTAAGTGCTATATAACACCTGTAGTGGTTAGTTGAGGATGGTATGATTTTTAATATTTTTGAAAAATCATACCATCCTCAACTAACCACTACAGGTGTCATTCATTCATTTTCTTTTCGGCTTAGTCCCTTTATTAATCTTGGGTCGCCACAGCGGAATGAACCTCCAACTCATCCAGCACATGTTTTACGCAGCGGATGCCCTTCCAGCTGCAACCCATCTCTGGGAAACATCCATACACGCTCATTCGCACTCATACACTACGGACAATTTAGCCTACCCAATTCACCTGTACCACACGTCTTTGGACTGTGGGGGAAACCGAAGCCCCCGGAGGAAACCCACACGAATGCAGGTAGAACATGCAAACTCCACACAGAAACGCCAACTGACCCAGCCGAGGCTCGAACCAGCGACCTTCATGCTGTGAGGCGACAGCACTACCTACTGCCCCACTTCGTCGCCCCAATATAGGTGTCATGTAGCACTTAAAGTTGTTCCCCTATAATTATGAGCCATGTTTATTTAGCATTTTGTTTTCCTGATAGCGTTCTTTATTTGTGTAGCTTGGTGATTAAAAGTCAGATCTTTCATGGTTTTAGGGTGGAAATGTCAAATGACCGTGAAAAAGTATCAACTGGAGTGAACGCTGTTGCCTTTTGCAAATAAGCATCTTAACCCAGAGTTTCGGATCATATGCAGAAACGTCAGCCTGTGACAGACAGGATTTAGTTAACCCTGAGTAAATTATGAAATGAGATGCAAGAAAACTCTCAATCATGTTTACGCTGGAATACAGAGCTTATTAGTTGTGTCTGACTTCATGCTATCTTGTGAATGGAAGCAATTTTGGGTTTTATTTCCCCACAGTATCTCTTCAGGATACTTAATTAAAATGTGTTTCTCCTGCTGGAAAGCTTTAGAGAAATAGAAACATTTAAAGGAACATAGTTCACCCAAAAATGATAATTTCCCTTTTATTTACTCACCTTCAAGTGGTTCTAAACTTTTATGAGTTTCTTCAGTAACACTTTATTTTGATGGTCCATTTGAGTATTAGTAGACTGTAGACTTAATATGTGTTGATACTGACATTCAAAAGACATTTAACTGACTATAAGAAACTTTGCAAGTACATGTCAACTTACACCAACCCTAACCCCAATCTACCCAGCTAACAAATTTAGGTTGTGAGAACGTTCTCATAATGTTGTCTGTAACGTTCCGAGAATGTTGAAATGTCCAGTTTGCTCAATGTTACTAGAACGTTTTTATGGTTAGTATAACGTCCTTACAACATTTTCAAAACCTAAATTTCCACCAAATATATAATGTTCTAAGAACGTTTATTTGTAACGTTCCAATAACGTTGAAATGTCCAGTTTGCTTAATGTTGCTAAAATGTTTCTTTATGGTTAGCATAATGATCTTACAACATTCATAAAACCTACGATGAGAACGTTCAAGTACAAATAATGTCCTGAAGACGTTGCAAGAACTTTGTTATAAGAACATTTTCCATCAACATTTTGAAAACGTTCATCAAGTGCAAACAACGTCCTGAAGAAGTTTCCAAAAACTTTGTTATAAGAACGATTTTCATCAGCATTATGAGAACGTTCATTAAGTACAAATAACATTCCAAGAACCTTGTTATAAGAACGTTTTTTTAAACAACGTTACAAGAACGTTAATGTTACGAGAACATTCTAAAATCGTTCCATTGATAACGTTCTGTGCTAACATTTTCACAACTTTTAAAGAACGTTAGTGAATGTTCTGGGAACGTTCCCTGTTAGCTGGGTAACAGTCTATGAATAATCTGAGAATTAGTTGCAATGTAACTTAAATTCAACAAACAGACCATCAAAATAAAGTGTAACCTTTTCTTCTGTTGAACACAAAAGAAGGTATTTTAGAGAATTCTGAAAACTCATATCTGTTGACTTCCATGGGAAAAACTGATATTTTAGAAGTTAGTGGTTTCAGATTTTCAGCATTCTTCAAAATATCTTTTGTGTTCAACAGAAGAAAGAAACTTAAACACGTGAAACCAGTGAAGGGGGAGTAAATAGTGAGAATTTTGAGTTGAAACTGAGTAATTCTCATTGAATGGAATGGAGGACACTGTTCTTGACGGTTTCGGGACGGCTTTTAGTTTCTTATAAAATAACTTCACAACCTAACTTAACCTACAGTTTGTTTTATGTAACCCAAGTTTCAAATGTTTTACACATCAGGTTCGTACGGAAATTCAAAGCAGTGTTTTGCTATGGACTTCTTTAGCTTGTTTAACTAACAAACGACGCTCATGTTTGTTGTTTGAGCAAGCTTCCATTTCACCTTGTATTCCTCTAATTAAGCCGGTAAATTTCAGGTGTGATCGACGAGTGAGCTCCTAGACCTGATTGTAACCAGTAAGCACCAGTCATGAATGCGCGCGCGTCAAGCTGAACCACATGAGTGCGCGCGGGAGCAGCGCTTAGTACAACACAGCAGGGTCACTGTTTCTGCTTCACCTGCAGCTTCAGTGCAGATACCGTCCACCTTTACAGCCTCAAGGAGCTTCACGATGGACCTTTATGCGGACTGCACTCGGCTGGTGGTGAGGTGCGCGGTTAAACGAGCTCTGGTGCGCCCGCGCAGGACGCACTGCTGAGACGATGAGGGGAAGGCACGAGAGGTTACGAGGAGAAAGGGTCAGTGGTAACCTCCAAATCGAAGAGCACACTCAACCCCGAGAGCAGCCAGACGGATACTGTTGGAAAACGACCGCTTTGCAGCCACAGAGCTTTGCGTAGGATCACCGTGGAGCAGCGAAGGTTTCCCCAATGGAATGCAGAAAAGACAGCGCAACTGCCGCAGTGAATGAAGTTGGTTTGTTGATCCGTTCGGGTGCTACTGACTGTGTGTTTCACCAAAAAAGATAACGACATGTACCAGAAGACAACACCTCTGTGGGCAAACTCTTATCTTTAAGTGTGTTGTAATCGACGGAGGCGGGATAATTTAACCACAGAAAGGCTCAGGTTGACAGTTGGCGTTGTTGTTTTGGTTTGTTGAAGAGCATTCCGCGTGTGTCGATCGGCAGTGTCTGGCTTCGGTCCTGATCGGCGCGGGATGGTGGAGACGCTGAGCATCGCCGTCATCGGAGCGCCTGGAGTCGGGAAAACTTCTATCATCCGTCAGTTTATTTACAATGACTTCTCTGAGACTTACACTCCCACTCAAACGCGATACGTCTACAGACCCTCCGTCATTCTTAACGGTGTGATGTACGACTTGAAGATTTTGGATGTCCCGCCAATTTCGTCCTTTCCTTCAAGCCCGAGTCAGGTACTGTACAGTTACAGTAACTTCAAATGCGCCATGCATGATGTTTATGTATTCATCATATGCATGTGTAGATTTTTTTTCTTTGGTAACATGTATTACTTTTGTACTAAAAGCCAACTGATATTGATAAAGTGCACTTGTGGGTTAGTATAACCCCAACGAAAAATATATTTCTGTCCAAAACATATCTTTTTAAAAATAGGTTCTTATGAAAAAAGAAAAAAAAAGAAGGTATTTTTGTCCCTGCTCTCCCCTAATTTGTGTATGGTTCAGACTACACAAGGACATTAGACAATGCTACACCTATTAAATAAAAATATTTAATAATAATAATTTTCTGATTATTATTTTTTAAATATGAATTAAAATATTTGATTTCACAAAAATGTGAATTTAAAAAAATATATTCATTTATTTATTTTAGTTTTTACAAATTGTGACCTTGGAACACAAAATCAGTCTTAATGCACAGGTATATTTGAAGAAATTGCCAGCAATATATTGTGTCAAATTTCCTCCTAAAATCATCAGAATATATTCCATCAATACATTTTAAAAACATTTCACTGTAAAAATATCTTGTTTTGTTTAGTAAAATCAAGTTAATATCTTAGTTCAACTTTAAAGGCAATTTTCTCAATGTTTAGATGTTTTATGAGCCCTCAGAGTTTCAGATTCTAAAAATTTGTGACCTTATGACTGGATTTGCGGTCACAAATTCCATTTTTCCCCATTATAAGTGTTACGATAACCAATAATCTTAAATCAATAAATTTTTATAGTGTACAACTATTTTATGTGCTTTATGTCTACATAAAGGAGTGCATTAGTGTCGGTCCTTTTTCCATAGGACATTTTAAAAAGTCCTTTGTTCAATCCATTAACCAAATCAAACAGGTAGAATATTATAACTTTGATTCCAAGCAATTAGTCACAATTGCTCTATTCTGAGAAAACATGTAAGATTCTATTCAGAATAGTTCAGTGTATGCACACAGTACCAGGTATTAGAAACACTGTATTTATGAGATTCCAACTTGTAAAAAGTGAGAAGTGTTTGGATTTTGACATACAAAAACAGACTATTGCTCTTTAGTCTCCAATTAAAAGAAAATCTATAGGCTAGGAAGAAAAATGCGCATGTGTCTGCAAACAATTCTGTTTAAACATCAGTACAAATGTGGGATATTGATGTTTTAAAGCACAATAAATAGTTTTTGTTACTGTTGCAATCATCACAGCTAGATTGAACTGAATCTTTAAACAGATCCATTTATAGATAGAGATTCCTCAGGAATGTCGGTGTAATGCTTCAGGAGAGAGGGGCTTTCCTCTCAAAAAAAAAATCTCATTTGGAGTAGTTGCTATGGAGACGTGGCTTGAACTGAGCATCTCTAAGCTTATTTTCTGTATCCTCCCTCTGGCAAATATTTCTCTCTCCCCCTCTTTCCTCCCCCACCTCACTCACACACATTATTAGTCTTTCTGTTATTTTGTCTAACCATCTTGCCGTTTAAAAAGTAAATAAATAAATAAATATTTTTTTCCCGTGAGATGATGCTCAAATTGCTACTATTTCAGAATTATCCAAAAAAAAAGCATTAAAATCTGTTTTGAAAAAGGAAAAGTGGCATAATTAGATGCGTGTTTCCCTTGCAATTTTACCATTTTCAGGTTCTTGCGTCACTTGACTTTTGTGTTAAAACTGAATTGTGATGTTTTGCTCACGCTTGTTCTCTGAGGTCTACTTTTGTCACAGGTTAGTTTTGACTAAAAAACTGTTTGTAAAAATTGTAAATGAACATAAAAAGCATGATTTTTGCCATTTCAGAGGCGTTGATTGGAGCTGAAAATAGATATATTTTTTTGAAGACTTCTGTTAAGACGTTAATACATTTGTGCTTTCAATGTTTATATCAGATTTACAATTCAATTTATCCAATGCGATTAACAAATCGCAATAATTCAAGCTGACGCAATTAATCCGCTGTACGAAATTGATAAATACCAGCGTAGTGCCATACCAGATCCTTACAAATCCCTACAAATCCACAGAAATCATTTCTGCTTGCCTCCTAATACTCATGCAAGTCATGGCCAAGTATGGAAAGCCACCGGGGTCTCTTTAGAGCAAACCAGCCTGATCTAATGAGGAAATGTAACTATTTTATGGATTGAATTGGGGCCAAGTCATACAATTTCATTCATACAAAAACATACACACACTAAAAAAAATTTCATTGGATTTACTTTTTTTTTTTTTTTTTTTTTTTTAAAGCAAGTTGTTGTAAACAATTTATATGGGCTGAATTTGAACAAACAAGTTACATTTAGTAATGTTCAGTTTAATTAGTTTGTTTAAATTCAGCCCATATAAATTAGTCACCTTAGAATTATAAAGTTCTCATTCATTCATTCATTCATTTACTTTTCGGCTTAGTACCTTTATCAATCTGGGGTCACCACAGCGGAATGAACCGCCAGGTTCTATCTAACATTTTTGTCAATTGAGTTATTGACTAGTTATTTACATTATGGGATGTTTTTTCATAAGTTGTTCACGTTTTTAAGACTTTTTTTATTTAAAAAAACAAATGTTACTTATGTACTGTTTGCTATGGAATGCAAAAACTTTGAAGCTCAATATCTCAAAATCATTCAGAATGCAGATAGACCCTTATATTTCCAGGGTGACGTTGTTTGCAATCCCTTACCTTTAAAAAATGTAGAAAATCCAATTAATCCTTTTTTTCAGTGCACTTTAAAAGGGGGGTGCCCTCAAATCCCACCCCTGAACCCAACCATTATTGGGGGATCAGCAAATCTTACTAAAATGCATGAATGAGGTCATGCAAGTTTATACGAATTAGCCACTATATCAAAAACTTGCTGTGAGCAAACTGCTATAACCTCCAGAATGCAGAAGAAATGAAATATAGTTTTAGTTTGTTACGTTTATATGATTTAAGACACAATTTCACACTGTTCTGTCAAACTCCCTTTAGGCCACAATCATACACACTGCAGCTAATTCGGCTGTCAGTTCACCTTTTAGTGCTAAGTCCAGTGCTGTTCAGAGTGATATATGGGAGTAACAACTGCATTTAACATCCGAATGAACTCACAAAAAAAAACATAAAGAGGGAATGGAAACAAACTGAATGACCAGCAAACAAAAACAAACCCATGGTAAGCCAAAATAATTTCTTGATAAATATAATTGCTTTATGAGCCAAGCTTAATAAAAAACTAAACAAAAAAATAGTCTATAGACTCTTTTCACATTTCCGGGTTTCTCAGTAGTGAAAGTCGTCATAGTTGATATAACTTGGAGCGCAGTGAGCAGGAGATACAACAAATTATTATTTTTTACAATCTTATTTGCTGAAATATTAAAAGTAAAACTCCACGATGGTGTTAAAATGACTTTCAGATTTGTGTGAGGCTTATGATGGCAGTCAGAGGGGAGAATAATGTCTAATTTACTGTCCTGTCCCATAGACACTGCATTAGAAAGCCTCGCACAAGCGGTAATTCTTTTTTTTTTTTTTTTTTTTTGTAATTTTAAGCAAAGATGATGTAATACATACATAATAAGGCTGTGCAATTAATCGCAATCACAAAAACATTTAAGCACATGGAATTTCTAAATCAAGTAAGGCTACAATTTTTGGTCCATTCTTTTGCGCATGATTTTAATATGTTAACCAATCAGAGCTGCCACAGCACACCAGGCAATTACAGCTCAGCTGAGCAGGAGAAAGATGTTAACCAATCAAACCACTGAATAGGTGGTTTTGATTTACATTAGTTTTTATTTATTATTAGTACTACTGTGTACAGTATGTTTTTAACTAGAGTTAAGGTTAGTTTATATAAAATAGTGTTGTCTGTTTTAAAGACAGTTTCACTACTGTTTTATATATTAAACTTAATACTGTTTTTTCATTGTGAAATGTTTTGTTATGCACTTCTTGTGCACTGAATACATGTAGAATGTGTGTATGTAGCGCATTTGAAAAAGCAAAAATTTGCCGCAATCGCAATTTTCTTTACAAAAATCGCAATATGATTATTTTGTCTATATTGCACAGCCCTAAAACATAAATACATATAAATGTTCTGAACATTAAAACCTCAAGGATCTAAGATTATGATGACGTTAAAACGCATCATAACTGGTTTGTGAAAAGGGTCCATTAACTAGGGATGCTTCATGCCAGTGATTAATTGTTTAATCCATTAAATCGATACAGCTTTTCAGTGGTGGATTAAGCCCGTATGTTTATAATGTGCATAGTTTCACAAATCACATTTTAACCATGTGAGGTACATAAAAGACAGATGAGGTTTGCTAATAAGTGAATGGCATAAGTCATTAATTTGCATGCACATTCAAAACTAATCATTGGCTGATCTCATCCTGCAGTTTCTTTATTGATATGAACAATATCCAGTGTAAATATGTAAAGAAAATGCACCACTCATTTGCTTACACTGGCGCATGCATACACCAGTTGCCAGTGTGTAAATCTGAGACCCAATGTTTGTCGGTCAATGCACCTAATCATTAAATGGGTCTATTCAATTATCGATTCTTTTTACAGTCCTACTAGCCTTCAATTTACACTAGAACATTTTTCTTTGGTTGAGGATGTGTTGCGTTTTTAGTGTCATTTGCACATCCTGTCATACTAATGACAATGTGCTAATAAAGTTGACACATTTCATTATTTAACTAGTCCTGTCACATTAATCAATACATCGACCTATCGCACAACACATGGACAAGACCTCAATCTTTTTTGGTGAAGCAATATATATCGCCATATATCTCTATCTCCGTCGGAGATGTCAGTGTCATTATGGTTAAAAAAACATGACCTTTTTACCTTGCACTTTTTTTTTTTTTGGTTAAAATTTATTATTGTTTATTTAACATATACATTTTTCATATTCTGATTACAATGCCTGATTATTAAATTGTTAAAATGACTATAATTAAATGAAATATTTTGAAGAAAAAAATATGATGTGTTCTTTGGAAGAGTGCACTTGCATCGTGATTATATCGTCGTTTTGGTGTCATATAATGACATATTATGGTGTACAAGATGACAATAATATAGTTTATCTCAATATATATTGGTGCAATATATCGTTCAAGAAAAAATAGATATCGTGACAGGCCTATATAAAACTTAATTCAGATAATGAATCATTAATTTAGTTATTGATCAGTGAGGGGTATTTGCAGAGATGGACATCACTTGTTTAAATGAAACATTAAGCCTCTGTTCACTCTGTAGGTAGAGTCTTTATTCACTGTAGTATTAGTTTGTCGGAAATAGTGATGAAATGTTGCTATTGTTACCACTGGAGTAAATTGTGGTTGTTTTGTTTACACACAGATTGATAACAAACGTGGTTGTCAGTCTTATCTGCACGATTAACTGCTTCTAAACCAAAATCGCATTTTGAAAGAGTCTAAATAACAATCTAAATGTGAAGCTTTTCATGTTAGAATTATTTGTGTTCTTTGAACTTTAAATGCCAAAAAAGTTAGCTGTTATTGTTTCAACCTGAATGTAGATCGTCAGTGATTTTTATTTTAATTTTTATTTTTTTACTCATGTAATATTGTTTGAATTTTGTAAACGTGTAAGAGAGATTTGATAAGAGCCATAATTCATTTAATATAATTTACTAATCATGCTCAAATTCCTGTACATTTTACATATGTTGATATGTGTTGTGTTCATGCGTTGATTTCACCCCTAATGTTTGTAATGGTTTGCTCCGCCTTTATTGGACTGCTTTAAGTTATGTTACCACACAGGTGTCAATTCCAGTTCCTGGAGGGACACGGCTCTGCACAGTTTAGTTCCAACCCTGCTCTAACACTTACCTGTAGGTCTCAAACAAATCTGAAGGACTCAATTAGTTTGATCAGGTGTGTTTAATTAGGGTTGAAACTAAACTGTGCAGAGCTGTGGCCCTCCAGGAACTGGAATTGACACATGTGTGTTAAGAGAGAAAGAAAGAGAGAACGTTTTTTTGACTAGTTTATTGTTATACTGCATGAGGATTCAGTAAACATTTCAAATTGAAAAGAAACCAGTCAATTTATTGCCTGACTGATTTCCTAAAGTTCTGATAGTACATTATATATCATTTATTTTAGACACTGTAGTCATTTTCTTATTTGTCATGACAACAGTGTTTAGCTTGTTTCATTTTAAGCGTTATAAACTCTAGATGATGGATAATAAAGCCCAGAGTGTCTTCTTTCCAAAGATGCATGAACTGTGAATGTAGACCAAATCATTCAGCATCTGTTAATGTTTTAGTTTGGGATGGTCAGTTGAGGGACAGTGAGGGAAAGAAGGACACCAATATAGACTCGGAAAACTTTTTACGGAAATCTCATTTTGCATCTTAATCAAATTTGAAATATAAACTGATGAAACACTTGACTTTCATGTCATATTTTTACTGGGACATTACATTAATGTTTTCCTGTGTTTGTATATGATAAAACAAATATTGAACACAATACAATTTTTTCCTCATGATTTCAAAATATATAACTTTATATTTTTGAGCATGACACTTCCCCTTTTAGAACAGTAAAGCCCAAAGTGTCATCTTTCCAATGATACATAGTTTGTGTTTGTAACTTACTGGTGTCAGGAACTGTTACTATTTAAAGTTAGGTAGGTGTAAATCCCCAAAAGTGAGTGCTGGTTAAGAGGTTTTAAATAAACAGAAGCCTAGTGTAACACACTTTGGGATTATGCTTGGTCTTTTTTTGGCTCTGATTGATCAGAAAAATTGCCATTTAATTTTTTTTTCACAAATCCTGCAGCCATATTCAGTCCTGAAACTTTCCAGTGTGTATATGTGGCCTTTGCTTTGTCATCTGAAAGATTCTGTGCTGCTTGCAGAATGCAAAGTACTATTTGTTCTTGAGACATTCTGTCAGGGTTTATAACTGAAATGCAAGGCATTTTCTTACCTCATTTTCCCTGGCAGTACTTGGGAGTAAATTCCCTGCATCGTGACCACTTCACACAGCTTGAAGACCCACTTCAGATACAGACCACCAAGGTCGCCCGGCAACAAGTGATTCTGCTGATTGTTGTCTGGTTGTTTATTACCAACTATGAAGTAAAGTGTCGACACCAGCAAAGCAGTGAGAAAGAAATGTTGTTATTATAGACTGCAGATGGCCGTGTTGAATGCAGAAATAAAAAAAGGATTGATCTTTGCGGTAGTTTCATGATATTCCCGCTGGGAATCGGTGAGGTGTTAGTGGTTCTGGTGTCACGTCAGCAAAATGGAATTATAAAAATCATGAATGTTCTGTGCAGGGGGAGGGCATTGCTTTCAGTCCTGTGAGCACATTAAGATACCGCACTCTAATTGAGCCAAAGATTGCTGCAGCTAAATGCCATTTAGCTCCCTTCAGTGCACGGCAGGCTGGAGCACATAGAGGAGAAGGTGTGTGTGTGTGTGTGTGTGTGATACATCTTTATTAAAATGCTTCTAGCTGCTTGTGACAAGTGCTGGTGTTATATGCTGACTGGTTGGACCCCCTTTGACTTTAGAACTGCCTTAATTCTTTGTGGCATTGATCCAACAAAGTGCACAAAACATTTCTGCATGTACGGTTTATATTGATTTGGTAGTATCATGCTGTTCCTGCACATTCATGATGAGATTCTCCCATTACACCACATTGGATTAGATCTTGGGAACACGAAGGCCATTTGGGTACAATGATTGATTATACTCAACTCCAGTTTAAGATGATTTGAGCTCTGTCATTGTGCATTATCCTGTTGAAAGTGCACTGAAAAGAAATTATTCATTGGATTTACAAAACTTTTGTTGAGGTAAGTGGTTGCAAGCAATTTATACGGGCTGATTTTAAAGAAACAAATTACATTTAGTAATGTTCAGCTTAGTTTGTCTATTTTAATTCAGCCCATATAAACTGTTTGCTACCACTTACCTTTGTTGTGCTCAACGAACAATCAAATGACCAAAGAAGGCTCTCATTACCTTTTTAGATTAGATTAGGTTAGATTTAGATTCAACTTTATTGTCGTTACAAATGTATCTTAAGGGCGACTTCACACCTTTCTCCCAATTTCAGGAGGTAAAATATTGACCATCAAGCATGACCAAACCAGAGAAGGGTCTCATGATCTTAGGGTTAACTTTCTCCAAATTTCAGGAGGTACAATATTGACGCTATGAAAATCATGCTGACACTACAAACCTCAAATTTGTGCTTTGCAATCAGAAATAATGTGCACCTAGTTGAGAGAGAGAGTGGGCCTGATTAACTCTTCTTGCTTACCTAATAGGCTAAGCTTTGGCCAGCACTCACATTTTGACTTTAAAGGTGAGGGTTACTTGCTGAAACATTGGACGCTCAGCCGTGGGATAAGTGCACATCACCTGGCATTATCAGGCCCCTTTTACACTAATGCGTTTTTGTTTTAAAGCGCATAAGTTTTGCTACGGTCACGCCGGTCACACTACGCCGGAGTTTTCAAACCCTGAAAGCGGAGCGTTTTGGAAACGCTGGAGTGTGGATGGAGGGAAAACGGAGACATCTGAAAACGCGGCTGCAGAGATTCGCTACTAGATTGGGGCTTTTGGGTGGGGCTTTTGGGTGATTGCGTAATCTTCCCTTATTCGTCAAGCCCCTATCACTTGACTATAACACCACCGGAAGACGGCAGACCAGTCTTCACTGTTGTCCGTTTTAGGCGCCATTGTGCAGTTAAACTCTGCCTTTTTTACTACAACAGCTGCATATATTCGCAAGAGGCATGCTATTGTTCGAGCACTCGCTAATCTCGCTAGTTTCAAGCGACGGAAGCCCTATTTAGAATGCCAAGCGAGACACGTGCTTCCTGTTCATACTTTAACGTACATGCCTAGAGTGTGCGAATGGTCACACAATGTACGTTTTCGCTGGAGTAGTGTGGAGGTAGATATGTTTAGAAACGCTGGGTGAAACGCTAGTGTGGACGCGGATCATTTTCATGCTAAAACACTGTTTTAAAACTAAAACGCACTAGTGTAAACGGGGCCTCAGACACGTGTTGGTGTTCCAATGTGACTGCAATGGGCTCCCCAGTCTTTGAAGGTCAAACAATGGCATGTCTCTGAGGTCGTATATACTTCAAATCAAATTGCTTGGGGTTTCATTATCTGTCTTTTATTGATGTAATCCTTATTACTCATCTTTATTTCACATTATAAGCCTTTTATGCTATTTTTTGAAGTTTATTTATAAACTATTTTCGAGTGGATCATGTGCTTATAATTGCTTGCGGCTGGTCCTGCATTATCCAATTTATGTTTCACCAATCAGACGATTTCTAAGCCACTATAAATACCCTAAGCTCCATATCACAGCCATCTTCGTTTTAAAAAGAATGCCCCCTTCCACCCCTCCTACTCCTCCTTTCCTAGATGGGTGGCATGGTGGCCCAGTGGTTAGCACTGTTGCCTCACAGCAAGAATGTCACTGGTTCTAGTCCTTACCAAGCCAGCTGACGTTTCTGTGTATAGTTTACATGTTCTCCCCGTGTTCACGTGGGTTTCCCCCGGGTTCCCCAGTTTCCTCCCATTGTTCAAAAACATGCAACTTGAGTTAATTTACAAATTCAAATCGACACCATAAACATGCTCCTAGTAAGTAGTTATCTCTTCATAGCAATCACTATCTGTTCATTAGCTACTACAGCAGAGGAGATCTCAATCTACCTGAGCTCAAACTACCCTCTCGCCTTGCAAACGGGAGGGAGCCCCGGTCTTATGAGCTCAGGGCTCTCTCTCGGGACAGCATGCCAAACAAGCTTTATAATAAATCATCAGCTAAGTGTGAACTCTTGAAGTTTGATGACGTTCATGAGTATGTTTCACGGACTATTATTGTGATAATTGATATCAGCTCTATATACCAGAAATAAACAGATGTAATGCTTGATTAGACCGTTATTGGTGCCTCCTCTTGTTGATTAGCACCACACTTGTCTCCCTAGCATAAACACAAACCATACTAAAACCTTTTTGGTATGCTGAATCATTTTACATACTAAACATTTGGGGCATACTAAAACAAGTGTAGCCAACATAAGATGGGCACACCGTGGTCATAAAGGGATGGAGACAGTAAGCAACAATTGTCAGTTAGACTGTGGCATTTAAATGAAGCTCAGTTGGTACTAAGGGGCCCAAAAGCGTGCCAAGGAAATCTCCCCCACACCATTGCCCCTCTAGCAGCCTGAACTTGCTTTGATACAGATGGACCCATGCTGTCATGTTTTCAATGCACAATCTCACTCCATCATTCAAATTTGGCAGCATAATCAAGACTTGTCAGAGGAAACTTCTTTCCATTCTTCTGTTGTCCAGTTTTGCTGAGCAGAATAGTAGCCTCAGTTTGCTGTTCTTATTTGAAGTTTTGTGCATTCAGAGATGTTTTCTATTCTATCAAGTAGTTTTTGGGTTGCTGTTTTCTTTCAGTAACTTATCCTCTGATCTTTGTCATCAACAATGCCTTTTTGCCCACAGATCTGTCACACACTGGATATTTTTAGCACCACTCTGTAAAAAGGTGGTGTTCCCAATTCAAACCAGCAGTTTTCGAAACAACCATGCCACTTAAATCAGCTTTCTTCCTTTTGCCCAATGTACATCACTACATCTGCTTTAATGATAAACAAACAGTAGCATTAGATTGGGGTCTCTATATGCACTGTATCTCTGTGCTGCAGTGCAAAATGAGACCGAATCATGCAGATACGCTGCTATTCATTGTATAGACAACTGTGAATAATAATCTTTGACTGCTTGGCAACTTTGGTGTGTGAGTGTCGCAGCTTGTTCACATGATGCCATGGCAGATGGAGCAGATCAAAAGGCAGCATGATTCAGGACTTCCTTTTCCTGCCAGCCTCTCTTTCTCGCTCTTGTTCTCCCTCAATTATGACAACAGAGAGCTCAGTGACACGTTCCCCCGTGTCTACAGTTGCCTGGTCATGTAATGGTCCTCAGAATGTGAGAGAATTCACTCTGCCCAGAGCCTCCTTCCTTCTGCTCAGGAAAATGTGCTTGTGCCCCGTGGAGATTTCTGTTGTTCGTTTAGCTGCTGAGGTTGAGGGATATTAACTTTGGATTTCGTTTTTTCCTGCTCTGAGCGCTGATGTGACTGATTCTCAGTTGAGGTCTCTTTTCTTTCAGCTCTGGGTCGTCACTCGGTGGCTTTGCCAATGTCACACTGCCAACTCTCATTTCGGAAATGCTCTTCATTGACTCTGACAGTCTGACTCTTCCTCTCATTCTCACCCTCTTCCTCTATGACTCTTGCTTTTCTCTCAACTGCTCTGTCTCTTTCAATCTCCTGCATAAGAGTCATTTGTTATGTGAAGGATCATTTGTTTCTTTTGGGAAATGATCAGATTGATTTATCACTCGTCTGTGTTTAAAGCCAGATAAGCCACTACAGTGTTTTAGAAAAGTTTAAAATCCTGAAATGACTAAATTGAAGAGAATTAGGTTAATTTAACTAATACTTAAGGCAGTGGTTCTCAACTGGTTTGGCCACGGGACCCACATTTTTACATGGTCATTAAGCCGCGACCTAAATTTTTAGGAACTGTAATATAATTTTTGGAATTATAATTAATTTGTATTTATTTGTTAACATACACAAGTAGTGACAGAAAAATCATGAGAAAATCAGCAAGACTTATACGAATAAACAATATTTTATTGCTGACATTTAACAAAATGTATCAAATTATAGAAATATTACAAAGTAAAAACGACAAACACTGTAAACAGTGGTTAGGGTAAGGAAAGGTTGTTACCATAAACAAAACTGAACTGTTAATAAATAAAACATTAACACTGATCCTGTTGAACAGAACAAACCAGACAATTGTAAAATGATTAAAACATCCATAACCATTTTTACATCTAATATGACAGCAATTATAAACAAATGTTTCACTTAACAGTAATTTGGGAAGATAATGAGATAACCGAGGATGTGCTTTACTGATGTGATAAGAGTTTCAAAGTCAGGAGTGATGGTAGACAGTGCTACCCGAAGACCGTGCTTTATGTACAACCTGTTTCTCTGCTTTGACTCTGCACCAAGGAAGAGAAGCCACTTTCATAGATACGTAGTTTTGAATAGGATGGTTTTGATCGCACTCTCAGATCGTGAAAACTGGGAGAGACTTACTTCACTGAATTTCTTTTTCAGCGTCTTATCACGACAGTTCCACCAGCTGACTCTCTATGTTGCTCGGCAACGTGACGCGCGCGCATTTCAAAATAAAAGTCTGGTATACCCAAAACAAGTTAAAAATTAAACTTGTTGTTTTTTTTGACCACACACTCCGCGACCCACTGAAAATGTACCTGCGACCCACTTTTGGGTCGGGACCCATCAGTTGAGAAACACTGACTTAAGGTATTATGCTGCAGTCACACTAGAGTTTGTGCGTGTGAAATTCTGTTGTGTGATGCTACAAAAACGGCCATGATTAAACAAGATTAGGCAAGCAATTGGTCCATATTTTAAATTTTTGTATAGAGAGGTCATGTTTTGATCTTTGATCGGTCTCACGCAATCACATGATGCGATTTCGCAGGTCAGAGTTCACCAAGCTTGAACTTTGCAATGCAGCAAAGTGCGAAACTTGTCGCACAAGCTTGTGTTTCCGGTCTGCCGCATTCTTGCATGTATGAATGGAAGTCCAAAGGGTGGAAAGTGCAGCGTGACCACAGCTTTAGTCTTCTTCCAACACCTGTACATAACTGTCATAGCCATTATTTAATTATCTAAATTAATCAACCTCTCCCCTTTTTTGTGTCATTCTTATTGTTAATCACTGTGTAAAGCCGCGGTCACACTGGACTTCTGTCCCCATAGACTTCCATTCACACTCACGCTAATGTGTCAGACAAGTTTCGCAGTTCGCTGCGGTGCAAAGTTCAAGCTTGGTGAACTCTGACTTGTGAAATCGTAACACATGATTCTCTAGACAGAAATTTATTATATGGACCAAATCACTTGCTTTTTAAAAGTCTAATGATTTGTTTAATCCCACCCCTTCTCACAGCTCCGTATGACAGAATTTCGCATGCTCAAACTCTAGTGTGCCCGCAGCTTTAGTTGTACAAAACCTGTAAGTGAATAATTAAATGTTAATTAAATACATTTTACAGTTAAATATAAGTTCATTCATTCATTTTCCTTTAGCTTAGTCCTTAATTTATCTGGGGTCGCCACAGCGGAAGGTACCGCTAACTAAATAATAGTTACATTGTATTTAAAATCTAATAAATAAAGATTTTAAAAAGTATTTAAAACAAAATTGTAAAAATATCATAATACATAATTTTTAAATAATACATAATACATAATTTTTAAAGTTTAAAGTCCTAACTAATTATGAAGTCAGGGAAATTCACAGGATTTTCATACCTGAAACATGCACGACAACAACACGATTTGAAAATGATTGCGAACAACAGCAGAAATAAGCTTGATTAGAACAGCAATGAACGTGGGAGAGTTTTACTATTATGTGACTATTGTGTTGCAATAGGTGCATGGGAGTTCAATGGAAATGCTAAATTGAAAGCAGTTTACAGGTAATCTGTAACTGAAATGATATAATAATCGCTTTTTTGTTATGGTTACTCTTGAACTGGTGGCAAAATAGATGCATTAAACAATATAAAATATAATTGTACCCCTGATTAAAGTAGAAAATTACCTGAGAGAGAGAAGAGCAGGGCTTCAAGAAAGAACTCCATAGAGAAAAGGCCAGAAAAAGAGCCAGAGCAACAGTTAATCAGTTAATCTTCTTCCATCTTTTTTCTTCACCATGTGGCTGAAAGCTAAAAGCTGAGACATCACACTGACCATTCGGCATCATGGAGCTCCCCCCACCACAGGCGTGACAACGGAGCTTCAGCATTTCTGTGCTTTTAGGAATTCCAAATAGTCATTTTGGTCAGAAAGAAATGGTTCATAAAAAATGTCTTTGATCATTTTCAACCTTACAACATTAAGACTGTAATGACTAGTCTATTTTTTTGGACTATAGATAGGGATCTATTAGATTTTGACTGACTAAGATGTGTGTTTGGAACTCTATTATACTTCCAATTCAATTGATTGGTAGGATGGAAGTTCTTTTCATGATCTTATGCATCAGATCCTTTCAACAGGTGGTGTTTTAACAGTTAATGTTTTCATTGGTTAGCTATCATACTAAAAGCATTCTGCACTCATCTGAAAACATCAAAACTTCTCCCCAGAGCTTCATGTGGTTCTTTCTTTCTTTTATTTGTTTTGCTCTCAAGCTGCTTATTTAAAATGAGCTGAAACAACACAACTTATGAGATTTTTTTTAAATAGTTTTGTCTTCAATCCACTACTTAATCATTAATAGTTAATCGATTTTTGTTGGGACAACATCTATGAATTGTGTGGAAGCCTGCATTTTCTTTTTTTTTTTTTACAGTGAAGGAACACACCTAATTTTTTTAGGCTTAGTTAGCTATCCAATGGTTTCAATATCCAGCTTCTTTCTCAATTATGCATTTGCTACTGTGGTAATACTGACATAGAGTTCCCAGATAAGTTTTTCTGTTCTCAGATTGGGATAGGCAAATCAAGGATAAATCTTATTTCATTACTTCTATTGTAATCATTTATGTCACTCTGGATAAAAGCTTCTGCCAAATGATAAAATGTAAAACCTAAACGCTGGTGAAAAATGACACACAGTATATATCAGTTGGACTAAAAACCTGTGGTGTGAGTCTCGCTTTAACAACAAAATGTGTTTGTGGTTAAACCATTTGAGAATCACACAAAAAGTAAATGCAACCACACACACACATTTGACAGCTTATTAGATCCTCTTTCAAAAAACATTACAAAATATCACAATAATACCATATTTTAAAGACTTTAAAACAAATGCAATTTCATTTCAAGGACAGATGTTCTTATTTTTTTCACTCCCGAAAGGTGTAACCTCTATTTTAGGATGTGTAGTAGTCATACATCACAGTGTCAAGAAGAATAGAACATATCCAGCCGTACACACCTCGGCATAGAATTAAGAAATGTAATTCAGTAATTATACCATCATCTATCAGAGACTGAGCCGTGGAATAAAGATGACACGTAATGAACAAACACTTTAGTTCCCTGGCATGTAATGATTTAAATGAGACATGCAGTTATTTGTCTTAGTGCTTTTCTGGATTATTTCCACATCCCCATTTGGCACTGTATAAACAGACCGTCACGTAGACGAATGAATGCTGTGCTAAATTATGACTTTGGTTTGTATTCAGTCATAAATAAACATGGAGAGAGAAAGATTCTTCAGTGTTAGGTGGAAAACGAATGGATCATTTTATTGAGTTAGATATTTAGTCTTTGACTGTATTGATTATTTCTAGTTGCCTAAATGTAATGCAGTTAAAGTGGTGCACAATATCTAGTGCACTTACAGTTGAGTTCTTCAGTAGCCGGCAACTAGCTCTCTGCAGCTCTCACATGGTCGCCCACTGAAGCTAAGCAGGGCTGCGCCCGGTTAGTACCTGGATGGGAGACCACATTGGAAAGCTAGGAAGTGGTGTTAGTGAGACCAGCAGGGGGTTGCTCAACTTGTGGTTTGTATGGGTCCTAACGCCCCAGTATATTGATGCCCACTTGCCATCACGGCCTCCAAACCATCCCTATATCAAAATCAGAATCAGTTTTATTGCCAAGTGTGCTTCACACACACAAGCAATTTGCTTTGGCTACAGAAGCTTCCAGTGTACATAAAGTGACAAGTGACAACACGTATTGCATCGTATATTGTTATAAGGTGTATTGTTATAAGGTATTGCACTTCTTTTACACAATAGGAAAATATTAACTGTTCATGAGGTAGATGACCTGAGGAAAGATACTTTTCCTGTGTCTGGCTGTTTTTGTGCTTGTGCTCTGTAGCACCGACCAGATGGTTCAAACAGGAAGGGTGCTGGGTGCGAGGCGTCCAGGGTGATTTTGCGAGCCCTTTTACTCACTCTGGAAGAGTACAGCTCTTCAAGTGTAGGAAGGGTAGTGCCAGTTCCAATCATAATTGGCTTTATTACTCTGTCTCCTCTCCAACAATCAGCTGGTGTGTGGTGTGCGGTCTGTTGCAATATGGCTTTCGTCACGTCATTCTGGTGGATGCTGCACACTGGTGGTGGATGAGGAGATGTGTAAAGCGCTTTGAGTGTCCAGAAAAACGCTATTTAAATTTAAGGAATTATTATTATTATTATTATTATTATTATTATTATTATTATTATTATTATTATTATTATTATTATTATTATTATTATTATTATTACATATTTTATTTATTTATTTGTAAATCTGTACTTTGTCAGTTAGGGTTAGAAGATCTGTTAAAAATGTGCAACAGATACAAGTCAGAAGCATATAATCATTCATTCATTCATTTTCTAGTCGGCTTAGTCCCTTTATTAATCCGGGGTCGCCACAGCGGAATGAACCGCCAACTTATCCAGCATATGTTTTTACGCAGCGGATGTCCTTCCAGCTGCAACCCATCTCTGGGAAACATTCATATACACTCAGTCACACTCATATACTATGGACAATTTAGCCTACCCAATTCACCTGTACCACATGTCTTTGGACTGTGGGGGAAACCGGAGCACCCGGAGGAAACCCACACAACCACGGGGAGAACATGCAAACTCCACACAGAAATGCCAACTGACCCAGCCGGGACTCGAACCAGCGACCTTCTTGCTGTTAGGCGAACGTGCTACTCACTACGCCACCATGGCGCCCCATATAATCACTAATTAAAATTTAAATCAGACTTAACCCTTAACTACTTCCTATCCTGCTATTTCAGTCTAACAACAGATTCTGTCTGAGATGTTCATTCACAACAACATGAAACACATTCATGATTCAGACTGCAGTTATTTTGTGAACTCGCCTGCAGCTTTCAGTAGCACAGTTACCCATGCGGAGATATCTGGACGCCTCCCGAAGTTCGTTTCCTTAAAGTGCACACTTTCCTGACCTAGAGAAAACAGTTGAATTGCGATGAAAGTGAATTTTAATATGTTCTTCTTCTTCCTCGCAATCACAAGGAGGAACAGTACTGTGTTTTGACAAGAAGAGAGAGAGAGAGAGAGAAGCTTCTATTTTTAGCTTTCACAGTGATGGCAGCGCATCTGAAACATCTCACAGGCACATTGAGGAAGCGTTTATGTAAGAACAGGGCTCAGCAGAAAAGACCGGAAGCATTGAGGCTCACGTGGAATAGAGCTCCAGCTCCACAGTAAATGCTCACAACTACAGCAGATAATTGCTTTAGTCTACCAATGAATGATTACTGAGCTAGAACCACATAGAACCTCATCCAGTGCTGAGTTTTGGACTTAATAAGGTCTGAGAAGCATCAGACTTCCCAGTGGAGACGAAGGGTCAGGCTTTCTGCTTCTGAGGTGCAGAAAATTGAAAAAGAAGAATGAAGCTAAAAGAGATTGGAAAAAAAGGACAGAGACTTCTTAAGGACCGTTTTAAACCCAAATGCGCACATATGATCTCTCTTCCTATTTTGGGGGGGATTTATAGATCAGTCAGAATGTGGAGAGTGTGTCTAGAATGCAGAAAATGATCGTTCACTCTAGGGCTGCACAATGATATCGTTTCAGCATTGATATCGCAATCTGATCATTCACAATAGTCACATCGCAGGATATACGCAATGTTGAGTTTGTATTATAATTTATCATTTGCATGTGCTTTTGATGCCTGTGATTGTATAATTAATTTGAAAGCATTCATGTATAAGAAATTGTACCATTTGTGTCTCTAACTATGATTAATTTTATTGAATTATTTTTATCATTTAATTTATCTTTATTTGTATAGCGCTTTTATAATGTAAATTGTGTCAAAGCAGCTTCACATGCATTATAAAAAAACTGAAACAGTGTCAGTCCAGTTTTCAGTGTTGAAGTTCAGTTTAGTTCAATTCAGCGTGATTTAATATTCACTGCTGAGAGTCCAAACACTGAAGATTAATTCAGTTACTGTACCTGAATCGTTAAACTCTGGAAATGATAAATCAATCAAATGATTGATTATTTCAATGGTATCTTTTTCTTAATTGTATTTATAGCATACCTGTCAACATTGTGATGTGAAAATAAGGGATCTCTCAATCCCCCCCCCCCCCCCACCCACCAAGGGATTGCACAGGAGGAGCGACAGCACCTGTGATGAAAAGGAAAGGGAATCACGCCGTTTTTATGTTTATTTCAGAGTGTTTCATGCCCAAATATAACGAAAGCACAGACAGATTACAACAGATTTAAGCGCAAGGGCGGCCCCTGGTGGTTCGGCGGTATGGGTTGCGTATTGGGAGGATCGGCTCTTTAATGTTTATTGACACCGGTCGGAGAACGACTGAAAATACGGGAGAAATACAGGAAAATACATTTACGGGATGATAGCGGGATATAACTGTAAAATACGGGAGAATCCCGGAAAAAACGGGAGGGTTGACAGGTATGATTTATAGATAGGTATGCATGAAAATACTCTCAACACATGCAAATACAGAAATGCATTGCAAATAGCACAGACCACAACGAAAATGTGTTGGGGGACCCTAAAACGTTTCTAGATTGTTTATTAGATTTTATAGAGATGCACTCCCACTGCAGAATCATCCCAATCGATCAAACATTATGAATTCATCCCAAATAGAGATATTAAGTCATCTGGTGAAACGGTATTGATATAACAACATATATTTATGTATTTATGTATTAAAAAAAATATCACAATCTTAGATTTTCCCAATATCGTGCAGCCCTAGTTCGCTCTAAAAGGAAAATTGAAAAATGTCTGGTTTTGGGACAAATGAGTGAATTGTTTTGGGAGGGGGCTGTCACTTTAAATTTCCCTGCCTCCCTTGTCTGTTTGTATACGATAGTGATCAACAATACTGCGGATGTGTTTATCTACAAGCCTGATTGCTTTGATTATTAGATTAATGTTTGAGTGTGAGTCTCAGCGCAGCGTCAGAATCTGCGAGTGTGAAATATTAGCAGCAGTCTGCTTTTCTAACGTCGCTAGAGGACGAAGGTAATTATTCCCCTGTTCAGACGAATGCGGAACCACAGTCTTTGCTGCACTTGACATCGATTTTCTTTACAAGCAAGATCAGCTTGTGACGAATGGCTTCAATTTGACTTCCCCACTCACTCGATTTTTCTTCTATCCGTCCCAACACACACACAAATGCAGATCAATATGGTAATTAAACAAGATCTGCTGGAATTTCACCACATGCAAGCTCTATCTAGTGTGATCACTGATTATCTAGAGTTGGTTTTATGAGGATGTGCTCATATATATTGTATGTTAGTATTGTTAAAGGGATGGTTCACCCCAAAATGAAAATTACCTCACCATTTAATCAAACTCAAGTGTTTCTAAATTTCTATGATTTTCCTTCTTCTGTTGAACACAAAACACGATATTCTGAACAGTGTCGGAAACCAGCAGCAATTGACATCCATAGTAGGAACAAAAATTATGAACGTTCTTCAAAATATCTTCTTTTGCGTTCAACTACGGGGACCCAGTAGTGCACGATATTTCAAAAAGCAAACATTAATCTCACTACACAGTGATTTAACATGAAGTGCACCAAGAAGTGCTGGTTCAGTTATTCATTAATTTTCCTTCGGCTTAGTCACTTTATTCATCAGGGGTCACCACAGCGGAATGAACCGCCAACTTATCCAACATATGTTTTACACAGCAGATGCTTTTCCAGTTGCAGCTCACTACTGGGAAACACCCATACACACTTATTCACACACATACATAACGGCCAATTTAGTTTATTCTGTTCACCTATAGCACATGTCTTTGGACTGTGGGGGAAACCGGAGCACTTAGACGAAACCCACGCCAACACAGGGAGAACATGCAAACTCCTCACAGTAATGCCAACTGACCCAGCCAGGACTCAAACCAGAAACATTCTTGCTGTGGGGCGACAGTGCTAACCATTGAGTCACTATGTCGTCCTTTATTATTATTATATATATATATATATATATATTTATTATTAAATATTATCAATTAATAAATATTACATACCTTTAGTTATATTTTATTAGTAGCTTAACTATTATATATCTTTATTATTATATATTTAGAATATGAATTGTTGAATCCATAGCAGGAAATAAAAATACTATAGGAGTCAATGGCCAACATTCTTCAAAATATCATCTTTTGTCTTCAAAAGATGTTGTCTGAGACTGAGACTCTGTTTTCTTCTCATTTGCGTATACGTATTTAGCAGATTCTAACCTGCAGAACTGACATATCATTGACCAATTAATACAAATGGTATGACATGACAAATGGTACAACACTTGATGGTGTAAATGAATATGGGAATTGATATTCAGTTGACATCATGAGAGCTCGTCTGAGAGGAGCAGAGGAGATGAGGTCAGTGTGTCAGTGCTGGAGAAATGTGCTCATCGCCCCTTTCAGCTGTCCTCCATTCAGCGCTCTCATGTAATTCACAAAATCATTACTATTCATTGGCTGCAACCTTATTTTCTCCTGCACTCTATTGAACTGTTGAGATTAGCCGCTATAACATACTTGAGTGTAAATGACACATTGTGCAAATACCTTGGAGTAGAGAGATGGCATTACAAAGCAACAAAGCAAACTGTGGAACAAAGAAATGGATACTATTGTGCTAATTTCTTTTGTTTGTTTCTGTTTTTGTTTTTAAAGGATCACATTCATTTCTATGAACCTTATCAAGAGAGGTCTTCATTAAATAGATTTTTATAAATATAGTAGTAACATTGTTTGAAATTAATAATATTAAATATAATGTAATAATAAAAATGTTTCACTGTTTGCTTAGGATCATTTCCATGACATACCCACATTGCAAAACTTCTCTGGCCCACACAATCAGCTTTTGCTTGGCCCACAAGCCACAGTGAATTACAGTACATGACTGGACCAAGTCGGACTTCCAGACAAGGGACAAACGTAGACCAAATCTGGACCAAGTCTTAATAACCCATAACTGAGACAGACATGTTGTGTCATACCTGCAATAAAATGATTTAAATGTCAGATCAGTTTTTAACATCTGGGCCAATTACTACATTTTACATCTGGCCCAAGTTTTGTATGCCATCTTAAAGGCGGTGCCACCTTTGCCCAACCTGGTCCATGTTTGGCCTAAATGCTGTATGCCAGTGCCAGATGAATGCTTGCTGTGCCAGCTTAATGCCAAATTCGTGCCAGAATGTTTTGCTACTTGAGTAGTACTTTAATTGTGCTTTAACTAAAATGTGATTTGTCTTTTTAAATGTGGCTTTTAAAGTAGGAATGAAATGATTTATTGAAGAAAGTAATACGAGCTCACATAAATCAAGCTGTTTTCTTTATATGCTTATGCTTTTCAGTCAATTTCAATAATCACAATTTAATATTTAGAGCATCCCTTAAGAGTACCAATGGAAAAACTAGTGGTCTATTAATTAATGTTTCATTAAAAATCTGATTAAAACCTTTTCCCTTTATCCTTTCTTTCTTTCTTTCTTTCTTTTTATCATGCTTTCATGCTTGCTT
>CAIGQQ010029516.1:0-12402 GCA_903798035.1 Danio albolineatus
CTTGAAAAATATCTAGTAAAATATTATTTACTGTCATCATGGCAAAGATAAAATAAATCAGTTATTACAGATGACTTACTAAATGTATTATGTTAATTTATGATCAGTTAGTTCAGACAGCATATGTTTTTAGGTCATTGTAACTTAAACTTAACTTTAAGTCAATCATATTCTAACTTAATTTTAAGTTATGCAAGCTGTTTTAAGTCAGGTTAATATAATATAAGTTTAGTGGATTCATAAGGTCGATTTGATTCAGCTTAAAAATTTAAGGCAACCGGGATTTTTTTTACAGTGTAGGAGAACTGTTCAGTGGCCCCTAACTTTAAAAGAAATTTACTCTACTGAGTAAAAAAAAAAAAAGTTGTCCTGGCATAAAATTTGTTAAAAAAGTGTACTTTCAAATTAAACTACTATGGTTTGCTTTTTGTAGCTTAATCACTCTAAATGGTATTTTAAGGCTAAAGGCTAATTTGGTGGATTTTAAGTTTTCATTGCTATAAAGTGCAATAGTTGTTTCTAGATTTAAAAAACCATTTTCTCCAAAAATAAATATTTTTTAACTACAATTGTTAAATCTGTCAAATACAGACCTGTTGTTAGCCCAACAAATGTGTTAAGCTTGTTTCTCTAATATACTCAGTAATTTTGCTTCGGCTAAGCATCTAATTATCAGGGGACGCCACAGCGGAATGAACCACCAACCATCCCAGCATATGTTCCCAGTACTGGGAAACATTTAGTATGTTTTTTTTTTAAACAACTACAAGAATTTGTTCACAGATACTACATCCCCCTTGATGCTGTGCAAAACATTCCACCAATCAGAGATTCATAGTGAACAAAGTGAACAAAAAAAAAAAACTACTGTAAAATATAGTGTGGGGAAAAAAGACAGAACCAGAAAAGTGATGCCAATTTATAGTCACAACTACAGATTTAACTTTTTTTTTTCAATTAGCCACCAGCTGTTTTCTAATCAAAGCATAAAACTATTTGCTTTATTGGCTCCAAAATACTGGCAACAATTCAGTCGTTGCAGTAGCAAATTGACACTCATATTATGAGTTTGGCAATGCCCCTATAATTTAAAATAAATTCATAACTTTACAGTTCAATATCCATCACTAATGGCTGGTGAGTAAAAACAACCCAGGCTCAATCTGATTATGTACCCCTATATCCATTTCTGGAGAGCACCAAATATGTCAGGAGCTACTTTTTTTGCTGCCATTTTTTGCAAATACATCAGAGGCCACTGCATACACTTTTAAGATCTCATATTTCTCTCACGAGTGTCATTTGTGCCTGCTGTTCTTGCATAAATCCACCAAGGCCGCTGTCAGCTGACTGACCGTTAACCCCACCGACCCCCTTCCCTAAGCCCAACCGATAGTGTTTTGAAAAGCAATCCAAAAAAGAAAAGCCCTCGTGGCAGCCTGATTTTCACCACGTTTTCAGATTTTACCACATTGTGACCCTGTTATTTACTTGTTTGTTTAATTTTTTTGGCTTTCTGGAACTATTCTTTGCCAGACTCAAACCCCATTGTCAAGGTCAACTACGCGTCTCGAATCCTCCGATGTACGCAACAAGCCACTGGACAAACTAGTAACAGCGCAAAAGCCGTCCACACAAAGTTAAGCGTTCAGCTGGTTAGCGTGAAAAGGAACGGCATCATACCGCCCTGTAGCATTCGTTTTAAAGAGGAAATGCAGCCATACGTTCCTCTGACTATATAATTTGAATTCTCCAGAAATGTTTATAGGGCTACGTTTTCAGAATGAACCATATGTTGGTAAAAAACATTATTCCTTGACATTAACAATTAGGTTAGGTTAGGTTACTTTATTTATACCCGAAGGTAGATTTGGTTTGCAGTCCAGAGTCCTCATCTCGTAACAGTGCCATACAAAAAGCTCACATAATGACAACATATCAACATAGAAAAATAGACAAAACACTTCATGTCCACCCCTCCTCCCCCCAAATGAATGTTTAAGGCAATCTAAAATATACAAGTCACTGCACTACCTCTGCTTTAATCTATACCTTATTTAAATGTCTAATGGCTGCTGGTATGAAACTATTTTTGTATCGTTTCGTAGTTTTTGTCCCATGATTCATCTTTTTTTGTTTGTTTCTCTTTTTTAAAAATCCTAATTGCTGAATGCTAGTAGTACAAAACTGCCTAATATCAAAAAGAAAAACAGTCAAACATATGCAATTGCCATCTAATCACTTTTTAATAACAATTAACTTGCACCTAGTAAATAAGGGTGGGATGAGGGCCGCCCATTTGGCAACATTGTTGGTGATGAAGAGTGCAGAGAAGAACAAGTCGAATGCAAAAGACATTTGCTATTACAAGATGAATTTATGAATGAACATTAGAAGTTATAGTGAAAGAAGTAGTAAAACTTCAATATGGTTACAGGTTTTCAGCATGCCTTAAAATGTTTTCATCGTTAAACATTTATTCATTCATTTTCTTTTCGGCTTAGTCTCTTTATTAATCAGGGGTCGCCACAGCGGAATGAACCACCAACTTATCCAGCATTTGTTTTACGCAGCGGATGCCCTTCCAGCCGCAACCCATCTCTGGGAAACATCCATACATTCTCATTCACACACACACACTACAGACAATTTAGCCTACCCAATTCACCTGTACCGCATATCTTTGGACTGTGGGGAAACCGGAGCACCCGGAGGAAACCCACGCAACCAGGGGGAGAACATGCAAACTCCACACAGAACACTGACCCAGCCAAGGCTCGAACCAGCAACCGTCTTGCTGTGAGGCGACAGCACTACCTACTGCACCACCGTGTCACACGTTAAACAAAAGAAAGATAAATATTTAACTAGTAAATAGTGAATAGTGTAGTAATTTTTCATTTTCGGGTGAACAATCCCTTTAAGTAACACATTTATGTATGTACAAATATTCAGAATAATCTTTTCATACAGTATAAGACCCCATCCTCACCAAAACCCAACTACCTCTCTCTGTTTCTCTTTCTCTCTCTCTTTCTTTCTCTTCCACTCTCTCTCTCTCAGCGATGTACAGATGGGTCTTTGACAGGTCTACAGCTGTTCCCCTAATTGTTCATTAAGTGTTCTATTGATTCCCTGATTCGCAGTACATGTGTGTTTCAGACTGGCTGTGGTCAGAGGAGGCAGACCCTCACATCCAGCCCCCTCAGATGACAGAACCGGCTCAAGCTGAAAATGCAAGCTGTCACATTCCATCCAGCCTGTGTGTATCCCTCGGAGAACGCGTCCAGGATTGCCTCTGATCACCTGCTAGCTTTTTATTAGCTAAACTTTAAGCATCAATCAATTAACGCCGGGGCAGAAGCATGTAAAAATATGCAATTCTTGTTAGGCAAACCTGTGCTTCAGACTGCACCTGGCCAATGAGCGATATAGGTGCTGGAATTCAGTTGCGATTACATTACTTTTTTTTTTTTTTTTTAAACATTATGTTTTTCCGGAAGGGGTAAAGCAAGATGGCGTACATACAGGTTCTTCGTGAAAAAAGAAAGAGAGAAAAAAAGCTCTCGCTCATCCCCGCCGTCGACTCGAGGCAATTTTTAAAGAGATAAGATCATCTCCAATTGCGGATTGTGGCAGTCAAGCTGGTCTCTCCTCGGGCTGATCTAGATTTAATCTAAAGACAGGGCAGATCAGAAACACGGCTGACCATAAATCTCCTGCCTAACAAATAGAGCCTGATAAAACTGTAAAAGTTATTTAAATTCTCCTAATGGACAGATTTATCCATCCTTGTGCTCTCGGCGGGCATGCGTGGCCTCTTTGACAAAGTCATCCTTTGCGATTTCTTCTCCGCAGATAAGAAGAAAAGGTGAACAAGATTAAAAACAGACACACACGCCAGGAAAAAGAAAAGAAGAGAAAGACAAGGGACATAACTGTGCATCATCTTCCCCCTGTAAGAGATAGCAATTGCAAATGTGGTCAAGAATAGAAATGAAAAACGTCCTGGACAGACAGAAAGCGTTTATATTTGGCTATGTTTGGACAGTCTCTCTCTCTCTCTCTGTGTGTGTGTGTGTGTGTCTGTACGGGTTTGTAATGGCACTGAGGGACTGATAATGTTCTCTGTAAAACACAATCAGTCTCCTCCGCCTCCTCTTTAGGTAAGTCTGCAGAACCCCAATCAATACTGCACAGCCTGGTGACTTATCATTTTGTTCTGGGGCGATTCAACCACACCTGTTTTGTTGTAATGGATTACCAGTAATCCAGTGGTTAAGGAACTGGGACCATAATACAAAATAGAATGGACAACAGGCTGAACCACTCGTTTTTGTGCAAGATTATAATACAGAGCAACAGTATTTAGTGTATATGTTCAATATAAGCACACAAGCATAACAGTAGATATCTGGATGAATGCCTCCAATGACTGTTTTTAACTGTAAGCAGCAACAGTCATGTACATATTCTAATATACATGTGTGTTAAATGGATTTTGGTAGTGCTTTTAAATAAAAATGAACTTCAATTATTGTAATTAATATAATAATAATACCTATAATAATTCTAATTTATTTTGTTTTAAAAAATGTACTTATGTACAAGTAGAACCTTATTATAAATAAATCAATTAAATAGCTATACATTTTTTTTGTTCAACATATATATACAACAATCTGTCATGGTAAAAAAATGTACCACCTCCCCATAGCTAATATATATCTTTAGTATAGTATTATATATATATTATTTTATATATTATTATAGTTTAGTAAATCTTTATTATCAATAATAATAATAATTATAATTATTAGTATTATTATTACACGAGCAGCAAGGTAGCTCAGTGGTTAGCACTGTCCCCTCACAACAAAAAGGTCGCTGGTTTGAGTCACGGCTGGGTCAGTTGGCATTTCTGTGTGGAGTTTGCAAGTTTGCATGTTCTCCCTGTGTTGGCATGGGTTTTCTCCGGGTGCTCTGGTTTCTCCCACAGTCCAAACACATGCGCTATAGGTAAATTAAATAAACTAAATTGGCCGTAGTGTGTGAATGTGAGTATTTCCCAGTACTGGGTTGCAGCTGGAAATGCATTCGCTGTATAAAACACATGCTGGAATAGCTGGCGGTTCATTCTGATGTGGTGACCCGTGATGAATAAAGGAACTAAGCCGGATGAAAAGGAATCAATGAATTATTAACTAATAAGTGTAATAATTACTTTAGCTTTACTTTATTAGTATTGATTAAAACATTAACTGATGTAGTTAAGGAATGAACAACGAATATAATATTCATATATTAATATTATTTTAAATAAATATGTTGTTATTAGTGCTTGGCAAATATTAATAGTGATTAATTGCATCCAAAATAAACGTTTGCTTGGTCACTTTATTTTGATGGTCCGTTTGTTGAATTTAAGTTGCTGCTAATTATCATTAGATTATAGGTTGGGGTTAGGGTTAGTGTAAATTGACATGTACTTGCAAAGTTTCTTATAGTCACTTAAATGTCAGTATCAACAGATATTAAGCAGACAGTCTACTAATACTCAAATGGACCATCGAATAAAGTGTAACCGTTTGTTTTGACATAAAGTGTATGTGCTATATTATCTACATACCTGTATAAATACACACATAGTGTACATGCATCTATCTGAGAAAATGTTTTATATATTTCATTATTATATCGGTATGACATATGATACAAATCATATATCAATTGAAATATCCATGTAACAAAACAGTTGTGTAGTAATGTTTTTCGAAACAAACCTTTATGTTGGATGTGATTATTCACGATAAATCTTTGGCCAGCACTAGTTGTTATATTAAATAGCATATTATTATTTTGTACAGTATATAGTTGATTTTTTAACTTACATTTTTATGTTATATTTTTATTTCTTGCTAAATGTTTACATTTTTAATTGAATATTAAGATGTTATTTTAGTTTTTAGATTTATTTTGTACTTTCTAAATTATATGAAGCAGTGTATACCCGATAACAGTTAGATCGATGGTACTTCCGAAATGATTTCAGCTTGACCGTTATGATTTGTGTGCTTTTCCTCTTCCCAACTTTGGCAGAGGAGTGTAGAAGAGTTTTATTTTCTCTCAGTGCTGAAGGCCGTGACCTTTAGGTTGCTAACAGTAGCACCCTAAGCTGACCACACGCACGCACACAGAGACGCACACACACACATTCGTACAGAATGATAGGTGGTCATGAACCATTGCTCTATGGCCTTGCTTGCCTTTGCAGTTTTGTGGCAATACTTACAAGGCCTTTTGATTCTTAACTCTTCCTTGCCAGCTCTGTTATAAACTGCTCCACAAATTACAACCAAAAGAAAAATGAAAGCTTGGCACATTTTTTCAGTTGTTATCCTTATATTTCCACTTGTGCTGACTTTTGGTTTTGCTTTTTACACAGTATGTGCAGTAACATTGTGATACGGTGTGTAAACATGTTACCAATAAGCAGTGGTGTAAAGTAACTAATTACAAATACTCAAATTACCGTAATTAAGTAGTTTTTCTCAGAAATTGTAATTTACGAAGTCGTTTTATAAATGTGTACTTTTACTCTCCTATGAGTACATTTTTAGTGCAGTTTCTGTACTTTTACTTCACTACTTTCCTTCAACCTGCAGTCACTACTTTTTTCTTGTCTATCGGGATTAGAAAAATCAGTCCTATGATCCTATTCAATCAAATCACACATAGAAGGTAAATAGCTTCATAATGAACTACCTCATAACATGGGCGATTTATAATTGACCCTTCGCTAAGCCCCGCCCTCCTGAGTTACTGTTACTACGCCTGTCAAACTTTTGTGCCTGGCACGTCTATTACAACATGTATGCGCCGGTGTCAGACATTGCCAGGGATATTATTAGTCATTTTTGGCGAACAGGTGAGATATCTGAGATAGCCAGACAAAAAAAGGACTGCAGTATGAATTACAGGCGTATATTTACGACATAATATGCAACCGATTAGAAAATAATTTAATCAAAATTGAAGTTAGGTTAGCTCAGCCGCCTCATACGCTGACCATTCAACAGCAACTGATTAAACCGTGATTTCTCTTTTTCTTTTTAGCCAAAAAACCTGATAGATTGACTACTATGGTGAGAGCTTAAACGGAGCAGTGCTCATAATATCAAGCAAAAAAGAAAAAGACAGCTGTGAAACATAACCTGCTTTGTATTGTTGTAGGAAACACAGTTTAGATCTTTTTAGAGTAAGAGGTGTGTGAGTTTTTGCCGTCTATCACTGAATGTGTCAGGAATATCGAACACAAAACTCCGCTCCTTTAGCCCCCCTTACAGAGCTTGATCCACGCTGGCATTTCCCCCTCTGGGTTTTAGATTTTGAAAAGCGAAAAAAATTCCACCACCCTGTCCAAACTTTTAGAATACCGGGTATCAGATTTGCACAATCTATATGCACAATACTTTGGCTTGTTTCCCTCACTCAAAAGCTTAACAGAACTCCTGCGCGTAGCTACAGTTGCTAAGCCACGATTGGTGTGTGGCAGTTTTTGGGTGTGGTTTAGCGAAGGGTCAATTGCAGCCAACTGTTTGAAAGCATTGCACATGTCCAGGAAGATGTCCAAAATCTTTACATGCATTGATCCAGAGACTGTTTAGATGCATGTCACTGATGAGAAGATGACGGATGTTTGCTGTCTGATGACCAAAATGGCCTTAAACAGCCAGCAGGCACAAGATGTTTGACGTTGTATCCTAATGTCATGGGGATGTTGCATTTTGTTTGGAAATGAAAATCAGCTTGATGTCAGAACCCAACGTCAGGCCGATGTAAATGTCCAATGTCCAACCTAAAACCAACATCTAATGATGTTACAGCTTGACATTGTGTGAACGTTACCACTATGATGTCTTTCAGACGTTGGATTTTGGTTGCCATATCTGAACAAATGTCAGTATTTGAAAGTATTTTCAATATGATGGTGGTTTAAGATGTCGGCTCGACGTTGGATTTTGGTCACTTTCCAACACAATTTAAAATCAACCAAATATCAACGTTGCTATTGGACAACAAAGTAACATCATCCTTAGACGCTGGATAGACATTGAATTTTGGTCACCTGACATCACAACTAAAATCTAACCTAATATAAATGTCTTATGACGTTGTGTGCTTGCTGGGCAATAACTCGTTGTTGCATGTTACGTTTACACACACATGCACAAATTACATGCAAACGCATCAGCTTTAAACAACGTAATACTCACTACTCACTACTCTTGAGTACTTTTGAAGGACTACTTTTTACTCATACTTTGAGTAATATTTACTACAGATACTTTTACTCTACTGCACTACATTTTTAGGCAAGTAATGGTACTTTTACTTGAGTATGATTTTTCAGTACTCTTTCCACCACTGCCAATAAGTGATCAGACACTATTAAACAATTGAATATTAGCGCGAAATAAATTAAACAACTAAGTTAAGTTGTGTTAAATATACACACAAGTAAATATATCCCAAAGAAGTGTCATTAAATCACCAACATTCTAACATACACTTTCTGCTACACATTACTATATCTATAACCCCCAACCCCAATTCAGAATAAGTTGGGACAGTATGGAAATATGTTTGTTACACACTGAGGAAGGCATTGTGCCGAAACGTTTGTGTTTTTGAGTCACCCGTGAATGTAAAAATAAAAACAACAACAAGCAATTGCTTGATGAGTGCGAATCATTACCTCTTTGAACAACAGTATGGAAAACACAAATAAAAAAACAAAGAAGTGATTTCTAAATTTATTTCTAATTTACTATTTCTTTGCAGACAACACAACAAACATTATTTAACATGTTCCTCATGATTTTCTTTTTTAAATAAAAACATTCCAATTTTGGTTCTTGCAACATATTAAGAAAAAAAAAGTTGGAACAGTAAAGCATTTACCACTTTGTAATGTTGCCATTCCTTTTCACATTACTTAAAAGACATTTGTGACTGAGGACACCAAGTGATGAAGTGTTTCAGGTGTAATTTTGTGGCATTTTTCCTGCAAACAAGTCTTAAGGTGGGCAACAATACAGGGTCTTTGTTGTTGCATATTGTGTTTCAAAATGCACCACACATTCTCTATTGAAGACGGGTTTGGACTGCAGACAGGCCAGTCAAGTACCTGTATCCTCTTCTTCCATAGACAGGACTGTAAACAGAATATGTTTTTGCGTTGTCTTGTTAAAATATACATGGGCATCCCTAGAAAAGAAGGCAGCATATTGTGCTCCAAAATCTCTATGTCCTTTATGTACTTTTTAGGATTAATGGTGCCATTACAGGAGTGCAAGTTACCATTGCCAAGGTCACTGACACAACCTCATACCATGACAGACCCTGCCTTTTGAACTTGTTGCTGGTTACAGTCTGGATGATCCTTTTCTTCTTTGAACACACAGTGTTTATTTCTCGCAAAAAAATATCTGAAATACTGATTCATCTGACCACAGTCCACGTTTTCACTGTGAGATGGTCCATCCCAGATGCCTCCGAGCTCAGAGAATTCAACTTCTGGACACTGTTAACATAGGGCTTCCTTTGGCACAGTACAACTTTAAATGCTAAATTTGTGCTCTTGTACTTTACACACTGAAATTCCTTCAGATTCCTTGAATCTTTTAATTATCTTGTGCACTGTTGAAGGTGAAATATCCAAATGTCTTCCTCTCTTTGAGCAACATTGTTTTTAAACATTTCAGTAATTTTGTCACTTATTTGTTGGCAAACTGGTGATCCTCCCATCTTTGCTCCTAAAGGACTAGACCGTTCTTGGATGCTGCTTTTGTACCAAATCATCATTACAATCACCTGTTGACATCACCTGTTTCAAATCACATTATTATTTTACAGATTAACCTGATTACTAGCCCTAAATTGCTCATGTCCCAACTTTTTTTTAAATGTGCCGCAAGAACCAAAATCGAAATACATGTTTATACTGAAAAAAATTAAATAAAAATTACAAGGAATGCAATTAAATAATGATTGTTGTATTGTCTGCAATGAAAAGTGAAAGTAAATTTAGAAATCACTACTTTTTTTATTTGTATAGTTCTCTCCCAACTTTGTTTGATTTGGAGTTTTACATATTTATTATACTCTATATATATTTAAATTAGGGCTGTCAATTGATTAAAAAAATTAACTAATTAATCACACTTTTGTTTGTGATTAATCATGATTAATCACGAAAAGCCGTATTTATTACAGAAATAAAAACACAGGCATGTAAGTGCTATTTGAATTTTAAAACAATTAATGCCAATAACAAACAGAAATTATTTCCATGTGGGATTCTATGTGAACTACAAAAAAAATCCAAAATACAGACATTGCAAATATGGAAATTGGAAGAAAAATAATAATAATAGTTGAGAACATTAATTATAAAGTAGAAACAATTTTGCTTAGTCCTCCTTAACGTTTAGCCAGTTGCTAAGACAGGCCAGTCTATTGACATTATCGGGTGTCAACACGCACACACACACACACACACACACACAGAGAGAGAGAGAGAGAGAGAGAACGCGCAGTACAACGCACTCCCTTCAAATCATCACCACGCACGACTACGGTTCTTAAAGTATGGCTGTATTTCTCAAGCAAGGATTCTGATACAGCAACAAGAAGGCAGACGCTTTACAAAAGTTGCGTGTAGGGGGGAAACACGTCAAACTTAATGAAACATTTGAGGGTGCTTGGAATCAACTTAGAAAGGAATGGGCTGTCTTTGACAGCTTGCGACATCATCTGGCACTTTCACTGAGTACATTTACAGGATCCATATTATCCTTTATCCATATTCCTTTGCTCATTAAACACACGCAGGGCCGGAGCAAGCTGAACTGGTGCCCTAGGTCAGCGGTGATCACGCCGCCCTCAACCCGAAAGTGAAAAAGAAAGTGACCGGTTCGCGAATGAACGTGAGGACCGGGGGGGAGGGGGTAGGTGTCGCACATTAAAATGAGGACCGGGGGGTTCGCTCACTATTCTGCCGCCCTTGTCGGCTGCCTAGGTGGCCTCTATGGACGTGCCGGCCCTGAACACACGTCAGCCACAACAGGAAATTAAAAGAACTGCCACTACGTTAAATGCGTTAATTTTTTTAACGGTTTAAATATTTCAAATTAATCGCGTGCGTTAACGCGCTAATTTTGACAACACTAATTTAAATAAACATAATCTAAATATAAACCATATATAACTAATATAATTAAATGATTTTGTTGCTTCTTCAAATTAAACTGTAAAATGAGCTTAAACGGCACAATTCTTGAGATTTGTTTTGGGACAACTTAATTGTTCAATCCACTTTAACTTGTTACGCTAACTTAATCAATTTGTGTCAGGACAACCTGAAAGAATTGTGAGGAGCACTGCATTTTCACATCCGCTTCCTGCAACATGCTTAATTAACAGACATGATTTATATTATAAGAATAGCTGATTCTGATTGGTCAATCTCATCATTACAAAGTCGTATTTCTCCAAAAATAACCGATTAAACTAAGAATGCAGGCTCACGCATACTGCAAATCATCTTGATTGTCAGTGAACATGTTCAATGGTTAATGGCATGTAACTATACATAATTTACTTATTATAAATACATTTAACACACAATAAGAACACTGTAAAAGCTTTCAAATAAATTTTCAGCCCTTTCTTTGACATGTCAAACATGCTATTACACATTCAGATGATGTGGCTTTGCAGAACATAATCATGATTGCAAACTATCAAAAAAATCCACATTCAGCACTCCAAAGTCCAATGAGCTGGAAGTGTCGCCCTGTTAGCCTTTTTATCAAGACACATTTAATCTCTCTCTCTCTCTCTCTCTCTCTCTCTCTCTCTCTCTCTCATAACGACATTAATAAATGAATTAATAGCTTCATTAGCCTGCTTATCAACGGCTCAGACCTCTTTTACCTGCTCTAAAATGATGTTTTGGAATTAGCAATATGGCTTTGAATGAGATGTCCTAAACTTGCACAAATAACAGTTAATAAGACAAACATTAATTATGAATGTGCACGATGCCTCTGCGATAATGAAAAAAAAGTTCCACTTACTGTAATTTTCGGTTAGTGTCAGTACACTTTTAAATACTGACTACTAATAATATTTATTTGTTATTGTTTCATAACATAATTATACTATAGGATTAGTAATTATATATAATTTATTGTTTTTACTACACTGAAAAAAATGATACTTTGAACCAACTTTTATAAATTACTGTAATTTGTTAAAGCTTTTGAATTAAACAAGTTTAAACAACACAATTCTTAGGATTTTTTATTTTATTTTATTTTAGGTTTTATTATTATA